>KK121160.1:6719-23422 GCA_000611955.2 Stegodyphus mimosarum
CTGAGTCTCTGGTCTACGGTAAGTTTTACACCTTTTTCTTTACCTATCCATTATTGATACACAGAATCTTGTAAAAATCATTGAAAAGATAGTTTAAAATTATTAAAAAGTTTGAACTGCGAAAATGTTATATAGTATTTCTCCTTCCTTCTTACCATGCCTTCGTGGTGTAATGGTCAGCACAGTCGGCGCGTATTCGAGAGGTCCGAGGTTCGAGTCCCGGTGAGGGCATTGCTCAATTTTCCTGCTTCTAAATAACCTAATGTCTCTACAGTGGCGCTCGAAATAAAAGATGTGGTTGATGATGATTTTCTACCACAGGATTTGGCGATTGGATCCCCTAATCCCAGTAGTTGTTTAAAAGGAGGTATATAAGGTATTTCTCCAGCCTTCTTAGTAGGCATTTGTGGTGTAATGGTCAGCATACCGGGCGCGTATTCGAGAGGTCCTAGTCCCGACGAGGACGTTACTCATTTTCCACGTTTCTCAGCATCAAAAAACCTAATGTCCCTACAATGTGTACGAAAAAAAAAGTTGTAAGATTAAATGTAATTTTCTTTTAAAATGTGCACGTTTTTAGCCTCCCTATGTCATTAGACGACTTACCGTCCTTGTACTTTATCTTTGCATCTACAGCATTAATGAACACAAGTGTAAAAATCAAATTAAAAGTTTATTTGCATTACGGATTTTAGATATAACTAAAAACTTAATTATATTAATCATCTTTTTTTGCGAAGTTTGGGAACACAAAGCACTAAAATATAGCATTAAAAAACCACTAAAATATAGACAATAACAACAACAAATTAAACATTCAGCAACCCGACTCTAATTACGAAAGATCTCTAAGCGCAAGTATCAGGAATTCTTTTGAAATTATTTATACTTATGTTTAAAAGCTTGCCGAAATTACACGAGCCAGCGTACAGAACCAGAGTGTGGTTAACAAGACAAGACTTTGATGTTCGCGTAAATTATCTCTCTAATTTACACTATTCGTTCACTATTTAAAAAAACCCGCATAATTTACACTTTTGGTGAGGCTGATGGAAGAAACAGAAGTACAGGACAGAACGAATGTAGAAATAACATGTTACTTTAAAATAAAACTTGCAAAGGCGACTTAAAGAACAATTTTATTTGTTATTTATTTTTAGTTATGTTAATAATTTATAAGCATTAATTTTTTATTGAATTTAAAGTTCGTTTCCATTAAAATGTCAGTTCTATTTAAACAATAAAAACCAAAATAATGAAAAATGCTAAATTAGATTTATAAAACTATAAATTATATTTAATTCTGATGCCTATTTCTGTTAAGTTCATCACTAAAGTAAAATGCATTGTGATACAGAGGAATTTTTGCTGTTTTGCGTTGATTTGATATTACAATAATTCTTTAATCTAATTAGTTCCATGATGTTGCCTAAATAATAAAAAAATGGGTCTTTAATTTCAAGAAAATGCAGTGACAAATCAGCCTGGCTGCACGTGAATGTTTCTGACGTCATAAAAGGGTAATACTCCGTTAGAGAGGAGTCACTTAAAAACGCGCCACTTTTTTTTTTCTTCTACCAATTGTTGTCAAGTTTAAAATTATGAAATAATAATAAAGCTCAAAAGACTAAAAAAAACTACATCTGTAAAAAATAACTTTTTTAAATTTCATAATTCTTAAAAAGAATTTTTTTTAAAGTTTTTAATCTAGAATATTCTACGGGTAAATTAGAAATAACAAAACAAAACGAAGTTTAAGGTGGGAAAAAATATTCTACACATAAATAAAAAATAAAAAACAAAAAGGAAATTCGATCTAAACAGATGGCATAAAATTTTAAATATCACTCAATATTATAGAAAAAATTTCAGGTTTTGAATATAATCTACGCCACATAAATTCTATTAAGTATGACTCTAAATGGTGATGAGCAGTGCCCCGCTGACATTTGTTTCTTCATTTAGCACGGCCCCACAATCGTTCCACAGTATGGAATCCGGTTTCGAGGTTCTACAGAATTATCATTAACAATGAAATGTTCATAGCCAGCATTTCTTAATTCCTCTTTCTTATATCCTTTCCAGCAGTCTGAAAATATAATGCTGCTATCCGCGATATTTTCCTGAATGACAGTTATCAATGTTGTAGCACAAAGATCGGGAACGGCGACCAGAAAACATTCTTTGCTTCCCGGTCTGGAAGCTCTCTGAATAAAGCGAAAACTCAGTTATTTACAAATGCGGAATAAAAAAAAAAGTAGTAATCGAAGTTGCTGTGAAAAAAGGCAACTCCTAAGTCTCATTTCACAGACTGAATACCGTCGCAATTATCGCATATCAGAAAGAAAAATTCCCAGTTTTCAAACTAAGACACCTTTTAACAGAAAATAATGACATATACCTATAGCCTTCTGCAAAATGTCGGAAAGGGCAGAAAAAGTGGAAGAATGACTACGAAAACCAGCAAATATCTTTTATGAATCTCTAACCTTTACTAGCCTATTATGATTCTCGTAGTTACGAAAAATGTTTCTATTTTAACACTCGTCACACTGCCGGACGAAAACTCTTAAGGGCGCAAAGCACTTAATAGATTTTGGCATTTTCAAAGCACATTTATAGTCCCCCCCCATTTCTTTTCTCTCGGTTTTGGTTTAGCCGCACGAAGCAACCATTGTAAAACCAGCAATGAAAATATTATGTGGTGCTCCCTTTTCTTGGCCCCTAAGTAACTTTTTACGGCGCTCCCCTTTTCTTAATGTTCTAAGTAAGTGCTTACTTTGCTTAATGGTTAATTCAGTTCTCTGACTAGACCTCTATATCAACTCAACATCATTCAAAGAGTATCATCAACAACATATCATCAACTCTATATCATCATCATCATCACCAACTCTATACCATACATCAACTCTATATCGTCATTCAAAGAGTATTTTTAATAATACTAGTAAAATGGTGCTTTGGAATGATAACTTTAACAAATTTAGAAATGCTCCTGATATTTGATATTTTGAGAATTATTCTGCAGACTGATATTTTAAAAGTTGTTCAAAGATGCATGTATATCCAACTGCTTTAACAATATATAGAAAAAAATTAAAACGTTCTTTCTTTCTTTTGTAAACATTTATAGTCGTCAGTTTTTTTTTTTTTTTTTTTTTTTTTTTTGTGCAGGAGACGTGAAAAGTTTGCTATGCTCTCTCCGGGCTTCGAACTTTGGACCTCCAGATTACGAGAGTGCGCTTCTAGTTACAGACATAGACTCGATATTATAACCAGGTTACTGCAAGGTGCAACGTTGCCGGTTCATGAAGTGATTCTCGAAGACACATGACATAATAATGTGCACTGGACGTGCAAAAACTCTTTGAGGAGAAAATCGGAGGCAAGGCAAAAGCAAAAGGGGGAGGGTGGCCTAAAAGGACCAAATGCAAGTGAATCAGACAGATGACTCAGTGCCTGACAAGAGTTGAAAGAGAAACCTTAGGTTATGCAATAATCGAGTAGTGTAAAATACAAAATACGAGAAACAGTCAAGATACTATATACAAAATACAACCTATCAGAATAAGTACAAATATAAAATATCATACAATAAAAACAGTAAATACAACAACAGAGTAACAAATGCAGAAAAATCTCCATACAAGTTCAAAAAACAATCAGGGTTAAGATCAGGTAATTGGAAAAAGTATAGGCAACCATCGACAGAAGAACTTAAGCCATCGATGATACTATGTGCATCAAGAGGAATAATATTTCTGTCTTCATAAAGTATCTCGTAATTAAAAACTTGTGAATAGTTGATGAAGTCACATTGGATTGTCTTAGTAAAAAATTTCTCTTTTGTCCTTTTGATGTAGTCAGAGATAGTGTCAATTTTTAAATCTCTATGAAGGAGTTCATTCCTGATCAGGTTGTCTACATCGGTAATACTACTCAATCATCCCTTATATACTCCCACTTTTACACGGTGACTGGGGATAAGGAGACCTAGCCGCCAAATCCTGGTGGGAACAAATTATCATACACCATCTTTTAGTTTGGGAGCTATTCTAGGGTCTTTTGGATTTTTTGTAGCTAGAGACGTGTTACATGAGTAATGCCCTCACCCCGATTCGAATTCCGGACTTTACGAGTTGAGTGGGCTTCCATTTACACCACAAATGCATGCGGAAAGAAGGAGAAAATACTTTAACTCTGTTTTTTATTAACAATACCGTGGATGACATTGTAGAAGCCCATTTCATTGCTCCAATTGACGTACGACAGTCAGTACAGTTAGATTTCTTAATGAAAAGGTACTCATTTGTAGGTCTTAAATACGTCTTAATCGGTCTTTGTTTAGAAAAACCCCTATCATAACTATTAAAATTTAATTGCAAAAATTCAAAGGAACTAATTTCCATTTTTCTATTTTTTCTTCATTAGAAGGAAGAGAAGCAAAATCTCGAAGCCTTTCTCTCTATGAGGAATTCTGCCGTCGTGACCATAATTAAACTAACACTCTTATTTTTCATTCAAAAATTTCGGTGGAACAGCATTTATTATTCGATGAAAGACATAGCAAGGACTTGAAATGTGATTTCTTCGAATGCTCTGTCGAGTGTAAAATCTTTCTATCCTGAAATCAATTTTTAAAGACTATTGTTACCTCACAATTCTTTCCAATCCTCTGATTCATGACTAATCGATATAAAATTTTCCCTCCGCCCTGAAAAAAATGAGCCGTCAAGGCCGTTCTTACCCTTTCTTTCCTTATTGTTCTCTAATTGCTCCTCTGACTTTTATACTGCATTAGTTGTTCAAAATTCCATTTCATTCCAAAATTCTTGGAAATGATTGAATACCAACTTTCTGAAATTAACGCCAAAAGTATGCCGAACTTTTGGCATTAATTTTAACACACCGTCTATAGGTTCGTCACGTTCCTGGTACCAAGTACCAGGGAACGAATAAATCATATATTTATCCCCCTGAAGAGGATTTAATTCCATTCATCTCGCTTTTAACGCATTAATGAGCATTTAATGAAATGTAATTGAACTTAAAGACCAAAAGATAATTGAATTTTGTCAATTACTATAATAAGAATTATCTCTCATATTTATTCTTTTAAATCAATTTTGAGAAAAAAATTTAGAATTTTTAGAATTTAGAAAATGGTTTAATAGTTTTAAGACAGCGTTTTATAATTGAAGATCGTTCTAGTAAACAAAAGAAAACGATTGGACACTCACCTTTAATTTCATATTTCTTTAGAATACTAATCTGCTTTTATTATCAGTATAAGAATTCTAGAGCAACTCAACCCGACTCAATCCAAGTTTGGAAATATTCAGGATAAAAGTGAATGATATTTCTTCATAGCTTGTTACGGTTTATTTTGGAATATTAGAAAAATGCAAGCTTTAAATTAGTTAGGGACGGAATTTCATAGTTGACAGAAAATACGTATGGATCTTTCTTACATATTCAATTACTGTTTCAAAATTAATTTAGCTATCAGATTCATATTTACGATACTGACATAAATGTAATATTTAGAAAGTTAATTTTTAAAATTTTTTTAAATGAAATAGAAAATCATTCTATAATTTCCAAAAAGGTATAAATCTTACGGTATTTTTGTGTTATTAGTATTTACTTCTGATAAGAATATTAAGTAATTAGTATTAAGCAGTCTATACGGGAGATCAAAATTGCTCTTTTGTGTTTTTTAAACGCACGGTCTTTGCAAAAGATAAAGATACTCTTAAAAAGAAGTTACAAATCTAAAATTTTCCATATTTACTCACGAAGTTGAAATACATAATAATTGTCTATTTTCTGAAAAATCATTGATAAAACATTTTTTTTCTAAGAGATGATTAAAAATTGAATAGTACAAAATGAAGGGATAAGGTTTTTTAGTTTTTGTAGACAATCTTAAGAATATTTTTCTTAAGGTTTATAAAGCCTCCGTGTTCTTTTTGGTACCACAATGGGGTCTCTGCGGAGAACACGAAGTAGCGAATTCTCTTTATGTCTTTGAAGAATAATTACTGCAGAAGAATGTTTTAAATAACCTTTTATTTTAACTAAAACGAATAGATACACGCACTTGGTGCTCACCACCGCTTGTGGCTAACTCAAATTAACAGAAAATAGAAATGTAGCAAATCGCAAATTTAAAGGGCTAACGACTGCCTCTTTAGCTTAACTAAACGCTAAATCGCCTGCACACAGCAAAGCCAAGCCTAGAAAATATCAGTATAAACTGAAGGTGTTTAACACCGAATAGGCAGCTAAATTCAAACACGCAGCATAAACTCGGAACTAAGTCCGCTACTACTTTTTACAACTCTTGAAACGCAGCTTAAATACTGCTTCTGAAACACGCTTAGATTAGTATAACTACGTCGTTAAAAAACTTACATTCCAGTAAGAAACTAAAATCAGAAACGAAAGGAAAGTAAAACTACCTGTTTACTAAAGTCCTTACAGGTTCTTAGAACATTTTAGAAGTCTTAGAATTTCTTACAACTTCTATTATAAATTTCAGAGTTGTCCGTCCGCTTATATTTTGTTTTTTTTAAATACCAATTCGTTTCTTTATTTTAATTTTTTTCTTTCTTAAAAATTAATACAGTGCCTCACAAAAATAACTGAGCCCACGATTCCCGAAAATACTGTAATGAATCTTAAATGCATTAAGCTGAAAATGTAAAGCAATATTTCTTTGAAGTACAGATTTACTCAGAGCTCTTTTCATACTACACATTATGGCAAGCTATGAGGTTGTTAATGTTTCTTTAAATAATAAGCAGGAAGAAATGAACAATTTATTACGAAAATAAGTACAACAAATAGCCTACACAGCATAGTAATTGGAAATTACTCAAGGAGAAAGTGGATACGAAGCAATCTCTCTTTAGTATATGAAATATTATCTCTTTAGTACATGAAATATTCCGTAAAATTCCTAAAAGCACTCTCGGGGTAAACCTTATTCCTAATTTAGCTAACACCTAAATCTCACTGCTGATTTACATCTCCGACTTTACTTTACTCTCCGACCCATATTTGAACCCCACAGCATGGGCTCCTAAAACTTCTGGAAATTCGTAAGGCTTAAAAAGTGTAATTTCGCGAATCTTCCAGAAAGTCGCCAAGCTGGCAGCAAAACTTTTCTCCCTGGCCCGTGAGGAACGAAATTGTTTTATTTCATGTTATAACGGAACTATTCTTATCATTCCAACTTTATTGCACTCAGAATGAAAATATCTGCAATTCTATATATATGTATATATATATATTAAAAAAACACGTGAATACAAGACATTTGACCAGAAATGAGGTTAAATGAAAATTAAACCCAGAAATTATCAATCGAAAATTAAAAAAAAAATACAAAACACCACAGCAATAAGAAAATCAAAAATGCATGCAGTAGGAAAAGAAATCAAGTATTTACAAATATTTACAACAATATTTCCCTCCAAAACAACATGTATGAGATATAAATATTAATATTTGTTTTTTTTGGAAGGGAAAATGTCTGAAAGTGATGGGACACTTTCTGCTCTATTAAACAACGACAACAATAATTATAATACTATGTTTAAAGTTTTATCTAATATTTTATATGGGTTCAGCAAGATATTTTATTATTTTTAGTGCAATTTTTCTTTACTTGACTTTCATTACGAATTCTAATTGTTGTTTTAAAGAAATACATTGCTTTTGAATTTTATATTCCATTTAATGCCAGATATGATTGACGACGAGTTGACGAGAGAATGGCGATGGGACGATGAGAATTTATTTTCAGTACTTAAAAACCATTAAACAGAGTTCATAACCGCACATCCATAGCAGGATTATCCTCTCGATGGAATTAGGAATTACTTTGCAAGTTACTTTTGTTGTACTGATGACTTCTAATTTCATCTTTGAATGACAATATCCTTGAGCTAATCATTATAATATCAGTAATTTTAAAAGACAGATCATTTTTTCAGTGAGTTACTTATAGCAGTATATCAATATTCTTGCTCCATCATTCTTAATTGTTGGAAATGACTACAACTTTTTTTAGTTCTGTGTCCTAAAAACCAACGAAAGATGTAAAATTAGCTTCTCTTATCAGATATTGCTTTATTTCAACATCCAAAATTCTTATTTCTCATAAAGTCTAGGAAAGGAAGATAAATTTTCTGTTCTTTTACTTACGTAGAAGTTTCAACTTAACTACTCAGCCATTACATCCAGCATATCAAATTATTTTCAACATCAAATTACTTTCAACTTTTTTCCATTAAAGAATACTCTGCTCCACAATATTAGAAAGACCTGCGTTTTGTTTACGAATATTCAGTCTTCGATTATTTTAATTATTTTAGACTGTTGTTCACAGGATATCGTAGTTCCCAGGTCCTAATTAATTTTGAATAACATTTTATTGTTGCAAAAGTTGGTAAGTTCTTTAAACGAATTAATTCAGCAACTTTTTTAATAGATTTCGTTATACATATTAACGAACTAAAACCAATTTAGGAAATTCTAATCACATACGTCTTTTTTAGGATGTCACGATAATAAAATATTAAAATTATATAAATTCTAAGGAAACTTTATTGAAGAATTCAAGGAAACTATTTTTCAGACATTTCCTATTATGTTTCAATGTAAAAGAATGTAATAAATGTACAAATTATATTTATTACAGATGAATTTGTTTGCAATCTGAGTAGCGTCTGAAAATTTTTGTGACAGAATTGTCCTACTTTAAGGATCTCGAAATCTTAATCTAAAGATGTTAATTATTAAGTTCAATATTTTATTTTGGGGAAAAATATTTAGTTTATAATGAAGACCATATAAACATACACAGGGTGATCCAAAAGCCACTTTTTATATTAAAGGCAAATTGTTTCAATGGATAGCAATCTTATACTGTTATGAATTGATTTTTTTCCCAAACAGAACGAATTTATATAACTGAGCCTTATTTCGCTTTTTTATGGAAAATTTCAGTGTTGTTAAAGCGTTTAAATCGACTTTCTCAAATGTCCGGGAACTTTAAAGGCAATGATTTCCCGCTTTGTAACCAAATTTCGAAAAACTGGAAAGCTTTCGCTACAAGAAATGATGTGGCCGCCTGTAACATATGAATTCCTCCCTAAAGTAGATGAAAGCATCACTTTTTCATCCTACTTCCTTTCCCAGCATATCTCGGGCCACGGCCCATTTCCACTCTACTTCTTCAACAGAAACAAAGCCTCCTCTGACAGATGTATATGAGGAAGCATCGGAGACCCAGAGCACTACATCTTCAACTGTCCAATGACGTCTGTTCACCATATCCGTCATTCAGGCAACCCAGGTCTAGAATTCAGGCGATTTCTAATCAAGCACCGAAAAACATTTAGTCAGATAAAGAACATCATCGACTACCTCCACAGACAAGGACTCAATATGTTCCACCCTTAATCTTATAATCCTCTCATTCTGCAATAATTTCAGAGTGCCATTGTTATCTCCACCAAATTGCCTTCAATCTTCATTCATATCTGTGCCTTACCTCCATATCATGATATTGTATCTATTTATTATTACAAACTTTATTAAAACTCACCTACCTATAAACATTACCATCACCAACTGTAACAATATGCAACTCTGTATATCGAAATGTATAACATCTGTATGATTGCATGTCACCTTTAATTCTCAATAAATACGGAAAGGTAGTACACCGGAGCAATACCATTTTTGCTCATAGCGATGATATGGTGCCCCCTGTACTTGTTCCTGTCCTGTCTCTTCTGAGTTCGGACGAAAGTGATGGAGTCAGGAATAAAATGCTGCAATCACCAATAAAGAACGCGAGAAAGATGACATCGGAATCAAATTTATACGTGCGAAATACTGCTTACTCATAAAAATTCGTTTGACTTGGGGAAAACTCATCTCCATGTTGCATCAAAACTAACAGTTTTCAAAGTTAGCACCATAGACTGCAACTGAAATTTCAAGTAACATATTAAGGGTAAGGGGCTCAACTTCTGTTAAAGCAATTTGCTGTTAAAATTCATTCTGGAATCCTCAAAATGGTTGAAAAATTGATACCCGCTACGCGATGTTTCAAAGGAAGCCATATTTTACGTATATTTTTAGGTTGATGAATTCGAAAGTTTTGACGCTTATTATTTTATTATTTTAGAAGATAAAAATGTCTAATGACTTTTATGAGACATTGTATATGATATAATGAAAAACAGTAAGTTTATTAGCATTTGAAAGAGCTATTTCGTATATAATAGTTTCCATTATGAAGAAATTTCCTTCCTAAGAAAATAAAATTATTAGTAATCTCATAGAGTGTAAAGTTTATCTTTTAAACTGTAATTGTTTATTAAAGTAGCAAAATGAACCGTCGCGAACAAAATGTATACCTTAATAAAATTTTAATACCTTTAATAAAATTTATTAACACCTGTACTCCTAATATAACTAATAAAAGTTGAATTATGTCCCTCGATTGCAGAATTATTCTCCAATTTCCAGTATGAGCATTATCGTCTGCTTCAAAATGAAACTTAATGGGAAAATAATGTTACAGGAAATATATATTTGTGCATATGTTTTTTTCAAAATTTTATCTAAATAGTAGCAAGGCTAATTTTGCTTTACTGCATGACAAACAACACACACTACCTTGATTTGTAAAACAAAATATTTTTATAATTTCCTGTTAGTTAGTTTTATTTCTATTTCTTAGAATTGAAGTGATGCAATTTTTATCTGTTTTACACCTCATTCACGTGTACAAGTAACATTTCTGGTTATAAACAACAGTAAAGAATAAACAATAAAGTCTTTCTGTGGGCTGTCACCGTTCTTCTGACGTGTTATGAACTTCTTAGAGAAGTAATTACTGATTTTATTGTTAATTAAGTTCACAAAGTGCGTTAGTAACTAAGGGTATAAGTTCATAACTCAAGTTTCGGAATGCCCGCTTCACCTACTAAGGTGGAAGCTGGAGGATCAAACCGTATTTTGTTTAAAGACAGTTTGAAATTTTATCTGTAACTGAAGTTTTTACTTTACTATCTGTCTAGATATCGATAACGTTGAAGGTATTTTATACGAAATTCCTGAATATGAAGATCCAGATGCGGCTATGTACCAGTTATCTGCGAGGGGTATAGTGCCGATTCTAACTGTTCTAGAAGAAGAATCTGAACCACAAGATTCGCCAAGGTAAATATACTTTCCTGTGATCATGTTTGCCTTGCAATGATTCAGTCAATATTGCATTGGGCTTGTGCAATTTCATAACCTATGGATATTTAATGCCTGAGTTCGTGGAGTCTCGCATTTTATTGTTGAACGTAGTGCAATAGACTCAGCTAGTTTAATACGTGCTTCTAATTCAGAATGAGAGTGTGAGTTTTTGTTTAATTCTTTTTGAGTTTTAGTGTTTTGTAATTGAACTAACTCTACTAGTTATCTATGACTTTACTGTTGCTCAACAAAAAAAGGTTGTTTTTTTTTTTTTTTGAAAGAAACAGGATTTTTTTATTTTATAATTTTGAATACCGAAGAAGAATGCTTGTGCCTTGTAAAAAATCATTGTTTTATTTGAAAAGTATTTTTTACTGTGTTCTTTACTTCCATTAATATATTTATGAAATCTAATGTAAAATGGAAAGCTATTTGAATAATGGAATAAGTACACGTGGTTTTACTAAAATTAGTATGTGTTTAAGATTTTGTATGATATGACTGCAGGTTTATAAACTTACAACGAAGAACACTGATATCGTTAGCCCAACTAATATTTCTTAGGCTTTCAGAGAGTTTTATTTAAAAAGCAAGTAGGCTAACTTCGACTTAGCAGTAAATGTTGACCTGTTCTATGTACTATTTTTGTTAGTTTCGAAGCATTGTTGATGAAATAAATTAATGCTTAAATATTTATTAGGAAAGTAATTTTCCATTCTTAGTTGTGCTTTGTTTTTTGGTATAAAAGAAAACGAAATTTAATTTTGTTATCATTTAAAAAGATTGAAAACCTTTGAAGATGAGAAACAGGACTTTTTTTACCTTTCAAAATGCATCAAAGCATTTCATTCGACATAAGTATCAAACAATGTTCGTTTCCTTCATCTGATATAAATAGTTTTTTTTTTAAATATTGCTATTACATTCCACGTTTTAAATTGACTGCATGTAATGTTTTGGTAAATTTAAATATTAAAAAAATAATTAATAAAAAATAAATAAATAAGTAATAAAAAATAAATTTTAAAAGATTTCAGATTTTTACGATTACCCAAAAGGATGTGTTAAGGTTTTTTATGCTCTCCCTGAGCTCACAGTCTATCAATCTGTTGTTGCATTCACTCCTGCTAATCCATTTCTTTTTGTGTTTTTAGCTTTATTAATAAGCACAATTTTCTCCGCACTTACTCCACATGCAATTCAACAGCAAAATTACAAAAACTTTAGAAGCAGCATGCCAGTATATGTTGAGAATTTCCGATACAGTGTTGAATGTTATCATAGTGTTTTTTAATTTTTTTCACTCTTGTCTCAGGTTATCCTACCAATTTTCAGTTTTCTTAGTAAGTTGGCTTGTGAAACACTTTATTCGTCTTTTTATTATTGACGTTTTGTGTGTTAACTTTATTTGTTAAATATCATACTCTTCGCACTTACGCCCCACAAACTTCAACTCAACAACAAAATTACAAAATATTTAAAAACAGCATATCTTAGAATTTCCGACAGACAGTTTCGCGCCCTGGAGATAAGCATGTTTTATTCCGTGCACTGTTGCCACTCCTCGCTTTTAAATCATTGAGTCTGATAATCGAAAATTCGTTCGATTTTTGCAAAATATGAAATAAAACATTCTAAATTCTTCCAGGTGCGCATGTTCAGGTGGAGGACTACGTTATTCAAAATCTGATGTCTTTAGGTTCCAACTTTTTTTTCGCAATGCGAGGAACATACATATATACATGCAGATTCTTCATTATTTAATTTTTTTAAATAATGTAGGTCTAATAATTGGTGGTAACAATTTGAAAAACGATTCAGTCGTTTATAGTGATTGAACGCAAAGAATTATGTTTAGCTTAACACAGAAAGAATTTAATCCAATGATTCTTTCAATTGCTTTTATTCTTTTAGTAGAACTTAAAATTGAATTAAGAAAAAAAAAGACCAAACAGGGATTAACAACTTTGAAATATAAATATTACAGAGTGTATTCAAGATTTTTTATGCGTTGAATTTTTTTTAAAAAATAAAAATCATATTATTATATCATATTCATCATCTTTATCATTATCACTTCATATTCGATTTTGATGTTTTGTAATTTTAAAGAATATTTGTAATAATATGAAGAGAATGATAGTACTCTTACAACAGGCTACCCACAGTAATTATTTTTTGCTAATAATTGTTATTCTGTTACATACAGGGATGCAAAACTCAATAATCTTCTAATTTTAAAATAACTTTGAAAACGAGAAGTACAAATGCAAAATTAGGGATATAAAGCATATTTTCTTTTAAGCTTATTTATGACCTTCATTTCTCTAAATATCCTTCTTTTTGGTCACATATATTTGGTTCCTGTCCATTTCCTACTACTTTTCTTGAAAACAGTTTCGCTAAATTTCGTTTCAGTTCTGTATTTTGCCTTTCAGTTCTCGAGAAGTTGGTTTATTCCCTAAGACATGTTTTTCAAATATCTTTCTAAAACGAAGTCAAGAGGTGAGTGATTGGACCAGACAGAAGAAAAAACTATTGAATGCTACCATTGTGCGAAGTAACACGGTTGCCAAAAATCCATTTTAAGAATACGGTAATCTTTGTTTTACTTGGATGTCTGCTGAGAAAGAATTACAAGACTGGTTTTAGAGAAATAACTTGAAAAATAATGCAATTTTGATCCTTTCCTGGATGCTGAATCGCTTCGAAATACATTTAAAGTTCTTATTAAATGAAAAATGAGAAACATTTTAAAATTATGCTAAAAGCAAAATTTGAAAGTTAGCGTTTATGCAGTACTCGCCTCACTTCTTTAAACACATTTTAAAAACATTTCATATTAGTTATACAAAAAGTAAAGAAACTAGCGATTCCTAAATGATCCTTAATGATTCTAGATTTTATGTTCTCCCCCTAAATTCATAGTTTATTATTAGTCCAAAGGGATTTGAATCCCGAAGGACTATTACTTTCGTTTTGGCATTTTGCGTCGTTTCACTTTTCAATTTACTGCTTATTTTATTTATTTATTTATTTTTTTGACGTAGCTTTCTCTTCAAAAATCATCTGCGTTGCACGGGAAAAT
This sequence comes from Stegodyphus mimosarum, assembly GCA_000611955.2. Classification (NCBI taxonomy): domain Eukaryota; kingdom Metazoa; phylum Arthropoda; class Arachnida; order Araneae; family Eresidae; genus Stegodyphus; species Stegodyphus mimosarum. Next base: position 21,082 of record KK121160.1, read on the forward strand.
AAAAAGGAATTTTAATTACAATTCTAAATAAATGGCCAAATAAATGTGAAATTCGTAACAATATTCTGTAAAACTTTAACGAATTTTTCATTAACAAACTCAAAGATTTCAAAGCAAGCAATAGCAACGTTGTACAGAAAAACATTTTTATCTCCAGCGCGTGAGAGTGTGTACCGAAATCTCTAAAGATATGCTCAATTTAAAATTATTTTGCGATATTGCTGTTGAACTGAATTTTATGGTTAGCCCCTTTGGAAAATCTGAAACCTTTCAGATTTTTTCTTTTTTTTTTTTTATATATATTGTACTTAAGCATCCCCCAAGCAACAGAAAGCCCGCACGCTTGTTTTGTTGAAGAGGACATGCCAATTAATCGTCAAAGTATTATTGTGTTATTTAGTATTACATTACATTATTATGTTTTTATATTGAATTTTCAATTGTATTAAATATGTGCATTCACAAGAAGAAGAATTTATTCAGTTAATCATAAATTTAATTATTCATAAAATCTACATGAAAGTTGACAGATCCATCTGTATCATAATGGAAATATTTTCATCAACGAAAATTTGAACGACTTTTATTGAACATTTACTTTGTGAAAAAAAAAATTGAACACTTACCTTGTGGAACTATTTGAGTCAAGAGACTTTACAAAATGTAAACTGGACATTTTAACAACTTCAGGACTTTAAAAAATTATGTTTGTGTTAATTTATTATTTAGTTTTATTTAGAAATTATATTGTTGTTATAATAGTTGTAAATTATATGCTAAATCTTTCATAATCTGTATATGGGAAAGGTTATGAACAATGACAGAGAATAGGAAAACCTACAGGTTATGTCTTTGATGCTCCTTCATGTCTTTCTTAATATGATAAACTTTCTCTTGCTTCGCCAAAATACTAATCCTTTTTTCTTCCATTCTCCCAACCTTTCTTTTGAAGGGGAATAATATGTAAGACATACAAAAATGCGATGGCTGCTTTAAGAATAATTGGCGACCTCAAAAATTAACGATTCTACATTTTATGTTCCCCCCCCCCCTAAATACATCTGTTGTCACAAATTCGAGATCTTTCCAAGTTACATAACACTGCTTGAAAAAGGTTACTGAAACTAAAATTAACCAATCATAGCTTAGAGTACTTTATGCATCATACTTAGTATAAATACTCTAAGCAAAACAACTACGTCATTCCTTACCCTAGTTTCCACCCTGCAAAGAACTCTGCGCCGCTTGTGCTGTCCTGTCCAAAATGCTTACGACGTACTTTTAAAGCTAACGTACAATGCGAAAAAAAATTGGAACAGTTCTATATCTCCCGTTCTACTGGGCCGATTGACGAAATTCAGCCTGTGTTTTTCATGTCTCGAAAACGCGACTTAGGATATGTATTAGATTTATATATAGCATAGCTCTAATATAGGTATACACAAAATCGGACTTTTTCTGAAAGGACATGCAATGTTTTTTCATATTTCGATTCTACCACTCAAATTATACCAAACTGCCAAGTTTTGTGAAAATCGGGACAGTATTTTTTAAAACATTAGCTCTCAAAATTTTAGTTCCACAATGTTAATTGAATTTGATATATATTTATTAATATCTCTTTTTTTATTAAACTTACTTGATTCTTCCTCTTACATTTCGAAATTTAGGTTCAGTCCAAATAAAATTCGCCCATTTTTATGATTTATTTTTAAAATTTGTATTTTTAAATAATTTTTATAAATTTTTCGAAAAACATTTTGAATTATAATCTATAAAATTTTTGCCATCATCTTAATGTAGATGTATTTTTAAGCATACCTGCAAAAAATTGAAGTTTTTTTATTCAAAAATTCCGAAGACATACGTGAATTTATATATTTGAGAGTTTTGAAATTTGGCATATTTGTTGAAAGTGATAATAGCATCAAATGTGGTTTAGGAACTTTGTTAAAATTATTTGAAAATAGGAACGATGTGACTTTTTTTCCTCTCCTGCACAATGGACGGGAAAGGAAAATAGGTTGCCATATATTAAGAAGTTCGCCAAGGGAATTATTCTTGGCGCAAACTGAAAAAAATCCGCCAAGGTAAGCTTCTGAATTCCTAAATTTCGCACCAAATTTTACAAAATTTAATATTTATGCATAATTCGAGTCACAGAATCGAAATATGGAAAAAATTGGTATGCTATTTCAGAAAAAGTCCGATTTTGTGTCAAAATACGTATGTTAGAACAATGCTATATATAAATCTAATATATAGCCTAATTTTTTCATTCGTGACATGAAAAACGCAATATGAATTTCGTCAATCGGCCCAGTGAAACGGAAGATATAGA
>KK121160.1:23471-43018 GCA_000611955.2 Stegodyphus mimosarum
ACAGTGTACATAGAAATTATCGTATTTCATTACGATTGGATAAATGTGTATACTAAAATGTTTTGTCTGCATGAAAATGAGGATTGGATTTTCTTTAAATTCATTTGTGTTAGCATCATCTTTCTGCCTTTCCGCTCCACTATCGAAAGCTGGACGTATACATATTCATTACTATTTTGGTTAAGTTTTGTAATTTGAATCATTTTATTCTTTAATCTGTTTTCGTTAGAAATACTTTGTTTTATGTAGTAAATACTGGAACAACATTCTATTTTAGGAAACTATCACGTATTTAACCCAATAATATAGCTTAAGTAGTCAGTTTTGTTTGAAATATATCCTAAGTTCAATGCATTTTCTTGTAGCGAAGGAGATATTGCTTATTACGAACAACTTGCTGATACGAAGAGGCGTCTTGATGATGTCATTCTTCGTCTTAACTTAGTAAAAAGTGCTCTGCAGAAAGGAGATACCCGTGTCAAGCAAGATATTGAGAAAGTAAGAAACAGCTGAATTTTTAAATGAATACTTGTTTAAAATTAAAATTATTCCTGAAGTTTCTGCGTTAAAATTTATCCTTTATAAAATTAGAATGTTTTTCAAAGGTCTTTTTAAACATTATTTTTAAATTTCGTAGTCACTTAGGCTTCTGTTTAAATTTATAAACTCGTTCTAAACTAAACTTTCATGCTTTTTTTTTTTTTTAAATCTTTAATCTGCTTTATCCATTTTTTCTCTAGTACATTTACGTGAACTTGGTCTTTGTTTTTAATGATAGTAAACAAAGGCAATGGGTAATATTGCTGATTAACATAGTTGTTTTCATAAGTAATAAAATTTAAAATGTTCCGTTCAGCTGATTAAATGGAAGCATCAAACGCATAGTTACATAAAAAATAGTTACATAAAAATAATTTTCTTATGCGAAAAGCTATTCAAAGAATCCCATTTAGAATAAAGTAAGCAAAACATAAGCCGTATAAATGCTTTGGTTGCGCTGAATCCAAATAGTTTGGAACATATATATAATTTAGCCAGTTTATTTATTTGGACAATGGGAAAATTATTCACTTATTTACTTAACAGGAAAGCATGCTTTCGTAGAAAATTCCTTTGCTTATTACATGCCCAATTAATTATGCAATCAATTTGCACCTGAATTTCGAATCAACTAAACTACCTTATTCAGTCCTTGCTAGACTTATTAAAGCAAAAAAAAAGTATCATATATAATCAAAACATTTAAAGTTTTTAAATATACATTTGGGCGCAAACAGCATAGACCCCACGCATACAGAATTTGGTAATTCTGGTTAAAAGTTATAAGGTATTCCTCCGCCTTCTTACCATCCCCTCGTGGTGCAATCGACAGCACACTCGACGCGTATTCGAGAGGTCCGAGGTTCGAGTCCCGCGGACATTGCACATTTCTTCACTTTCTTTCTTAAAAAAACATCTAATGATCCTACAGTGGCGCCCGAACTAAAAAAGGTGGTGGACGATGATTTTCCGCCACCAGGATTTGGCGATTGGATCGCCTAATCCCAAGTCGCTCTTTAAAAGAGGGAGTAGGTATTTCTCCCGCCTTCTTAGCATGCCTTCGTGGAGTAACGGTCAGCACACTTGGCGCGTATCGAGAGGTAGGAGGTTCGAGTCCCGGTTAGGGCATTGCTCATTTTTAACGTCTCCCAGCATCAAAAATCTTAATGTCTCTACAGTGGCCCCCGAACTAAAAAAGGTGGTGGATGACGATTCTCCGCCACCAGGATTTGGCTATTGGGTCCCCTAATCCCCAATCACCGTTTAAAAGAGGGGAGTATATAAGGTATTTCTTCCGCCTTCTTAGCATGCCTTCGTGGTGTAATGGTCAATACAATCGGCGCGTTTTCGAGAGGTTCGAGTACCGGCGAGGACATTGCTCATTTTTCATGTCTCCCAGTATCAGATAATCTAATGGCTCTACAAAGTTTAAAATTTTAAGTGTAAATCCTACGCAGATATTTCAAGCTCCAGTTTCTTCAAGGTAAAACATTTTATGAAAATATTTTAAAAGTGTGTATCCGAAATTCTTCAAAAATATAATCTATAACTTTTTTTTTTACATAAACCCCGTAGAGTAAAGGTAAAATATAAACAACGGTTTAATTAGTTAAAAAAGTTAGTAGGTTACGATACTTATATGTAAAAGTTACTGATATTATTCAAAAAAGAATCTGCTGACTTATTTCCTCATTCTTTGTCTATATTGATTTAACTTACGTACTACGAAATGAAAGCTGCTCGTTTTTATCATTAAGAGTTTCTTCTTTGATAAAATAACATTTTGAAGTATGAGGGACCTTTCGAAGTGTTTATTGAGCATTATTTCTACCAATTTTGCTTACAACTGTAACTAAACATTTTCTTTTTAATTAATAATTAATTTAACTTTTTAACTAATTATTTCTTTTTAACTAATGTTTTCTTAGTTAGAATTTAGAGAGGAATTAGATGTATTATGACCTTTTACAGTATTTAACTATTTCCTTAAAATTCTGTACCTTATTTTAATAAATTTTGTAATAAAATCTGCAGCATCTGTTTCGAACAGTCGGTTCATGATACAAAGCCTAATTTTTTAGAATTGATGCCTAGACAGTCTTTATAATAGAAATACGGACCAAGACTTAATTTCTAAACTAAGAGGTGTCGGAGTCACGTGAAAGGTTGTTAAAAGGGATGAACAAAAATAAATAATACAAGAATTGATGTATTGTTAGAATGAAATTAAAATTTTAACGAGGGATACTAGTTTAAGAAATTAGTTTACGCGAATAGTAAATAGGTTAAAAATTAAGTTAAACTACTATAAAAGTTAAACAAAATAATAATAAAAAAATGAAAAGAAGGTACAATAAAAATAAATTTCAAAAGAAGTGCAATCAAAATTAAAGACACTAAAAAATAACACTAAAAAATGCGTAAGGCGGGCAAATTAATAGTAAGAGGATATAATATCTAAAACAAAAGGGTATAAAATATTTTGAATAGCATTTTTCCTAGTCACCTAAAATTATCTCCTTGTGTTAGCATCTAATGCATTTTAAGTCTTGACCAGATGAATAGTGCTTATAAAAATGTGCCTGCTTTTCCTGAGATACACGGCGAAAAAAAACAGAGAAAAAAAAGAAAAGACAGTTCTATATCTCCCGTTCTACAGAGGCTGTTCGCACATTTTTTAGACGATGTATATTGTATTCATAAGACTAAATTACACAAAATTCTTATGTTTTAAATGCCCTATTTGACATCCCTTATTCTGAGCTATCTTTCGACACCGCAATTTCCAGGATAATAATGCCTTTTGAAGTGCCAAAAGAGGTATTTTATCCGACTCCTCCAGAACAGCTTTCCAGAGTCCTGTTAGAGTTTGGGGACAACGTTTGAATAATGCAGTTTTTAAAAATCCGAAAGCACAAAAATCTATAGGTGACACATCGGGAGATTTAGTAGGGATATCAGTTAAGGGTATGGCCTTGATACCAGTTTTTTGTTCCATTTCTTTTAGGAAATTTACAGTGGATTTTGATGTGTGACTGCTAGCTTTGTCCTGATGGAGTCTCACAGATGGATGGCACTGTGGGGAAAGCGATGGTATTTCATTCAGAAAAATGGGCGATAAAATATGTTCCTGATAGTATTTGGAGTTAATCTTGACATTTTTTTCACTCTCTTTATTTTTAACTTGCCATTATAAGAAAAATCAGCGACAATCATGAATCCCTTAGAAAAACTTTCTTTCGATTCTTTGAACCACTTAAATTTTTTTCTGCTTTTTTATGATAATAAATGGCCCTTTTTTTGTTACAGTCATTTAAATACACCCATGCTTCATCTATTGTGACAATTGTTTTCCATTTTTCTTTGAATAAGTGTTTCTCATATAGAATTCTGCAGCCTGTCCTGCTTTGAGCGATATGCTTTGGAAGAAGACGATGCACGTTGCGTTTTTTCGCTTTCTTAAGATTTAAATCGACGTTTATCATTTTGTTTACAGTGGACACCGAGCATTTTAATGATTTTGCAACTGTCCTTTGACTAGAGGGATTTTCTTTTAACATTAAACAACGTACCTTTGCAATAGTCGAAGATGTCCGTTTTTTGCTTGGACACTTGTTTGGAATTTTTGTCCCACTTGAGGCTCCAATTCGACGTTTTTTTCCTTTCTTGTTGATGATATCACCTATCGACGCTTTAGATATCACAAAACCATGACTCTCACATCGTTTTTGGATAACCGAGTATGCATATTTCTCTTCGGAAAGAGCGTAAATGTAGCCTTCGAACCACTGCTTTGTTAAATTCGCCATTTTGAATAAAAACAAAACTTTCAAGCCACAGACGACAATTTTGACTTTTAAAAACATAGTACAATAGCAATTACTTCTTTTGCAGCAAACGATTTTTTATTACCGCTTACCAAAATCGTCTAAGAAATGTGCGAACAGCCTTTGTACTAGGCCGATTGACGAAATTCAACTCGCGTTTTTGTCTTGAGAGCGTGACTTAGGGTATGTATTATATTTATATATAGCACTGTTCTAACATAGGTATTTTGACACAAAATCATCCCTTTTCTGAAATGACATGCCACTGTTTTTCCATATTTCGATTCTGCGACTCAAATTATGCCAAACTGCCAAGTTTTGCAAAAATCGCAAGAGTAATTAAAAAAAAAAAAACTAGCTCTCAAAATTTTAGCTTCTCAATTGAATTTGGTATGTGTTTATTATTCTCTCTTTTTTTATTAAACTTATTTAATTCTTCCTCTCATATTTCAAAATTTAGGTTCATCTCAAATAAAATTCGCCCATTTTTTATGATTTATTTTTAAAATCTGTATTTTAAATAATTATTATAAATTTTTCGAAAAAAATTTGAATTATAATATATGTAATTTTTACAATCATCTTAAAGTAGATGTATTTCTCAGCATACCTGCAAAAAATTAGTGTCTTGTTATTCAAAATATCCGAAGATATACGTGAATTTATATATTGGCGCGTTTGCAAATTTGGCATATTTGTTGAAAGCAATAAAAGATCAAATGAGGTTAACATTATTTGAAAGTAGGCACGATGTGATATTTTTCCTCCTCGTGCACAATGTAAAAAGGGAAAGGAAAATAGGTTGCCATATATTAAGAAGTTCGCCAAGTGAATTATTTTTGGCGCAAACTGAAGAATTTGCACCAAGATAAATTTTTGAATTTCTTCCTAAATTTCACACCAAATTTTACAAAATTTAATATTTAGGCATAATTTGAGGAGTAGAATCGAAATATAAGAAAAAAATGGCATGTCATTTCCGAAAAAGTTCGATTTTGTGTCAAAATACCTATGTTAGATTAATGCTATATAAAATGTAATATATATCCTAAGTCCGGCTTTCGAGACATGAAAAACGCAATTTGAATTTCGTCAATCGGCCCAATAGAACGGGAGATATAGAACTGTTCCTATTATGGAAGTTTTCGAGAAAGCAATGTTCTTTTCATTTACTTTTGTTAATTACAAAGCAAACATTTTATTAAAACTTGTGTCATTACGAGACTAGTATATATCACACATAGCAAGCTGTTTAGAAGTCAATAATTGGAGTACTGAAATCAGAGTCGTAAACACGTGACTTGTGGATTATTGTTCTAAGAAGACTTCAAAAATCTCTTTAAAATAGTGAATGTATTTTCGGTGTTGTTAAAAGATGTTCTGTTTTTAAGGAAAAACAAAATTTAGGAGATTTTTCAGCTTTCGACTCCTCTTCAACAAATCAAGTATTTAACTAATTCAAGTATTTAACTCCTCTTCAACAAATGAGCCCCACCAGTGGCTAAGTGGGTAAGATAGATGAACACTAGTAGTTCAAACTCAACCAAACGGGCTAGCTGCATGCTGGGTTTTCAGAGTTTTCTCCCTATGTAATGTGAATACGAGCCACTTTTCCGTAGAATGTTCTTCATGAAGGCATCCTAGACAGCTCTCAAGTGGTTTTTCATATTCAAATAACCATAATTAACCAACTCTCTACCAAATGATATTCATCTTGAACTGTTGCCCAATATTTTAAAGGTTGTGAATTTTAGAAAATTAGCATAATAAAAAAGAATACAGAAAGAGAAGAAGTGTTTTTACACCCCAAGGTAGTGAAGAAAGCATTGTCGAATCTTTCCTCAATCATGATAATTTACTGAACATACACGCATATACATACTGGTATATAATAATGAACATATACTATGCGTACCAAACAGAAGTATTACACATTTGTAAAATTTGTTTCTTTAAAGCATATCTTTTTAATTTAAGATTTGATCTAATTAAGTTTTTTTCGCTGTATGTATAATGGCAGAGGCTAAAAAGGTTATTCCCCCGTCAATAACATTCATTTATATTGATGATTGATTGATGCAATTTCTTGAAATAATGATTAGGAATAATTACACAATTCAAATAATGATAATAACAATCTTCTTTAGAGTGATGAAAATCTGTTACATTCATACACAGATTTAAAGCTACCCGTGTAAATTCGGGCATAGCTCAAGAGATGGAAAAACAAGCAAAGTAGCTTCAAAATTTCTCTTTATCATTATCCGTGATTTTTTTTATTTCTTACTATATTCTCATTATTAAAACGAACTATTAAAGTTACATTAGCAGAAAGCTTGTTGGCGTACTTTAAGAATATTGCATTACTTCGATTTTGCTACGTAACAATTTGTGTTTCCTCGTTCCCATGGTTCCCTGGCAATTGCAGATACTTTTGTTTGCACTCAAGGTCTAATTTACTCCCAATTATCCTACAGTATTTAAAAAATGTTACGGTTTTTCTTATTTTTCAACTCTATGGTTTATAAAATTAGAGGCAAAAGAATTTATTAGAATTCTTTCATTTTTCGAATTTTTCACCCCTTTCCCCCATTATCCTTGTGTTTTTTGACTTTAATCAATTAATTTAACATTTCAAAAAAATAGAACCGAACTTAAAATATATCGGCTTATATTTTGGTAACATATTGAAACCATAAAAACAAAACATACAAAAAAGCCAAACTTTATGTATTTCGCTTAAATAATTTTTGGAAAAGGGAAAAGTATTAAATTTTTAGATTATATTTCATCAAATGCTTTATGTAGTTAACATCAGTGATACTGTCAGGACTGAGTGTTCGGTGCATATTCTTGGAAAACATCTTCGTGAACTCCTTAAATCCTGATCTGAATGCACCTATGTTCTGTGGTAGAATATTGTGATTAAGTGGTAGAAGAACTGCACTTTAAAGGGATTTAAAATCCTCTTTTATTAAACCACAATTATTTACAACCACTTCCCAACTCGGGAGGGATACAGAAAATAGAGACCGCACTTGGGTCTAAAATGAACAATCAAATTTAATTTAAACTAAAGCTAAATAGAAATTAAATAGTTGTTGCTCACAGAGCTATAACGCGAGGTTGGCCTCTAAACTAATGGTGCGTAGCAAGATTTAACTAATACTGACGCACTTGGAGTTACTTCAATAAGCAATCATGTAAAAGCGCTATGGCTTAGAATTTAAAGGCTAGCTAGTCAGGCGAACGTTGAATAGAGTAACCGTGGTTTGAGACTAAAAGCTCTCTCACACTGAAAGGTTTCTACCTTTCGTTAAATACTACTTGGCTCCACTTCAAATTAGCATAAAGCCGAAACGCGCGCTTATTCTAACGGGAAGTTGAAATGAGAAGGGATAGAAAGATTAAAATTAAAATAAAACTTCGTTAGTTTAACTAAAACCTTACAATACCTCCTCTGTTAAAATAAAATAGAAGACGGAGCCCTCTACAAAATGTCTGCGCAGGGCCTCCACTTTGTAAATCAAACCCTGACTGTACCAGTTTTCTTTGGGAACACGGTTGAAATTCGAGATGTTTGTTTACAGGGTCTGTCATCTGCTTACTTGTAGATACGATATAAATCGATGCGGCGGTAGGTATTAATGAACAAATAATACACACTCACAACGTTCCATTTGCTTATAATTTAAATTCGCATTAATAGTAATCGTGATTTAAGAGGTATATTTTGTTATAAAATAAGGAATAATTATATAAAAATTTATTATTTATTAAAAATCAGATGTTTTTGAAACTTCTAATATTTTTTACCTGAGTAAAAAAACAATTAGATAAATAGTAGTGGGAACTAACAGGAAATTTTTGCAAAAGACCGGATTTTGAATTTCATATTAATAATAGAAGCTTTATCAGTACACATTTTATTGAAGAAACTTGTGTTTCTTATACAGGGTGTTTAATAAAGTTCCGGACCCATTTTGATGTTTAATAACTCATAAAATAATAAAAATAGATTAAAATTAATAACATAAATGGTTAGATAAACTCAAAAAGTTTCATGACCCTTGCCCATGAACTTCCACGTGTGTCCCCTTCGTCGCACGGAGAATATCAAGTCGATATTCAATTTCACGCCAGGTACCGGCAAGCATGTCGGCATCCACAGAGGCTATTGCGGTTGTAATTCTAGCTTTTAGGTCATCAATGTTCGACAGGCTCCTCCTGTAAACGTTGTCCTTTACAAATCCCCAAAGGAAAAAGGTCCAGCGGCGTTATTTCAGGTGATCTGGGGGGCCAAAGAATTGGACCTCCTCGCCCAATCCATCTTCCTGTAAAATGGTCATTCAAAGAACTACGAACGATGGTACCCCAATGAGGTGGTGCACCATCTTGTTGCAAAAAAACATGTGGCTGAAGCTCTTCTAGTTGTGGAAATACGAAGTTTTCCAACATGTCTAAGTATACGACTGATGAGACCGTCTTTTCTGTAAAAAAGAAAGGCCCAGTAACTCGGTCGTGCATTAGTCCACACCACACATTAACATTTGGGTGACTGTGCCCCAAGGTATTCATGGGGGTTTTCAGATCCTCATATGCGCACATTATGGTGATTAACAATGCCAGAAAGATGAAAGGATGCTTCATCGGAGAACATTACAGAAAAGTACAGATATTTAGACTGGAAAATGAAATTATCTGAAATTAACCACACGCGCAGACGATATTTACAAAAGCAAAGATATTCAAACCTGAAAAGGAAAATACACAAGTTATTCCATCAATAAATGCCATAAGTGTGTTTATATCTTCATTATTTTATGAGTTATTAAGCATCAAAATGGGTCCGGGACTTTATAAACACCCTGTATTTCAGTAAAGTTTAGTATGAAGCAGTTTCTTTAGAAGGAAACATGCATTCATTTTAAAGGCAAATAATTTTATCTTCTCTTGCTGGATAAAAATTTTAATTCACAAAAATGACAAATAAAATTTAAGCCTGAAATATTGCTTCAAAATTTCGTCGCATTCTTTCAAATATTGTTAGCACTTCGCAGCGTGCTAGTAATGGAAACCAATTAAACTACCATTTTTATGTCAAATAAGAAAAAGGTATTACTACGCTTTTACGTCTGAAAATTCTTAGCAAACAGTTCACAACTTGAATAACTTATCGAAACATGTAGCGTTCAAAAGTAAACAACTTATCAAAAATACCGCACAGGATATGTGATACTTTAACCTACTTTAGACAGAGGAGAAGTTCGCCCCTCTTTGATATATTATATCCGAACAGGACAAATTTAGCTCCGACTCAGAGATTCGTTAGAGTCTGAAGGAGTGTCCTAGTTAGATTAGTTCTTGCGGAAATGTCCTACATTGACTGCGGGCGTATTATCGTTTTATTAAAATAGAATCATTCAAAAGGATAAATTTAACAGGTTAAAGAGATTACCTAAAAAGAGTTTTTTTTTACACAATATTTTTCTTTCGTATTTATATCAGCATATCCTTCATGAGTCTCACGTTTTTTAGCGTAAAACATTAGAAAATATATCATAAAATGCATTTGAATGAAAAACAGCAAAAATTGAAGATTTGTGTCTTTGGTATGGCGATCTGGTTAAATTTGAAATACCGCAAAAATTGAGCATAACTGAATAATTCACGAATGATCACTGAATAATTCTAATTCTCAGTTTTTATAATCTACAGACCACTGAATTGTTTTAATATGCAGATCTAGCCTATTTCTAAGATATTTCTTGTCATAACATTCTCAGCAACTTGAGTTGATTATAATCTAATACTATCGGCATATTAACATACCTACCCATTATTGCCCAAGCAATGGCCGGATACATTAAAGCTATGAAACACTTTTGTCCTGGATTCTGTTCTGGTAGACTTAATAGACTGGTTGCGTGAAACTGGCGTGGAGTTTCTCATGCATATCGTAAATATAGACTTGTTTCTTTGGAAAGTTCTCCATGAAGGCATTCCTCTCCACAGGTAAATAAACCTAGTATGTGTTGACATAATAAAGTAATACCCTTCATGTATTGTACAATTCTCTGCCATTATTCATGTTTTTGGCTTGGTGCTTATCCCTAAAAGTACGCATATTGAGTACGCTTGGAAGTAACCCACCGAAGAACGCTATTGAGAATCACTGACTAGATTTTATCTTGTAATGCGTAGCATGATGAATTTACTAGTTGGATAGGTGCCATAGATATGTTCACCGTAATTTAAAAAAAAATCTGATGTGTACACGTACACCCCTCGGCTTCCTTGCACATAATATTAAATTGTACGCATTTTGCTTGCATTTGGCTTAAACTTGTTGAATTGAATTAAAGCTACTTCGTCGATAGCGTATACTATATTTGTTTACCATAGCAACACTCTGGCGCTAGGTTCACTTAACAGCGTTGCATTTCATTCGTTTTATAACCTAGAATGCAGAAAAATTAATACAAACTCAAAATAGTTATATTTAAAATTACAAAGTAAATCTTAAACACTTATTTCCTTGAATAAATTCCATAATGGATTAAGCATGATTTAATTCTCAGTAATAAAAGAAGGCGTTATCTTTGTTGTTGCGAAGCTTAGTCTCTCTAGATTGGCAACAAATCCACTATTCTGCTAAGTTTCAAATGTACTCAAATATGGCCGCTATGGTCATTAAACCATTAGCCGCACTTAAACAACTTTTAAATTGTTGAGAATATTCTGGATTTATAACTTGCAGATTAACTAAAGGCATAAAAACCTTAACTGGAAAATTGGAACAACATAATTCAACCATTTTCAAAGCAAAAAATGCACAATTTAAAAACATAAATAAAAAGAATAAATAAATTGAGCTCACTGAGCCTAGGAACACGGTAGATATATGCATTCCAGTCATTTGGTTTTAAAATTTCGAAGGCAAGTTGGTTAATTTTTGCTTAATAGTTTTTTTTTAAATTTCTTTTTTACTACAGTTTTAAATTTAGGATTTTTCTTTTTTAATCTTCTTATTTTTTTTTTAATTTGTTCTTGAATTTACTTTTGTTTTTACTTTTGTATTTGAAATGAAAAGAGAGTGTAGGGGATATGTCTTCTAAAGTAGGCATCTCGTTCAGATGAATTGTGTTCTTAGTGAAAAATTTTAATTTCAAAGATTATTTGCTTTTTAACAGGATTCTTTTGGTTTAGTGGACTAATATCTTTATTTTGATTGAGTATCAATTAGATTTATGATTTGAATCTAGCAAATAATTTGATGCTTACTTGAAAGTAAGATGAAACACTCTCTCTTATTTTAGTTGCCGTTAATTGATGGTAGATTGGTTTATCCCCTTGATAAGTCGATTAATCTGCTATCAATAACAGTAACTGGTTTTCAATACTTAAATAAGTTTTACTTTTGATTTTGGCATTTTTGCGATTTAAGTCAATCCTTAACTGTGTTTAAAGCAAGAAGGACAAAATTCTATTAATTTTTAAAAATTTTTTTAAATTCTGAAAAACACCTTTTCAATGATGTTTTTAAATTGAATTTCTGTTTCTTGGAGATGTTATATGGAGAGTTTTCTTATAATAATATATGTATACATATATGTATATACTTTTGGTGCGGCCGATTGCAACCAAAATGGGAGGTGCACATCTACATATTATATCATTCCTCTATGCAAAATTTTAACGTTTTGAGGCTACTCGTTTTTGAGTTATGCGAGATACATACATGCATACGTACGTACAGACGCCACGAAAAATTCTCTTCAGAATCCATTTTAAATCAGTTTTATAATTTTTTGGGGCAAATGAGTCCTTTACTCTGTTCTTACGTTCAGATGTCACGTAATCGTTAAATTGCATTCGATAGTGGTCAAAATGGGTATTTTCGTTGAAATGTTATACCCAAAATGATTCTCGATTACAGTATTTCCTTTTTAATTTGTACAAGGAGATAAAAAATGGTCATTTTTAAAAAAATTCGTTTTAAGGATTTTTTTCAGTCCTCAAATTGTTTGCATGTTCTTAAAAAAATTTTGTTTACAATTCCGGTCAAGTGATGAAATATTACACACCGGCTAAAAAATAATTTCGTAATTACCCAATATCTAGATTCATAAATAATTTGATAGTATATTTACCTATATAATAGACAAACTTTTATTTGTCATGAGTTACTAATATTCTTACCTTCTCACAGTCTATAAGAGATCTCAAGAAGATGGAACGCGATCTTAGAATGGATGTTTACCATTATTCAACTTCCATGCATAAAGGCATATCTTTCAGTTGGAGTGGCTGGAAACCATCAGTCACAACTGAAAGTGAAGCCACTGTATCTATGCAGACACCGATTGACTCATCCACAACAGAAGCAACTAACTCGAGGGAGGAGAAAGTGATTGATACTCCTTTTGGAAAGGAATATTATGTGACTGAATCTAAAAAGGTAAGTTCTAAAGATAAAATTCTACAGTGTGATATTAAAAACTCTCTACATGTTTAATAATTAACGTATTTAATAGGTATGAGCTGACACGACACTTTAAGAATGGAAATTTTATTCCATACGCTCTCTAAATTTGTTCTTAAAAGTCCTTGGTTACTCAGGAATTCAGTAATCTAGAAGCTGGTACGATTAACATGGGTTTCTGTTACTTTTATTATAGATAAAACTTAAAAAAATTTCGGTAACCATAGCAGATGATATTTCTCTATTAAAATAAAACAAATTTTAATCGGTTTGCCAATTTTTTATCTTCTTTTCAAATACACGAATTCTTAAAATTTTCCTTCATTTGGTATTTTCTTACAGTTATGGAATTCATGATTCTATACTTAAATTGCTCACGCGTTAAAGAAACTCATATAATGCCTTAGCAGTCAATTTAGTCAAAAATTAATCAAATTAAGATAGCTAAATAATTTAATACAAGTTTTACGTGCGTAAGGCACGAATATATTCACGAAATTTGCCTTAATAACATTATTATTTCTCTGGCTATAATTTTTTTTCTTTTTAGTCCAAAGGGGCTTTGTCCCTGAAGGACTATTGTTTTCGTTTTGCCATTTCGAATTGATTCACTATAAATGTTGCATTCACGTTTCAAATTGTTGCCACCAAACATTATCGCCCCGTATTATATTTAAAGAAATTAAATAACGAAGAATCTGCACAAATGTATATATGTTTCTCGCATTGTGATAAAACAACGGTACCTAGAGCCATCCAATTTTGAATAACGTAATCAATCACCGAATATGGGCATCTGGAAGTCCTAATTTGTAATTTGTTTTATTATCGATTTCGTAACAATTTAAAGAATTTTTGATTTTCAAACTCAACGATTTCAAAGTGAGAGGTGGGCAATAGTGTACCGAAAGAAAAACACTTTTATCTCCAGCTCGCGAGATTGTGTATCGGAAATTCTAAAGATATGCTCATTTAAAAATCATTTTGCGATATTGCTGTTGAATTTTATGGTTAAGTGCGAAGAACATGATATTTAATAAATAAAGGTAATACACAAAATATTAAAAACGCCCCTTTGGACGTAATTTAAAATCTGAAACAATTCAGATCCCCCTTTCTTTTCTCGTTTATAAATCTGTTTTTTCGTCCTTTATAAAACGGCGTTCCACTTTTCAAATTGTTGCCACCAAATATTAGAACTCTGCATTATATTTAAGGAAATTAAATAATAAAGAATATGCATGAATGTGTGTATGTTTCCCTCATTGTGAAAAAAAATGATACCTAGAGTCACGACTTCTCGAATGGCGTAGTCCTCCACTCGAGTATGGGCACCCGGAAGCCCAGATTTGGAATTTGGAATTTGTTTTATTAATTTTTTCATATTTTGTAAAACATTAACGGATTTTTGATTAACAAACTTAGCAATTTCAAAGAGAGCAATGGCAATACTGTACGCCAAAAAAAATTCTCTAGGGCGCGAGACTGTGTATCAAGAAAGTCTAAAGATATGCTCTTTTTAAATATTTTGTGATATTGCTGTTGAATTTTATGGTTTAAGTGAGAAGAACGTGATATTTAATAAGTAAAGGTATACAAACGTTAAACGTTAAAAAACGCCCTTAGGACGTAATATAAAGTTTGAAAGCTTTTAGTTTTTTCTTTCTTTTTTTGGTCTATTGGAATAATTCAAAATGTTTTCATCTGAATTGAGTAACTTGACATACTCCGTATTAATATATTTTGTTAACTCTCACTGCATTGATTTCTATTCGCTTTTCCTTGATGTTTTCCCATTTCCTTCCCCCCCTTTTTTTTTCTACAGCCTGCGAGTAGAGGAGAAGATAATGTCGCCGAACAATGGCAGTTCTACTCAGAGTCGAACCCAGTGAGCGAGTTGGCTGCATGAGCATTTTCATAATTTACTCTGTAAAGGGAAGATGGGCTAGGTTTCCTTAAAAAATCTTTCACGAACACAGTTTTAAAATTAAGAAGAGAGCTCTTGTGCATTTTAACCATAACTGTGTAGGATTTATATTTATTTTAACTAACATTTATTTTAAGTTATCTTTCCTGTTTAGCCTTCATTTTTCCCTAGAAATGCTGGTGCCACCGTAGAAATGCCCGTGCCAGAGTATGTAAATTGTAGTAGCACGTGCAGTTTATTCAAATTTAGCGAAAGCTAATTGAATTAAATAGTAGACGAAACCAGAGTTTGAGAGTCTTGCTTTGAAGTCACGCTAACGAGGTTGCTCTGTAGATTTTAGATCGGCGCGTGTCGGCCTGTGTGCCTAGCTTTGCAGAAGTGCTAATTTTTAACTGTTTAATCAGTAATCTTGCTGAATCTCAGCGGTAATTAAAAACGCGATTAGTTTAGGATCTCAGGGCCTTGTCGGTAGTGTTTTGATATTTGTCACCTAGTTATTACTTTCAGTTTTACGTTCTATTTGAGTTGAACCGCCGGGTTGGCGCAGTTTGTGAACGTCAAGTAGACGTATTTGTCATTTTAAAGGTAAAATAAAAAGGGTTCTAACCCCTTCTTACGTTTCTGTGTAACTTCACACATAGTGGCAATCACTACCCCAGTTTCTGACAAGTTGGGCCAGCGAGATCTTACAACCGAATAAATAAAAGTCTTATTCTTTTCCATAACTAGTGGTGATATGCTCGCAATTTCATTACGGTTTTTAAGAAATCTTTTGAAAAATTTGAAAAGTCAATAAATCAAACGTCGATAACAATAACGATGGAAATAACATTTTATTATAGTTATTATTATTACGTTATAAATCTAACCTATATTTCTTAAATCTTAATATTTGGTAAGTTCTAGCGCAAGAGACTATTCTTTAATCTATTATATTGTATTTCTTATTGGCATTATACAGTAGCATCTTTCTTAACCGACATCAAAGGCATCTCGCCGATTCGGGATAACAGATTTTTCTGGATAATTGACTATATATTTCTGGAACTTAATTGATCCTATTTTCTGATGCCACCTGTAAAAGCTACCACTATACGAAGTCCGTTAATCGTGTTTTTACGTCTGTCGGCTATGTAAATGTCTAATATCATCGCACAGATTATTTAAAATTAAAACACATGCACGTGGTTTTATATTTCAAAAAGGCAAAACATTTTTAAATTACCGCTCCTATTATTATATGAAAATTATCTTTGTGTGATGGCATATTACTTCGTGTGGCATATACTTTCTTTGTGTCTGCCTGCTGACAAGATTGTCTCCGGAGATCTAAAATTCCCTGGGTATACAATGAAGCTTCGTAACATCATGCACAGACACAGATGAATATTTCTCTGAAAAATTCTATGAAAGTCTGCAATTCATCAGCTTCCTCCGACATAAAATTCTTGCTCTGCGCATTGTCATCATCTTTATGTTTTTCCTCATCTGACTTGATTCATTAAATATATTATTTGTAAATATGTCTGTATAGAATTCTAACTATTGTCAGAAAGACGCTTCTGAAAATGTTTTTAACTTGAATTTTCAGTTGTTCAAAATATTTTTTCTCCTGTTACTTTCAGCTTACCCAAGTTCTAATAGCTTTAAGGACAATCCATTTGAAACTGAAATAAAACCATACAGAAAATCCAATTTTTAGCATTGGCAAATTTGTAACTTGAGAATTACGCATATATGCATTTACACATACTTTTATATGAGATGTTGGATTTAAAAACATCAACAAAAGTCAATTCTTTTTTCCCTTTTCTTTCTGAAAACATTTTTAATATGCACAGTTTTCCTTTTCAGTTTACTAGGAGAGAAGACTACATCGCTGGCTTGGTAACTACTAATGAAAAAATTTTTTTTCATTTTCCAGAAAATTCAGGGTTTATAGTTAGATTTGATATTTTTTACTTCGTTTTGGATAGATCTTGCTTAAATTATGACTTGCTGGAAATAATAAACATTAGCAGGGATAATCCTTAGAAAATCGGTTTTCTCTTTCTTCCTGTACATTGGAAAAAAAAATAAAATATGTTTTCTTTCTAGCTTCCTTTCTTCGCCTGTGAGCCTAGAACTTTGTTTATGACACTTTGTTTTTATATTTCATTTTTATCCGCTTGAGAACAGATATTTATCTTGTTAAATGCATTAACCTCTTAGAAAAAGACCACAACTCTACCACTCACAGAATAAAAAAAGGCGTTTGAAAAAGAAGTTAATTGCAAGACAAGATGATGCACGTTGGGAGTGAAATGGAACTGGTTTATTTCTTGTGCCTAAGCCTTAGGGTTTTTATTATTACTATTATTAATTAAATGTAGTAAACAGCATGTGATTTTCGGTGTGAGGTAGAATGGATTTTAGCCGGATGTGCGACTTGAATATAGGGCTTTGGAGAAATTAAAACTTTTCTAAGAAGTGTTTTTTCTCATGAAAAAATATTTCGTTCACTTATTTTAATATAGTGTAGTTTTTATTGCTATTATTATTGCAGCATTTCTGAAGATGCGAAATGAATTTAAATGACACTATAGATAATGGAATTTTTAATAGGATGACCATAATACATCCTATAAAGAGTTTTCTTTTGCCAATAGTAATTTGTAGTTTGGTTCTTTTAAAAGATGGTTTGAAATTTTAATAAAAAAAGATCCTGCTTTTGAATTTTAAAGTTGCATAACACATTAAAAAACATTTGTCTTGAATTGTTCGATGCCAAACACAAACGTGTAATGTATGGTAGGATGAATGTAAATAAACAAAATTTTTCTTAGTAAATTAAAATAATAATTGATTTTGGCATGAATTAAAAAAAGAAAGCCATTTAGTTCGTCAGATAAGAGTCGGCTAACATTGAAATATTATTTTCTTTCCTCCATTATTCTTAATAGCATTTTCGTAAATTCTAGGATCGAATTAAAATTATTTTTTAAAACATAACGTGATATTCTGTATGGACAAATAATTTTTTGTTCATTGTGAGCCAACAACTTTAGATTTCTCCTATAGAAATATGTAAGATAAAAAATATGCAAATCTCAAAATTATAATTTTAACTAACAATAGTTCTTAATTCCCTCTCTGTATTCTAAATAGAGTAATAACTTTCCTGAGTCATTTCCAGATTAGCTTATGTCACATGGCTTGCGTAACGCCGATGACGTAACTAATTCGGAACCTGAAATCAAAATTTCAAAAACTGAAACCTTTCTAACCTAAACCAAAACCTTCTCTTGTGGACCTCCATGTTGGATTATTGCGCATTTTTTCCTTCTACCTCTGTTGCCGCTAGGACGCTATACTTCTCTCGCTTAGCCACTGCCAGCTATTGCCCATTGCTCTAAAAATAAAATGTGTATAAAATTGTAGGGTGAATAGCGCACCCACAATGATGATATGAAATGAAAAAGAATATGTGTCCTCAATTCATTATCCAGAAATAAAATTATGAGTGGAATTTACAGCTACGTCTGTCTTCGAGTGTCATCTTTCTAACTACGCAGTAAAGCCTCTCCAAGTTCAGACGCAGAGCACCACCGTCAATCCCTTGCAGCTTTCTCCAAGTCATCCTATTACATACGTATATGTTTGTATTTCTTTTGCAGGAGCCTCTTCCTATACTTTCCATAATTTTCAAGTTGTACCATTAAATCTAATTAGCTATCAAAACATTTCCTGTTTAACATCATGTGCTTTCCATGAATTTTTATAAATGATGAAGGACAAATCTTCGCATTTAACTAGACGTATTTATAACTCCATTCCACAGACAAAAGGGGAAATTGAACGGAAAAGTTTTTTTAAATTGCCTTTTATGGATATACCTAAGTTTAAGAAAACGTATCATCCCTACTTGCGGAGTCTTCTAAGTATTTAAATGTGTACAACAATAAGTAATGTCATTGCTTAATCGGCCTGGCTGAATCTACCAAGACGTCTAGCCCTATACTAACACATTCAAAAATCACTCACCAAATCTAGATCGTCCCACAAGTGGACGACACAGCAAATAGTTGATTTCTGATGCATTGCCCAACTTTCTCTTCAGGTTATAAATTCACTTGTTATTTAACTTAACCTAATTTATAATCTGGTGATGGCTGGTAATAGAAAAAAATATATGAAAGATGAATATAAAAATTACGTATCGGCTAAAATAAATTTTACACTTTATGGGGACTGTATAGTCAGGTCCGGTGTTAAGACTTTTTGTCGTCCTGTGCAATCTCTGTGTCTCCTAAATTCTACGCCCAGTGACTTCCTAAATATTTTACCGGCCCTCAATTCTGTCGCTCGCACTGACGTTAGCTCCAGCCTGTATATAGTAATAGAAATACCGCAAATAAAATGCCAATGGATATGATCTAATGGGTTAAATCTAACATTTTTTCAATTAAAAATTTATGAGTTTTGAAGATATCTGCTTAAAAAGCTTCACGTCACTAAATCCGTGTTTTCCTGAACAGAAAGCATTAAAAACCGACCACTACATATTTCACAACTAATATAATACGTTTTCAAGCGATAAGTTGTGACAATCTAAATGTCTGCGAATTAATCAAATATTGAGATCAGAACCGATTCTGGAGTACACAACAGCTTAGCTCAGATTTCAGAATCAGAAAACTTTTTATGAAGATTCCCAAAGTACATTTCCATTTCTATCGATTCATCCTTAAAAAGAAGTAACATTTGCAATAAAATGAAGCTCTCATGA
>KK121160.1:43109-54139 GCA_000611955.2 Stegodyphus mimosarum
CTTCCTGAACCAAACCGAAAAGTGATTTCGAAAAATAATGGAGAATCATCAAAGATTCTATTCTTCTTCATTATCTGACATCATATCTTCTAAATCTATTAATCAAAGTAAATGACATTAACTCCAAGTAGCATTATTTCATTTCGAGTTTGGGAAAGGTGGGATGAGAGTACAGGAAATGCCTGAATTCCACAGCTGGTTCAAACACAGGTGAGGTTGCCATAGCCTTGACATTGCGACATCAAGACACCAGATTCCAGACTTTATCTTCGTTATCTGTGATCATCGCTGATAAAGTCGAATTCATTGATAAAGCCTTCTCTGCTCAATTATACATAAAATGTGTAAATTAATGAGCTGATTTAATACATTTTACTACGTTTTTGTTATTCACTAATTAATTACTTGTGAGTCTCACACTCTCACAAGTCTCTTTCTCAAGTAGTACATTCTTTAATATTTACAAAATGTTAAGAGTTTATTTACGTGAATAAATGTCCTTTGTTTCGGAAATTTATAGTTCCAAGAGATGTTTAGATTTCCAATTTTAGAAAGAGAAAAACATTTGATGTCTTAAATAAAATACAGAATTTTATTGTAGGGATAATTGAGCCATTTAGTTTCTAAATGGTGTAAGTCGTTTTCTGAGGTTTGAAGAGATTCAGGTTTTGTGTTTTTGCTTATGGCAACGAGTTGCACCATTTATAGTGTAATGATGAATCATTTCCTGGGGAATTATTTTCGGAACTGGATTCAGATGAAATTGCTATTTCCTTATAGTCTTAAATAATCGTTTTTATTTCTTTCTTTGGACTTGCACCACTAAGAATGAGCTCAATAGTACATATACAAAATAATTGTAACAATGTCGCAGTGGTGTCTATAGAATACTTTGACATTCTTTGAGATTTGAGGCCCACAGGTCAGTGAAATAAAGACTTAAAAGATTCTGTTAAATGCCATTATTGCTCGGATGATATCATTAGGGATCTTACCCGTCTTTAAAAGACTGTGGTTAAAGTGCATGTTTTTTGTTGGTTTATTATTCTGTGTTGAATTCATAATTTGTCTCGAATGTTTATAAATAATGAAGGAAATAAAAAATAAAAAAAAAATCTAAAAGATTTCAGATTTTAAATTACGTCCAAAGGCACGTTTTTTTAACGTTTCGTGTGCTACCTTTTTTTATTAAATATCATGTACTACGTACTCAAACCATAAAATTCAGTTCAAAATCAATATCGCAAAATCATTTTAAAATGAACATATCTTTAGAATTTCCGTAAGTCTCGTGCGCTGGAGATAAAAATGTTTTTCTTTTTCCGTACAGTGTTGCCATTGCTCGCTTTGAAATCATTTAGTTTGTTAATCAGAAATTCGTTGAAATGTTACAAAACATAAAATCGATAATAAAGCAAATTTCAAATTCAAAATTAGGGCTTCCAGATGCCCATATTCGCAGTAGGATTACGTCATTCAAAATTCGATGGCTCTAGGTTTTATCACAATGCGAGAAACATGCATACATTTATGCAGATTTTTCAATTTTTTAAAATTTAATGCAGAGCGATAACATTTAGTGGCAACAATTTGAAAAGTGAAACGGGCATTCAGAGTGATTCAACGCAAAATCGCAAAACGGAAGTTATAGTCCTTCGGGACTAAATCCCTTTGGACTAATAAATAATGATTAAAATTTTTAAAATATTAATAAAATTTAGAATAATTTAAAACAGAAGCTGTATCTAAATTCACTGTTTAGTAAAAAAAATTATATTACTCCTTTATATTTCAGGAGAAAATATGTGCGATACCTTTCTGATCTGTTAATTTTTTTTTTATCTACACGTCTATATGTTTTGAGAAAATTGCTGTCTTTTCAGGTAGACACTAAAGTTTTAAACAGAAATTAATTGATAATTTAAATTATTTCTTTTTTAAACTTGAACTGTTAAATTTTTCTTAATCGTATATATAAATAAATTTTCGTATGCTGTATATTTATTTGAAAACCCCAACTGTGGAAATTAATATATGATTACTTTATGAATGGATTTGCCCCGAGTTAAAGAAATTTAGATTTTACTCTTAAATTTTATTTTTTAATTCTTAAATGATGTCAGCTTAGAGCAAATTATAAAAAAAAATTAAATTTTACGGTTTATTCTTACCAAGATTACCTATTTATTCTTACCAAGTTTTCTTTTGGTAGTATAAGGAAATAGTTTTAAATATGTAATTATTAATACCATTACAACAGACTAATATTTACAGAAATAATTACGTAACACTGTGTCAGTTATCCTATAAAAATGATAGTTTATTAATAGTTCCATATTGGGATAAGGAACTATGTAAATTATATATACGCTTATAGGATTCATGATAGCATTTTTTGATGTATAAGTTTCGATTATCACACTACTATTCAACTTTGTTCACACAATTTAAAATTTTAGTGCAATAAATGCTAAGCAGTGAGATATATATATATTTTGGATTGAGAATTATACTATTGAAAACATAAAACTTTTCTTTATTTTATTCGCTAAATGCTACTATAATATTTTATTGTTTTGTTAGGCGATTTTTGATCGAGGCTGAGGAATTTCTAACTGGAATTTTATTCGTTTGAAATCTGGCTTTTAGTCTGCTTGATGCTACACTAATAAATATATTTATAACAAAGAAGTTTTTTGTTTTAAGTGCAAGTTGATTATTGACCTCTTGAATTATCAGAACGAAGTTTTAATAGTAAAAAAATATAAGTGCACTTGATAACTCTTTTTTTTCTTTTTTTTATACGAAAAGAGAGCAAAGTAAGTAATGTGGCATTAATTAAAAAAATAGTTGAGATAAGATATGATTCTTTCTGCATGCAAATTAGAAATTTTATGATAATGCTTATAATTCATAAGAAATTAGGTTTTTAGTACTTTTTTAGCCCAAAGGAGCATTAGCTCAGAAGAGCTATTAATTTCGTTTTGGCATTTTGCGTCAACTCACCGTGTCCGTTTTCAAACGGTTGCCACCAATTATTATCGCCCTGTATTATATTTAAATAATTATATAATAAAGAGTCTGCATGAATGGATGTATTTTTCTTGCATTGTGATAAAACAACGGTACCTAGAGCCATCCAATTTTGAATAACGCAATCCTCCTTTGAATATGGGCATCTGGAAGCCCAAGTTTTGAATCTGAAAATTGTTTTATTATCGATTTCGTATTTTATAACCCTTTAACGAATTTTTGATTAACAAACTCAACTATTTCAAAGCGAGTGATGGCAACATTGTACGAAAAAAAATTTTTTTTTTTCATCCAGCGCGCGAGGCTGTGTATCGGAATTTCTAAAGATATGCTCATTTTAAAATTATTTTGAGATATTGCTGTTGAATTGAATTTTATGGTTTACGTGCGAAAACATGATGTTTAATAAATAAAGGTAACACAGAAACTTTTTAAAAAGCGCGTAATGTGAAATCTGAAAGCTTTCAGATTTTTCTTTTTTAAAGTTTGTTCTATAGTAATCAAACTCGTTTTAATTAATCACTAGGTGGAGTCTGGCGAGAAGTTGTCAGAAAATACATGCTTCTGAATGTTACTATATTTAATGATAAAATTTCTTTATTACATTACATTCTTCTTTTTCTTTTCCCACACAGATTGAGGATGGTGAGAAAGCTGCTTATAAAAAGAAATGGATGTGGAAGTCATCTAACGTCTTTTGAAAACTGCCTTGAAGAGCACCTAAATAATGGAGCTTCGTTTTAATTACAATATGTATAATGAATTAAACTGACTTTTTGAAAGTCTTGGCAGTCTATAAATGTATGATAGATATTCCTTTGTATTATGCAACACAAATTAATAAATTTAAAAACAGAGCGTAAGTTTTCATTGGTATAAGGCACTAGGACTGAATGAAAATTTATGAAATTGACTCTTATCAGTTCTTATGTAAGCTTTAGTCCCCGCTCAGAAAATTCTATTATTTAACTGTATCTAAAATTTCTATTATCCACTTCTCATCACAATCCTGACACGATTCGATGTAAGAATGATTTATTTACTGAAAAGGAAACCTTCTATATACATATATATGTGTGTGTGTATATATACAATCAATATATGTATAATATAATATTCATAATATAATGAATTCCTTTTTTGTTGCCTTAGTTCGCGAAAATGTAAAAGTTTCTTAATTATAAATTATTTATGGTGGAGAATTTAAAGGACTTGCCAACTTTTAGTCCTCAGATAGCTCATAATTTATTATGTTGCTAACTTTTATTCCTCAGATAGCTCATAATTTAAATAAACTAGTCGATAAATAAAATAAAATAAATAAGTTGTTGGCTTTTTATGAAGTTACTGTAATCAAATATAAATGAACGAAGTTTTCCATATAATAAATATATGCAGCAAGACATAGAAAAATGTTAATTCGTAAAAGGTTGAGATATTTTGCTGCATTTTTTTAAAATGCAGAATCTTTATAAAATTATTTATGCTTTATTTGTTGTTTCACGTGATCTCATCTGAATAAATTATTCATATTAACCTTTCCTGAATTTCTAATATGAAACTGATTACTTAGTAATAGATACGAGAGGTTAATTAATATATATATACACTGGTGAAATAAATTAAGAGAATTTGCATATTTTATCGAATTTCATGAAAAAAACTGAACTGAAGGGAAAACCACCGCTTCTAGATAAAATTGCAAATCTTGTACGGCAAATACGTAAGCGTACACGTGTGTGTAAGCGGAGCTAGCAGAAAAACAGACCTAATAAGCACGTGGAGAGTAAGTCGAATTGCGTTCGCTAGCACACCTCGGCGAATTTCTTGGTGTTATCTTGCAGCAATTGGTTAAATTTACATCGGAACAGTAAAAATGAGTAACCAGGAACGTTTAGATGATGGAATGAGCTGGCGAATTGTAGAGAGGCTAGAGGCAGGCCAATCGCAAGTCCAGATATGCAAAGAGTTTAATTTAACGCCCAGGTGATGTGTAACTTATGGAAACAGTTCCACGATACCGGATCCATCGTGAGAAAGCCTGGGCAAGGTCGTCCAAGAGCCATGACTGCGAGAGAAGATAGCCATTTGTCCATTTTAGGGCGGCGTAATAGAGCTTCTCAGTTCTCTCGGGACCTGTATGCAGCTACATGAACCAGTGTAACAAGGCTGACTGTTTACAAAAGACTGAATGAGAGAGGGTTGCTTGCCAGAAGACCGGCTGTTTGCGTCTAGCTCACGTCTACGGGCAGGAGAGTCAGATTAGCATGGTGCAGGCAGCATAGTGATTGGAGTACATAGCAATAGACGACCGTACCGTTCACCGACGAGTCCCGTTTTAGCCTAAACACCGATTCTCGCCGTATTTTCATATGGAGAGAGACAGGGACCCATTTCCTACCCTCTGATGTCCGCGAAATCGACAGTTATGGAGGTGGAGGTGTAATGGTCAGGGCAGGCATCATGGTGGATTGCCGCACACCTCTTCATGTCTTTGACAGAGGCTCTGTGACTGGTGTGAGGTATCGGGATAAGGTCTTGTAGCCCTATGTTAGCCTTTTCCGGGGTGCAGTGGGCCCCGAGTTCATCTTACAGGATGATAACGCGAGGCCACATAAAGCTCTTCTGGTCGAAGAATTTCTCGAGAATGAGGATATTCGCCGGATGGATTAGCCAGCCAGGTCTCCAGACCTTAACCCTATAGAGCATGTCTGGGACACTCTGGGGAGGGGAATTGCAACTCACAACCCCCCTCCGAGAACCATCCAGGAACTAAAAACAGCGTTCCTGAATGAGTGGCACTAACCGCCACAGGCACTGATAAACTGCCTTATTTCCAGTATGACATCACGCTGCGAGGCCTGTATGGCTGTAAGAGGGGACCATACCCCCTATTAACCCATTTCTTTTGTGTCTTCTGCAATCTCTGTTTCAGACCTTCAGACTCCCATAAGTGTTATATACGAACATATTATAACTGTTGAATGTGTATTTTGTTTGTGTTATAACAACCTATGTTCACACTAAATTTTATTAAAATCTGTCCAGTAGTTCTGCAGATCGTAGATCAAATATGAAAATTCTCTTAATTTATTTCATCAGTGTATATATATGGAATAATAGAAACAAATTTAGAAGTAATGACCAGAAGCAGGAATTTTGATGTCGTAGAATGATGAGATGCTGATTCACACTGAACAAGAAATTTGGCAGTCGAGGCAGATTAAATCTTTATTTTATTTTCGGTAAACATATTGCGGCCCCAAACAACTTGGCGCACCATTTGTGCCTATTTCTAGAAGTTTACATTTTTCATAACTTTGCAGCAAGAAGCATGCAGCGGACAGACAGCAGTGCAACTAGGCCGAAGAGTAACGCGAGCAAGCGCGTTATGTTCAGGCCG
The DNA here is from genome assembly GCA_000611955.2 of Stegodyphus mimosarum. Lineage (NCBI taxonomy): Eukaryota > Metazoa > Arthropoda > Arachnida > Araneae > Eresidae > Stegodyphus > Stegodyphus mimosarum. Next base: position 49,546 of record KK121160.1, read on the forward strand.
AAATCTTAATTCAGGCTGAGTTAGTTTTGGTTTACAATGTATTTTGATTGGATAGTTAAACCTTTTGTAAAATTATTATTGGTTGCTTGAGGTTTAGTTCCATTTACATCACCAGAATTATGTAAGCGCCATATGACATGGATTAATCTAGAAATGACGCAGTGCATAGAGAGGTTACTATTTTTATAATCCAGATGGGAAATTTACGTTGCTAATTTAATCTTTTACATATTCTTTATTTTTCTCACATATATATATATATATATATATGTGTGTGTGTGTGTGTGTGTGCGTGCGTGCGTGCGTGTGTGTGTGTGTGTGTGTGTGTGATAAATTCTATAAATACCTGATGATCGGGAGGTGACTTTAATAGAATTAAAGAGGTTTATTGTGTAGATATAATGATGACACGTCAGACAATCATGGCCGAGGACAAGACGTATGATTTACTCCTGGGCACTTTATTCTCGATCATTACGGGAGCGATGTGCACCCCGATCCATCCTCATAACATTCTTTGAAATTACATCTTAGACAATGCACAAAGCAGAAAGCCGAACGACGGGTCTTAGCAAGCAGAGCAAAGCAAAAAGAGACAACACATTCAGCAAAGCCTGAGATATATCGGCAAAAGTTTCTTATGGATATGAGTTATCCACATTGTAGGATTACATAGATAAGCAAGGAACGGATTAATTTTGAAAAGATGCAGTCCAGAAATTTATTATAAACAATTTCTATTTTTAGAGCAGAAAGGGAAGCTATACAAATTAAAATGAAGAATTACAGGGCTATTGCTAATTTAAGTTATAATTTTAATTTGCATATTTTTACCTTATATATATATATATATATATATATATATACCACCTCTTTAGTTGGAGCGCCATTGTAGACTAGCAAATTAGAAATATGATTTTGGAAAAAATCATGAAATATTAATCTAAATAATGTTTCAAATAAAAATTTTTTATATAATATTTTTGATAATAAATGCAAGCTTTATAAACTTATTAAAAGTTTCAGTCTAGTTTTAGAAGTTCGTAAGTTCGTTTTCTCCCAATATAACATAATTGTCCTAATTTTTCAAGAAATAGTTATAAATATTTAGTTTTTAAAATCCTTGCTCGAATATCATTATGTGATTTTTAGTCCTTCTCTTGAAAGTCGTTTGTAAAGCATGTTGTTGTATTCAGTATAAAACGAAAATTTTCTTCCACATATCCATGAAATTCTTTTAAAATAGTTATTTACTCAATATGAAACAATCCATATTTTCTTATTGTAAATAATGCTAAATGACCTTTACAAATTAATAAATATAGAAAAGTAAAAAATTACAGGCTTAGGAGACTCAATCGCATGGAAACAGTCACCTGGACGAAAGTCCCAACCTGTGAAAAGCAAGATAAGCAAGTGCAGATCAATTTCTGTTCATAATATAGATATTCTGTGACTGTGGAAAAGTATAAAATTCTTCACGGTGTCGTGAAAATTTATGCATTTCTAAACCCAGATCTTTCTCCGAGAAACTATAGTGGAATGCAGATGGCGGACTTTCACCAACTGGAGGTGCTGCTATTTGAGCGGAGATGTGACGTCAAGAGGTATGATGACAGGGAGTGCTGTGGCTGGCTGGTAGATGATCGAAAGTTGCTGAGTGGAAAAGAGCGTTAGTGAGCATGCAATATAATCAGGTTTAAGAAGGGGGAGAGAGAAATTCAGAGTATTATTAATTTAAAATGGTAAGCCAAAAGAGTAACAAATTAAAGTACGATAGCAAAACAAATTTTGACATGAGGCAGATCCTCTGCAAGCGAATTAGCATAATTACCTGCTAATGGCTGGGATTGCTTAAATGCAATAGTAAATAAAAAGCTACGCTCCTTATACAAGGTAGGTGACTTTTAGCATTTTATACATACACTCCTGCTCAAAAAATAACCAACAAAGGCAAAACACCGAATAAAACAAACTCTATTTAATGGAGATGCCTGAAGTTAATCCGAGAGGTTGGTGTGACATTACTATACATAACAGCAAACTATAAAGCAATGACCTAGAAAACACATATATTACGACCACCACATCGCAAAAAAAAAATGGGTTGGAAACATGCGAAATGGAAACATCACGCAATAAGGGATATGATACCCTCTAACTGAAATGCATGCTTGATAATAGCGAAGCAAGTTGACAATAGTGTCGTTGATCGCTTGTTGTGACAGTAGCTCCCCCTCCTGTACTAATGCACGTCGGAGCTCGTGGAGGGTGCTTGGTGGCACAATGTGACCTGCCACCTATCGTTCCAACATGTTCCACCACATGCTCTATGGGATTTAGGCCTGGTATTCTAGCAGGCCACAACAGACGTGGAATTGTTTCATTCTCCAGATAACTCAGCACCACTTTGCGAGAGAGCGTTATCGTCCATAAATATCGCGTCGGTAATCACTGTAGCTATAAAAGGACACGCAAGCGGGTGTAGACCTTTCTGTATTGTGATCTCCGTGATTTGGCGAGCGACCGCGTGAAAGTGAAATACGTTCAATACGCTTCTTTAATTTTCTAGTTCTTTAAATAATTTATCCTCAATAGATCGATCGACTCTGCCAGAAAAGGCTCAAATCCCTGGGGTTGAATTTACATATAAAAGATTCTGTGAGCAATTTCTGCAGCTTTGTCTAAAGTCAAACCGGAAACCACGGCCGAAATATACTGAATGGTCGAAGACAAACGCTAAAGAAATAATTGTAACATTAGGTAACATGGAACATTTAAGGATTCCTCTCGATGTGTTATATTTCTGAGTTAATCGGAATGCTTTCAAAAACTTAATTTTTCTCCAGTAAATCGAAGATTTCTTGCTGCGAAGATTCTCCTGATCGAATTATTAACTCGATTTTTAGCTTTCACAACAGACTGTCTCTGCCCTTTCTGCGCTTCTACAAAATCTTTTCCTTGGCGTTGCCTTAGCAGCAGCAAAGCGAAATTTTTTATTCCTTACCATAACTCTTCACCACATGTTCCCGCATAATTTTCATTCTTGACGCCAAAGCAAATTTGATTCACTTCACTGAATGTAATTCTTTAAACCTTCCTTTTCTTCTTTTAAATGATCCTTAAATTCGAAACAAATAAATTTCTGTTTCTCTCGCAATACTTTTTACAAACTCAGATCAATGATTATAGCCATACTGTTGAATGACTAATTATTTAGGGAACACTTTTTCCTCTCTAAAGTGATTTCCATTAGAGTTTTAGAAGGCAGGAAAAAATTCTATGGGCTAACAATTTCAGAAAGTAAGTATAAACACTTGCTACTTGTACAGCGAAAAGGGGAGACACGTTAATTAAAATGAAGTGTTAAGGGCTTTTAAGTCATAATTTTAGTTTACATATTTTAATATATATATATATATATGTGTGTGTGTGTGTGTGTGCGTGTGTAAGATAAAAAATATGTAAATCAACTTTATAATTTAATTTAGTAATAGCTTTTGAATGCCTCTCTTTCAATTTGGTTATTCCCTCTTTATTCTAAAAAAATTAATAAAATTCCTGGACTGCGTCACGTCAATCTGTGTCGCTTGGCTTTCGTAACGCCGAAGACGATGCTGATTATGAGCGTGAACTCAAAATTTTGAGAAATGAAACTTTTCTAACCTAAACGAAGATCTTCCCCTTGGTGAGCTTCCAAACTGGATAATTACGCACTTGCTTGTACCTCTGTTAATGCTTGGGCGCAATTTCGTTGTGCTCTCTACCTATCGCAATAATATTAAAAAATGTGAATGTTCTGGAAATAGGTACGATTAGAGTGCCGAGTAAACTGTGGCCACAAATGTGAATTTAAATAAAAATGGAATTTAATCTGCCTCGACTGTCAAGTTTCCTATTCGTTATGGATTAGCATTCTATGCAATCGAAGTTCTTCCTCTTCAGTATCGATCTACAATCTACACCAAACAACAGTGCTACGTTTCAATGTCTCAGTGTTCCTACAGTACTTCTCTAAATTTGCTTTATTACATATATGTGTAATAAGATGACTTGTGCGAAGCTGCAACAGACTGAAAATGTTTCTCTGCGTTATATCCTGGTGAGACTACTGCCTAGTTAGAAAGATGACGCTTGAAGAAAAGGCTTACAAAAAGACGTGGCGACTGTAGGAGAGCTGAAGCTAAAAAGTGCGCAGTTACCCAGTATGGAGGCTCACTAAGAGGAGGTTTTGGTTTAGGTTAGAAAGGTTTCATTCTCGAAATTGTGACGTTAGGTTCCGGATTAGTTTCGCCATCAGCATTACATGAGCCCATGCAAAGATGGATTGATCCAGAAATGACGCAGTCCAGAGAAGCTATTATTACGATTTTTTAGAATAGAGAGGGGGAATCAAGGGGTTACCGTTAGTTTAAATAATAATTTTGATTTAGATTATTTTTTATCTTACATATATATGTGTGTGTATGTGTGTAATATGTTAAACAAAATTATTAAATTTAATTGGAATCAATTGGCAATAGATCACTCAATTCATAAATTTTAATTAAACGCATTTCGCTTCAAAGAATACACTTTATTCCGCCATTCTGCG
>KK121160.1:54202-78699 GCA_000611955.2 Stegodyphus mimosarum
CCCTTTTTCCCAGCAATTTCTCTGAGTTGCGATACCCGTAACCAATCGCGCTCAGGAATAACACAATTACCTTCTGGTTATAAATAGGACCGAAGTAAGAACGCGTTGCCTTTTTCTCGCTTGCCTCTCTTCCCTGAATAAACCACGTCTCTAGTTTCGCCCTCTTCTTCAGTGCGTAAAATATAAATTACATGTATCGAAATTGTGGGCTGTGTTTAGAACTCTTAGTGTTGTATCAGTTTAACCAGAAGTATTTTTGTGGATAGCTCTCCCTGTAAAAAATAAAAATGGTATTTTAACCAGCAAGCCAGTTGTGATTTTTGCACCAGTCCTAAGAAACAGTTTTCTCGGCCAGGACTCAAGTTTGTGTTTCATATTCTCCGCCCCCCCTCCAAAAAGACCATATCATATACATATATATATATATACCAAAAATAAGTTCAAAATATACCTTCATTATTTCAATATAACAGCATAAGAATATATCACAGATGTTAACCATGGTTCATATATTATTATTGTTATAAATATTAATTGAGACAATTTCTTATTTCTGCGTGAAAGAATCGTATAATAATCAGCTAGTCCTGGAAATTAAACACGCTGGAGTTCTAAATGTTAAACTATATATGAGTAACATTTAAATTGCTTAGAAACAACATTTAACTTATATTTCTGAAAATTAAACAATATTTATTAAAAAAAAATATACTTTAACAAACAAAAGCATCTATATAGTATAAATCTAATGTTTTTTTTATCTGAAATATCGTTAGGAAATGTACAAGTTTAGTTGTTATTACTAAATAGAAAATAAATGGAATGAGAATTCCATTTATTTATTTATTCTGTAATGAGAATTCTATTCATATAAAGTCGGGTACCTGTATCAATAATCTGCATTTCTTGATTGACGTTTATTTCGGTTTTCACTGACCTTGATTACTTAAAATAACATAAATACAGAAAATAACAGAATTGTCTTTTGCTTTCTGAGTTACAACTCGTACTAATTTTGCAATGACCTAGTAAGATAATGTGATAATATTTACATGGAACATGGATTAGAAGTTTCTTGAAATGGGGTTTGTTTATCATTTGGAGTATATTCTCTTGCATTTAAGATAATTAAATAAACCTTTACAGAAAATTTTAAAATGCCTAGATTATAATATTTGTTCTCGAATACAAGAAAGAATATTCAGGCTCAAAATCTTATATTTTTCAGAATGCTGCCTGAGTACTTTCAGCTACCATATTTCATTTCTGATTCCTAATTTACTTGGATTTAATGGTTTTAAGTACAGCTACCTTTCAGAAACAAAATACACTCAACATTGTACCAAAATAAGCACTATGAATTGTTAATCTCACTGATAAAAGACGTTGAAATTTTAAGGCTATGCATCAATTTTTCGTGGCATCTCTAATTCACTCAAATCTGAGGTTAGTGTAATAATTTATAATAAGGAGTCAAAAAACGTGTTTTTTGAGTAAATTTACTTTTTATAGAATAGATTTAAAATATGTAATATTTTGACAAAATGAGATGACTGAACTGATTTATGTGAACAATGTGAAGAAAATGAGCACAGTGTTATGTAAGTTTTATCACTGTCCGTAAAATAAAGAAATTACACAGATAACTTTTTCCCATTTTATTGAATTGCTTAACATAGTTTGTATACAAAACCGTTTCAAAAGCTATGCAAGCCCACCGTAATATTTACAAATATATTTACAAATTCATAAATACATTGTTTGTTTAAATTCTTTGGGCAAGAGAAACTCCTAGAATTCATCAAAACTAGTTCTATATGATTTAAAAACTAAAAATATTTTTAAGAAATTCTTTGCAAGAAAAACAATTTGGCCTATACAAATCATATAAGATACAAAGTAAACCAATATAATACAAATACAATAAGGTCTTTCGCACGGCTTCATCAGAAGATAAGACACAAATAATTTAAAATGATCTTATCACAAACATAATTATAGTTATTTTAAACAACCTGCGTTTAAAATACGAATAAATATTTCGATATATTGTACAGCATGTACAGTTTTATAGTCAAGTTAAATATGAACAAAGAAAAATAATTAACAAGAAAGATAAATTTTAATAGATAGGAATATAACAATTTATTTCAAAATAATTGCTGCTTATCCAACAATTATATTTTAGTTTACAACATTGCGTTTTGATTTACAACATATCCAATACAATACGTCTGATAACATATCAGTCTCCTTATTTTGTATTCAAATTATCTCAAGTGTTTACTTCGAAATACAGTTTCAAAAACTGTCAACGCATTAGGCTAAGCGTTAATACTGAGTTTACAACGTTTTTAGAACACATAAAGCTTACGTGGTTAAAGTTTTAACAATTCAGAAGAGTACCTAATATGTTTATGTATCAGATGATCTTAGGCAATCAAGATCATATATTTATTTTCATAATCAAATTGCATAATTTTCAAAATTCTTTTTTGTAGCTATTTATATTAGACATGCTCTTGCTCCATCGACAGAAACTCCAAAGGCTTTTTAGTTATGTGTGCAGCCAACTGTATCTAAGAAAACTATTTACGAAAATTTTAATAATTGTTTTATCAGTTAGTAGCGCGAAACTGAATTCTTTTTACTTTGTACGAAGTGCTTTATTATTTGCCATTTCTTATATTCATTTACGCTGTATAAATCGTGTACGAGAGTATTTATCTGGAGTGAAAAAGAAAGAAAAAAAACTGACTGATATTAGTGAGAAATCAAATTCATTTAATGCTTCATAGAATGTTAATAACTGTATTAAACTTGTGTTTTGAAGGAAACTTTTAAGCGTTTTTAAAGAAAATTAAAAGGAACGACAACTTAACGATTTCACTTTATTAAGCAAATAGTATTTCACTAACTTTAAATTTTAATGTATGGATTAATTTTGTGTTTCAAAAATGCACTAAAATTTGTTTTATATGAATTGCCAGGAGAAGTAAGAGTGTTAACTCAATATTGCTAATTCTTAACACATTGTATTACATTTTTAGCTTTTAATACACAAACGTAATTGTTTAGAAAAAGTAAATCACTAATTTAAGATTTTGTTATAAAATGAAAATCGCTAAGAATTTGCATAAACACAATTTTTCCTAGCACAACATTACTTGTAATTACTTTTACTTATTTCATTTCTGGGTGTATAACATTTTGAAAATTTGATTTTGAGCATATGAATGAAAGAAAACTTTCAAATTTTAAATGTCAGTATCAAAGAAGAAATCAAAAAGAATTTGCAAAAACGCAATATTTTCTAGCACAACATATTCATATATGTTGGAATAAATGAAAGTAGTGTTATTTATTCTAGTTCTGAGTGTGTAACATTTTGAGCATATGATTTTAAGCCTGTGAATGAATGAAAACTTTCAAATTTAAGCGTCAGCATCAAAAAAGAAATCTTGATAAATTTTCAACATCGAAAAGAAGAAAGAGCAAATGCAGCAAATAAAGAACACTTCTCTTAACAATCCAATTATTGTAATGAATAAAACTAATAAGATTATAAGTATTTTTGAGCAAGACTAAAAGCATAGTGTTATAGTTATGGCTATTTACCATTTTAAATTTACGGTATTAAGTATAGTTCGTTTTTCCCGAAACAGGTAAAATTATGATTTACGTTTAATATCAAAATTCTGAAAGATTTGCAAAACCTGATTTACACCGTAAAATTTTCGAAAATAAAGCTTAAAATCTGGCCAATAACATCACTACTCCATAAGGAAACTAAATTTTCTGTTAATATTTGAGAAAACTATTCGAGGCCTTTTGAAAAGAAGCAATATATGAAAAATTTAACTATGCATATAATTTTTACAATCTAATATAAAACATTTAAGTATGAAAATACATGATTATATTTATGATTTAAACAGTTACTTCAACATATTAAGTAGAGAAATTTGAATGTACAAAATTTTCGAAACGGAAGTTCTTGAATACATGATAAAGAAATCCATTTCAAGTTGAATAAAATATTTGTCATTCTTATTTTGGTATCTGAGTAATTCTCAGTTTATGATTTTAATCTCCGTTAATTCTAAAGATTTCATTGAAATAATTTGGCATATAAATTAAGTTGTTTTATAGAATATAAACTTAAGAACTTCTATTCATAGGAGGATAAACATTTATCAGAGACCTGGAAAAACCTGTGTAATGTATTTATTGTAAGGCCACACCTGTTTGAAAAGGAAAATGGGAATTACGCCCTAAGTTTCAGAAACGCCCTCAGATTCTGAGTGCAAAGCTCAAAAACTGGCTTCGAATGTCAGCGGTGACAGAAACTGGGCAAAGATACAAAAAATCCTGCATACAAAATTGGCAGTTCTTCATTTTAAAATATCAAGGCGTCGTCTCGTATGTGGAAAAACTGAATGGCTTACCTCTCTAACTCATAGGTATAAATCTGTAGTACCATGTTGCAAAAGATGTGTGTTAATGGGCGCGACTTCATTCAACATGTCACTGCAAAATACTACTCAATAAATAATTCATACATATCTTTAGAGAGAACGTATTCCATAGAAAAATAAATATTCCGATTGCTACAAAAAGACATAGGAGTTCATCAATTAAATCCGGGATTCGTATGCTCAATAATACAACGCTTGCAGAATTTTTTTACAGTCCTATAACCGTCTAACGTTATTGGACAATCCTGTATATTCAGCTGCTGCAAACCGCGGCAGTAATATGCTATTATTTGGATGCCTTCATCTGTTATCATTTCACAAGACTTCACGCTCAATTTCCTGAGATTCGGGCAGTGCTGGGAAATGATTTTTAAACCCCTGTCCGTTATGTCACATTTTCCGATGTCTAGGGCTCTAAGCCTTGGACAGCTTCTTGCAATGACTTCCAAAGCATCGTCCGAAACTGCTTCACAGCCACGTACATTGAGATACCGCAGTTTATAGCAGTGCCTCGCAATCTGTCTCACTCCAGCATCAGATATCCTATCGCATTTGGCCACGCTTAAATACCGCATATTAGCACCAAGCTTCGCTAGTTCATAAAGTCCAAAATCTGTCAGCAGTACACAATCACTGACACTAAGTTCTCTTAAGGCAATGCAATAACTGGCCACGCTTTTCAGCCCCTCGTCTGTGATTAAGGTGCACCGTCTCAGGTACAGATGGGTAAGCTGGGAACAGTATCTCACTATCCTTTCCAAGCCAATGTCGTCGAGTAACTGGCAATCAGTCAAGTCCAAGTGACGTAACCGAAAAGGGTTTGAAGACAAGGCACTGGGATCGAGAGGCCGAGAGTGTATTGACGTGACAGCACAGCAGCCTGTAAAAGAAATAAAATTTATTAGGATATCAAATTTGTTAGGAAGCGGGAATTTACAAAATCTTTTTTAACTTAAAAGCTGATTTCATAAAAATCCATAAAAAGTAGCTACTACTTGCAGCTTATGGACCTTAGAATTAAATAAACCAGACTTGGAAGTCCAGTACAGATTTTGAAAAACCATAAAACGGTAACAACATAAAATGTTTCCAGTTATTAAGAGTTATATATTTTCTAAGAAATTAGTTTTTCTTTTCATTTTCTATGGCATAACTGAAACTAATAAACGAAATACATATACAGACAGATATCGATAGCTAGTTAGATGGAAAGAGAGATATTAAGAGAAACCAATTATTATTCATTTGTGTCAATTTAAAGAAAAAGGACAAATGACTGGAATGCATTACATGAAAAAACAGTTCTATCACAAAATTGTCCGCCCAAAGGTTCAGTTTTGCAAGCGAGAAATTCATGGTAAAAAAAATAAAATGTATCAATGTTAATAATTTACCCCTAATTGAAACATAATTGGCTATGCTCCATAGATTTCGTCTTTCTTAATGTTAACAAGAACAGTGTTATATTTACTACATACTCATCAAATAAAATTTTAACTTTCCGAAATTAAAATACGGAAGTACTTTTAATTTTTGGAGCAATTCCAAAATTATTCAGCCTTATTTTAACTTCAAAGTTTAAAATTAATGGCATTAAATTTGTAACTTTGAATGTGGTATATAAATTCTAAATTTAAGGTAGTAAACGTGATCTTGAAATAAAAGAACACAAATTAATGCTACTTGTTTATAAGAGGAAAGTCTGGAACTTTGCGAAAATTTTTATTAAAAAATTGCATTCACTTCAGAATTTCAAAAGTTAATTACAGAATGCTGTATTTTATTTCTGAATTAGGGAAAAAGAGTATAAAACAACCTATTAAAAACAAGATCTTACAATTCAATTAAGAGGAAATTTTTAATTCATCATCTTTGAAAGAGTAGTTTACCTACTTTAGCCATGTTTCTCTAACAGACTTGGAAAATTTGCAATAATTTAATTGAAGAAAATATCTTTTGTATCGCAGTATTTACATTTAACAGTACTCAAATTAAAATATACTATTTACAGAGCAACGACAAAAATCATAGTTACACTTAATATATTTTATTATTAACGCAAAAAGAATTTTCACAGTCTTCATTTTATATTTATTTTTAGACTCAAAATCCTTTCAAGATACCCAACAGATAAGAGTCTTTTAGATCAGACTTAACAAAAAATAAAACTAAATTACTCTTGGATCAAGTGCCCCAGAAACCTGTCATGATAGGACTCGAGACTCCTCAAGACACTCGACATCTTCGAAACAAGAGTTCTTAAATGTATATTGGGTGTTTACTGGAAATTGGAATAAAGCATTAAAATTTTAATTTCTTAACTCTAGCAACTTAAGAAAGTTAAAAAGAATAATACTGAAGTCGCAAAAGAGGAGTAGATTTATTATGTAATCAGAATTCAAATTACATAATGATAACAAAAACAGATGTAGTAGTAGTAGTACATTTTGAGATGAAATCGAAATTACTTAACTAATCTACAGTGTCTCACAAAAGTGATGGGACACTTGTGCTTTACAAAAGGAAACCGTAATAAAATAAATTTAAAAAACATGTAAAAATTTTTTGTGGGTGTGTTTCACACTTAAATTTAGTAACAATTATTACATTGCATACATTTTCTCAAAATATTAAAATATTAATTTAATAAAAATACAATTGTTTAGAATGGAGCAAAAAATGACTCACATAAGTGATGGGACACCATTAAACTATGTAATAAAAATCGTCTAAAAATATTTTTTGGGGTTTTTATTTTTACTCAAAAACAATTGGTAATAATTTATAAAATCGTCTGCATTATTTCTTTCCAGTTTGTTTTGGGATTTTTCTGTTTTTTAGCTCTGTGCAGCCATGAATGCTAAACGAAAAGAAACTTTGCCTGAAATTCGAAAATCAGTTATTAATTTGCATATTGAATGTGGAAAATCTATTAGAGAAACTACTGAAGCAGTTAACTTGAGTCATTCAACAGTTTTCAATATGATTAAACGATATAAAAAGAATCATATGATTCAGGATAAAAGAAGACATGGCCGACCATCAAAGCTATCCAATGGAATAAAGCGAATTATCGTTCGAAATATTAAAAAAAATCCAAGAATGAGTGCTCCTAAAATTGCTGCTGATTTACAAGCATTATATGGAGTAATTGTTAATTCTGAGACTATTGGAAGAGTAATTCGATCTACTGGATATCACGGTAGAGCAGCCAGGAAAAAAATCTTCGTAAGTGAAAAGAATAGAAAACTCAGACTGGCTTTCGCAAAATCCAACATAAATAAGAATTTTGATTACTGGAATGAAGTTATATTTGCTGATGGGAATAAGTTTAATATATTTGGTTCTGACGGTAGAATCTTGGTGTGGAGAAAACCCAGGGAAAAATTTCGAAAACAGAACTTGGTGCCAACAGTAAAACATTGGGGAGGAGGAGTTATGGTATGGGGGTGTATGTCGTTCGCTGGAGTTGGTAATCTTGTTTTTATTGACAGTATAATGAATCAGTAAAAGTATATTGGCATATTAAATCAAAATGGGAAATCTTCAGCACGAAAATCGAACCTTCATAACGATCTTAAATTCTACCAGGACAATGACCCCAAGCACACTGCTTTGAAGGTTAGACTCTGGCTGCTGTATAACTGTCCTGAAATAATAAAAACACCACCACAATCTCCAGACTTAAATCCCATAGAGAATATTTGGCAAGAATTGGAATCAAGAATTCGCAAACACACCATTTCTTCAAAACAACAATTAAAATCGGTGCTTCAAAAAGAATGGGGTAAAATCACTCCAGAAATCACAAAAAAATTATTCGAATCCATCCCAAGAAGATTAAATCATGTTTTAAAAGTAAAAGGAAATCCAACAAAATACAAAGTAAGTGTCCCATCACTTATGTGAGCCATTTTTTGCTCCTTTCTAAACAATTGTATTTTGTTAAATTCATATTTTAATATTTTGAGAAAATGTATGTTATGTAATAATTGTTACTAAATTTAAGTATGAAACACACCCACAAAAAATTTTTACATGTTTTTTTAATTTATTTTACCACAGTTTCCTTTTGTAAAGCACAAGTGTCCCATCACTTTTGTGAGACACTGTATATATATAAAGAAGAAAGTCTGTGTGTTTAGTTGTCCTCCAATAACTCAGTCACTACTATAGCTATCGTCCCCAAACTTTCTACAATTCTTTTCTAGGTTCTGGAAAAGGTCGAGGCCACGTTTTTCCAAAAAAAAAACCTAGCTAAAATCAGAGATATTAATTAAAAACTCAGCAAAACGAAAATTTTCGCCCTCATTTTTTTGAGTGGCAACAGTCTCACAAGCTGTAGATGAAAATCTGCTTTATTTCGAAAGTTGTTGCCGCTGCTCGCTTTCAAATCCTAGAGTTTGTTAATAAAAAATTTGTAAATTTTACAAACTCTACACATATAAAGAAGAATTACTGTTTGTTTGTTCGCGTTATTGATTTCTGATCAATTATGATCAATGCTTTGCCACATTTAATAGAGTAAAATTGAATATAAGTGAAATACTGGATGGAACTTGAGCTTTTACGACCATTTGATTAGAAAGACGAAAATTATTAAAAACTGCGTGCCATTGTTGGTGCTATAATGAGAGAGAATTAGCTTACTTTTCTATCAAAATTTCTTATATGGGTTCCATATCTCATCAGACTGAAAAATGTATATGAATCGTATTTTTTGCATTGTTATTAGAGAAGGATTACAGCGGTATCGTTCTCTCTGTTGTTAGATGCATTACTCTCAATCTAAGTTAACTGGCATCGGGTACTTCCGCTAGTTTAAACTAATTTAATTAAAATATTCGAAAGTAAGGATATTTTTCCATACTAGTGACAAACCTCCAAATGAATATTAAAGTATGGACTGCATAGGCGGCCACTTCGGAGGTTAGAACTAGTGGGGCGGCTCAAAGTTTGATCTGTGTCAAAAATTAGTTAAACTAGAATATTATATTTCCTTATATCTCTTGTTATATCTCTATGACTTTTTTTTACTATTGTACCAGTGAACAAGCTTGCTGTCTATCACTTTCATAGAGAATTTTGACGACAAATCACTCATTAGTTATTAGTTTGATTAACTAAATTATCAAAGATCTTTAAAATTTATTAATTATTAAAAATTCATTAACAAAGATTTTATTTCAAGATAATATTATTCACTTCTAAACGTAAAGAAACAACTCTACGGTTCTTTTAATGGCTCAACGAAGTGCAAAACATTAATGAACGTGCTGAAAATATGATTAATTATATTCTTTGTCACTCTTTATTTTGTCATTTGCTCCAACTAATCAATCTCTCGGGAGAAAGGGGGACATTAGGGGACCCCCAGCTCAAGAAACCTGTTTGAATATTCACAGTTTTAGGGTAGTGAGTGAAAGTGTCACGAAGAAACGGAGTGACATCAATAAATCATATTTGTTTTACGAGATTCTTACCTATGGTATAATGTTAGCGCTAAAAATACGTAAAAAAAAACAAACATGAAGGCATAGAGAAATAAATTGATATTACTCATAGGATTGGTCAGCAAGAAAGTTTAGAATTTTGCCTAATCTAGATATTATACATAACGAAGAAGAAAGTAAGGATAATAGCAATTTTAGGATGATATTACGAAACAAAGAGAAAGCTGCAAAGTTATTTTGTTGTAGAGTTAATAAATATTTAAGCAAATTTATACATATTATAACCGATTTCCTTTATGCCTCATAATGATAAAGGAACATAAACAATTAAGAATTTTATTTCTAATTTTTATTTTGAATTATTTCACATAGTCTTACTTTTTAACAGAGAAATTTATCATGTTGGATTTCAATGGAATGACTTATTTTCTTAATTTGCATTTTTTTGTTTATTTTGTATTTGCAAGTGTGCCTAGGTACAGGTATATACAATACCAAACATCAAAGGTAGCAAATACTGCATCAAGTCTTGCAGTAAATTGTCGCATTACAAGTATATAATCAAGCAAAATAAATACTTCAAAAAGCGGCTCGTTATAAGAACATCAAGATGAAAATTATTATAATATTAATAAATAAAACAGTATTCGTAAAAGCGTTGCGTGAGAGTTCTAAAAACAGCATTTCTTTCAATCTCTCTGATTCTCTCTAATGAAAATAACTGAAGCTGATTTCTAATCTTCAAAAAGACAATTTTTAGATGCATTAAGAATTGCAAGGTAAGAAAGTAACAAATATCCCCCCACACCACTGAAATATCATACTTTGCACATATTTAAACATTAAGAACTTGTTCTTCTGCCGATGTAAGCTAATGAGGACGAAAATATTTCACGCTTAGAATTTTCAATTTTTGAAACTGAATTCCCTTAGTGAATAAGCAATTCAACTAAAACTATACAGTGAATAGGTTATTCTGAAGCAGGAGATGTGAAAAATGTGCAGTGCCCTCGTTGGGAATCGAACCTAGACCTCGAATAGCCGTTACAATACGAAGGCATGCTGGAAGGAGGGAGAAAATACCTTATATACTTCCCCTTTTAAAGGGCGACAGGGGATTAGGGGACCCAATCGTCAATCCTGATTGCGACGAAAAATGTGCAGTACCCTTACTGGGAATTGAACCTGGACCTCTCGAATACGCGTCGAGTGGACTACCGTTACACCACGAAGGGATGCTGCAGGGAGGGAGAAAATACATTGTAAATCAGCTTGTAAATATGCCTCTTATAAATCTAGGTTTATTGACATTAAGTAATCCTTGATTCAATTGCAAGAATTCATATCATTATGTCTGAATGTATGATAAAAGGAAGATACTTTGAAAATCTTCCAGTCTTTCATTCTTTAGCAAGCTTTCATTCTAAGACTTACCTCCTGGATCGTGAAGTCTAGTTATAAGGATTATTACTTTCGCCTCACTTAAACTGATTCAGCTTCCTTCATTTGAGACCTGTTTCTTTTGTACAACTTGCGTAGTCTACCGTGTGGAAGAAAAAAACTTTGTTTTGTGAGTATATTGTTCTTATTTATGACATTTTAAAGAAACAAATACGATTTCGACTAAAAAAATTTATAGTTATTAACTTCTTAAAATGTATGAAACAACAACAGTATTAAATGGGGAAAATAGAGTGCGACAAATAATAATTATATACTGGAACTTTTAATTATCCAAACTGCAGACATCCTGTATTCGACATATTTGAATCACTTTTTAAGCTAAGCAAGTTTAAATTTCAAAATGTGTATTATATTGTTAATTTATTACTTATTACTTAACAATCAATAAAATAATGTTTTACTATTATATTGTTATTTTATTTCTTACTAGCTTTTACCCTCGGCTTCGTTCGCGTTGATGTCCTTAAAAAGTTTCAAAGACTATTGAAAAGAAAAGAAAATAATTTGATTTTTTTTTCTTATTGCCTGACCAGATAATCGGGATAAAAGTTTAGTTTCTATAACTTATTTTTTAAGTTAAAAATACACTCCGCGTAAAATTTCAGTAAATACTGTCCTTCTTCATTGAGATAAAAATAAATCCATATTGATGTCGCTAAGAAGCTATTCTGCATAATTTTTAAAATCCGATTTGGATATATCAAACATTGCAATCTTATCTTATTTTTTTTTGGGTTTTACTAAAAAATTCTAAATATGATTTAAAAAACTGAAAACCATGCTTTATTAAGATCTCACTACAAAAATAAATAATTTTCATTACCAAGATTTCAAAAAGTTTAAAGTATTTTACCAAAACGTTAAAAACATTAATTCTTTTTCAGAAGAGCAAGAATAAGAGTATTATTCTAGGACGCTTTTGTATACTATATTATATGTTTTTCCATTCGGCGCTAACACATACAAATTCGTGACTTTGGATACACACGAGCAGGCAACATATAGTGGACCATGGGAAAAGCATGACTTTTCCAAATGCACCCTTGCTTCCTGTAATGTTTGTCCTTGAGCTTTGTTAATAGTAACAGCAAAACTAAGTTTGATTGGAAACTGTAGCCTTTTAAAGTGAAATGGCAGATCAGTGGGTATTATTGAAATTCGAGATATGATAACTCTTTCATTTTCCTACACCTGTTAAAATAGTGGCACCGATTACATTCTGCCCTAATTGTGTGATCCGAAGCCTCGTTCCATTACACAGTCGAGGTGCATCTATATTTCGCATAAGCATAGCCGGTACGTTTAGTTTCAGTTGGAGTTTATGTCAGGGTACACCTCATACCTCTAGTGAACATAAAAACTCAGCAGGATAAGAAGTATGTTGTTCTGTATCCATGATTGTATCTATTGACAAACACTCTTTTATTTCTCCCTGCACCTCTTTCAAAATGTCAGTGTTGATTTTGTTTACGATTTCACTTATCGGCGCTAGAATTGCTCTTGCACATAAGCAGTGATCACTATTTAAATTTTGTTGCAACTGCGGGTAAACTTTAGCAATAAACTCCACATCGTTTTCTATCACATTACAAAATTCCTCTAAAAGTAAAATGCAACCTTCAGTATCTGTATCTAAACATCCATCGCCAATTTTCAATAGTGTCTCTGCGTAATTCCCTGAATCTACATCATTATGAAGCTGCACTCTCATATTTGTTTTAAGACTGAATTTTTCAACTTTCCCCCATAAACTTGATGATTTGTCATAGGCTTTGATTTGATTGATGTGGCGAACGTTTCCTAATGACTGAAAAATGTTTGTGAAAGAAGAGCCAAAAGCCAGAAGCCTTGAAGGATTTTAAATAATAAATTAAATTAAACAAATAAAAATTAATAAATGCTTAATTAATAAATATTACGATTTCACGCCTTAATTACTTAACCAACCATCATGAAATTTTCAAGAAATATTTTTGATATATTAGAAAAGGTTATAGGCTTTAAAATGCTTGCGTAGTTTAAGCCACGCACCTGCGCGCGTAGACAAATTTTTACATCGTTTAACTTATCGTTATAAAACTTTCAACATTTAATGTTTATACAACGACAATCGCTTTAAGCTATAAAACCTATTATATAGTAAGGATAATAGCGATTTTAGAATGCATTTACGAAACAAAGAGAAAGTTTTGCCGTAACAGATACTTTTGGTATCGTGAGAGCACAACTAAAAACGATATGAAAGCAGCACATCTCAAGCCATCAAGTGAATTCACTTCACATAAGTGAAAGCAAGAACATGAAAGAAAACCGAATTTTCCTTGGAGCAGTAATTTCGCATTTACGTTACATAAAAAGAAAACACGAAAATCCACGCATCCATCCCGTTTGCGCATCTGAAACAGAAGGTGAAATGAATTAAGAGTTCACAATCCGCCCCCCCCCGAAAAAAAGTTATTTTTCAATAGAAAAAAGACAACTTTATTATCCAGATTTTTCAGATACCCGAAATTTTTCAGCTATTACTATTAATCAGGTTATTTGAAATTCTACGCTATGCAAAAGCGGGAAAATTATTCACCACAGTAAGCACACAAAAAATGAGACAGTTCTGTATCTGTCGTTCTACTGGGCTGATTGACGAAATTCAAATTGCGTTTTCCATGTCTCGAAAGTGCTACTTAGGATATGTATTAGCTTTATATGTAGCATTGTTCTAATATTGGTATTTTGACACAAAATCGTACTTTTTCTGAAAAAACATGCCAATTTTTTCTATATTTCGATTCTACGACTGAAATTATGCCAAACTGCCGAGTTTTGTAAAAATCTCACGAGTAGGTTTCAAAACATTAGCTCTCAAAGTTTTAGCTGCTCAGTGTTAATAGAATTTGATATATATTTATTAATATCTCCTTTTTATTAAACTTACTTTATTTCTTCCAGAATTCGAAATTTGGGCTTAATCCGTATATAATTCGCAAATTTTCCATGATTTATTTTTAAATAATTTTTATAAACTTTTCGAAAACATTTTTGTATTATAATCTATAAAATTCTTATCATCTTAAAGTAGATATATTTTTAGGCACACAAAAAATGATACCTTTTTTTTATTCAAGATTTAATTAGATATACGTAAATTTACACATTATCGTGTTTTGAAATCTGGCATATTCGTTGAAAGCGATAATAATGCCAAATATGGTTTACGCACTTTGTTAAAATTATTTGAAAGTAATAAACGTGACCTTTTTTCCGCTCGTATACAATAAAAAAAATCTGATGTTTACACCACTTGACTTCCTTGTACGTAATATTAACCCTCTAACCGGCAAGGCCGTATTAATACGGCTTAGAATATTATGTGATACCTGTACGAACGTATATATACGTGCATATTAAAATATGTCAAAGAAATTAAGGCAATATATTGAAAGTACATAAATCCAGGTATAAAATGTCAGGAAAGTTTTTACTTTAAATCAAGAAAATAAATTTTTCTGGTAGTAGTTTTGGGAAATTTGTGCTTTCTTAGCGAAAACCCTGGCCGATCAGAGGGTTAAATTATACGCATTTTGCATTTCATTTAAACTTTCTGGATTGAATTAAATCTACTTCGTCGACAGCGCATAAACTACAATAGAATAAATGCACTTCTTAAAATTCACTATATTTGTTTACTTACCATAGCGACTCTCTGGCGCTAGGTTCACATAACAGTGTTACATCTCATTCATTTCATAACTCAGAATACAAAAAAATTATGTATATCATCGAAAGAATTATCTCGTTGCCACTTGTTCTATTCAAATACTATGATAAATCTAAAACGATTTATAAAGGAAATTTACAAAAAAAAAAAGAAAAGAAAAAAAAGAAAGAAAGAAACAGTTTTTCACAGGCAATTCAGTATTTTTCATTCAATTAATTCAGTCCGCCACATGGCAAAAATACATAAAAACTCAAAATAACCATATTAAAATTTACGAAGCAAATCTTAAGCATTTATGTCCTCGAATAAATTCTATAATTGATTAAGCATGATTTAATTCGTAATAATAAAAGAAGTTGTTGCGAAGCTTAATTTCTCTAGATTGGCAACAAATCCACTATTCAACTAAGTTTCAAATGTAAACAAATATGGCCGCTATTGCCAAACAATTAGGCTTAGCCGCACTTAAACAACTTTTAAATTGTTGATAATTCGGCAATTATAACACGCAGGTTAACTAAAGGCATAAAAACCTTAATCGGAAGATAAGAACAACATAATTCAATCTTTTTTAAAGCAAAAAATACACAATTCACAAACATATAAGAATAAAGAAACTGAGCTCACTGAGCCGAGTAACAGAGTGGATAGATATATAGATACATTTATATAATTTTGGTGCGGCCAATTGCAACCAAAACAGGAGGTGCTCATCTACATGTTATAGCAGTCCTGGGTACAAAATTTGAACGTTCTGAGGCTACTCGCTTTTGAGTTATGCGAGATACATACATACATACGTAGGTACGTGCGAACAGACGCCACGATAAAATCTCTTCAGAATCCATTTTAAATCAGTTCACAATTTGTTTGGGTAAAAAGAGTCCTTTATTCTAACCTTACGTTCAGGTATCACGCAAAAATATCGTTAATTGCATTCAATAGCGGTCAAAATGAATATTTTCATTCAAATATGATAGCCTAAACTTTTCGCGATTATAATACTTTCTTCTTACTTCGTACAAGGCAGTAAAAAGGAAAAGAAAATAGGTTGCTGTAAATTAAGAAGTTCGCCAAGTAAATTATTCTTGGCTTAAAAAAAAAATGCCCCAATAAAAATATTTAAATTTCTCCGAAAATTTCGCACCAAATTTTATAAAATTTAATATTTAGGCATAATTGGAGTCGTGGAATCAAAATGCGGAAACAAACTGGTATGTCATTTCAGAAAACGTCCGATTTTGTGTTAAAATACCTATATTAAAACAATGCAGTATATAAATCTTATATATGTCCTAAATCGCGCTCTCGAGAGATGAAAAAAGCAATTTGAATTTGGTAAGTCGGTTCCAGATATAGAACTGTTCCCCACTTCTTTTTTTTTCGCAGTGTACATACACAGCTATCTAAGCGAAATTGTTTTTGTGTTAGAAATTTAGAAAACAACTAAAACCTCAAGTGGAAGCCCAGATGAATTGCCGCTATCGAAGCCTTGATCATTATTAGGCAGAAAACTGCCTAGAAATGCAAACACAATCGACAGTGTATAATAATTGGGTTCTACTTATAGCTAGAAATGAAAAAAAAAACTAACTTTGTACCGTATGGAAAATTTTCAAATAAAAGTTAATCCTCTGTAAATGACCATCATCTGTTCCGATATTTTATAAAAGAAAATCGTCTAATTTTCACTACAGATGTTTTTCTATCTATGTCTATGTGACATCAACTTCCATAATCCATTATCTTACGGAAGTGATTTTCATAAAGTATCAGTAGAAAAATTAACTAAGAAAAAGAATAAAAAAAAGTATCATAAAAAGACCTTCTTACTTCTGAGGTGTTTGATTAATTACGATCTGTAGTTTAATAGTAGTAGAAATGTAGTTATCATGGTTGGGAGGTAAGTCAGTGGAGGAAAATGACTCTGAAGTACTTATTTTAAAGCAACAGTGTGTAAGAAATGTTTGTCGTCAAACCTAACGGCTGTTACCTCTAATGGTTGGCGAGTTATAATGCTTACTGTGAATATTATACAAGATAAAATACAGCCACTAATTATGGCTAAAAATAATAGTAAAATAAATGATGCGATTTCTCATCGACTGCCATTTACAGCGGCTTGCTGCTAAGCTATAGTTATGATGTGACTACAATTAAAGGGAAAAAAAACTATTCAGTTGCAATACCATTTCGGTCGGACGGTAAAAACCAACTAACATTCTAACACTTCGGCCTTCTTGGCTTCTGTTGTGTGAGCGGCTTCTCAGCAAGCAACAGTATAACAAGGCGAATTCCACTGAGCTGCTGGTTAAGATTGCATCGTAATTTTAAACTATGTTGCTTACCGTATAAGTTGCATGACTTATACTGCGGGAGTAGCGTGAGGAGTAAAGGTAGGTAAGAAAGAAATCAGCATACAGCTTACCATCGATATACTTTATAAATGTTAACCTTTGTCTTTAGATGAGATTTATAGCGGACATGGTACTGAAAAAGAGATGCTATTTCATATACAATTTCATTACCATGGCCTAAAGCAGCTGCTTAAAAGTTTACGCCAATTGCCATGCTCACTTATCTTCTAAAGCAGCGATTCTCAACCGGTGGTACGCAAGAGAACAATAGGTGTACGCAAAGAAACAAAACATTTTGGTGTTATTTCTCAAATAAAGAAAGTCGAACCTGAAACTAAATTTACTCACTGTTATAGACATCGTGAAGCTTTAATAGCTAAAACAATACCGAAAACCTGAAAATCGTTTTGATTCAAGCTGTGAATTGTTAACGTTATTAAAAGCCGAGCTTTAAATTCAAGAATATTTACGATTTTATGCCACGAGATGGGCGGTGAACCTGAAACGCTTTCGCTATATTCCGAAGTAAGGTGGTTATCCAAAGTTTTAAATCGTCTTGAACTTCGGACCAAAATTCAAATTTTCCTCTGTGATTCAAAATTTGAACTGTAAATATATTTATTTAGTAAATTATGGTTGGCGAGTTAGCATATTTAGCTGATATATTTGGAACTTTAAATGAATTAAATTTAAGATTACAAGGACAAAGAGTTAATATAATTATCATTAGAGATAAAATAAATGGAATTATAAAAAACTCGAGCTAAAAATGAAAGAATTGGATCTAAGCTAAAAATGAAAGAATCATAACATTTTAAGCTTTGTGCTACTTTTAGAAAGTTTTCTAACCGAAAATAATTTGAAAAATAAAAGAAAAGTTAGCAACCGACATTAAAAATTATTGTTTTTCATTGATAAATAATTTCAACACGTATTTTCCCGAGGATTATGAAAAAGAAAATTGGATTAGAAATCCATTTTGTTCAAATGTAGTGAAAGTTTATCTAGGGAAGGAAAAGATCAATTGAGAAAGAAATTTCCTGTGATCGAACTCTAACTCAAGATTTCAAAAATAATATACATGTTAACTTTTGGCTGAATCGAAAAGAATTTAAAGGCATTTCAAATAAAGCCATTAAATTTTTATTGCCTTTTTGCACAACCTATTTGTGTGAACAAGGATTTTTCATGTTATATTTGAAAAATAAATACAGAACAAAATTAAAAGTTCATTCTAATTTATGATTAAAACTAAGTGAAATAGGACGAGACATAAAGAAATTGATCCCTCTTTAAACAGGCCCAAATTTCGCTTTAAATTTTAGAATTAAAGTATTATAACTTAAATCTTGATCTTTAAAATGATAACCAATTTTTAATTTATATTTTTTGTGTGCGTATTTAATATAAATAGCTAATGTGCAAATGGCAAAATATATTTATTTTTAATATTTTTATTGAGAAATTTAAAAATAATTATTGTAAAATGTAGTGGTGGTACTAAAGTTTTTCAATTTTTTTTTAGATGGTATGCGTTAGTCAAAAGGTTGAGAAACGCTGTACTAAAGAATTAGTCAATTTTTCCATACGACATTTCAGCTGCAGAACGCGATGTGACATCTCATTGTATGCATAAGCATCAAAGGCCATTACCGTGAAAATAAGAAGAGACTGTTCTCTCTTAATCCTACGCTTTGTGATCAGACAACTTATATCATACGGCATGTTTTGAACGAGTCGCTGTTGTTTTGCCAATATGCCGCCACAGCAATCCACTTGATAGCGTTCAGGATGGAAATCTACTTCCACTCTAGCGGCGAGTTTTGGTTTTACAGTCCTATTAATTTCTTATATTCATTTGAATTATAGCCTATTAAGAAAGTAGTGGTGCTAATATCTAAAAGCATAAGCATTAACCACAAGTTATGTCCGAAAAAGTACAGTTTCTGAAAATGGCACATAAGGAATGCCTTTAATTTATCTTTCGATAAATACTATAGTATCGGATGATCAACTGTGCATGAATCAAAGAAACAAGAAGAGCCAGATTTTTAAGCTTTTTGATGAACAAAAAAGAAAATTCAATCGTGAAAAATCTTCGAATGATCGCAGAAATACGATATAGATATTCTAAATCTTTTAAAATTTTGTTCCGCTTTTTATATGGCAGTAATATGTGAAGAGAGAAGGTAAATGTAGCAGTCACGCATATACGTATTTTATTAATACCATTACGTAATGTCCAGGCGCGGTAGGATAGCTTCCCCGCAAAGCAGGTTTAGGGTTGAAAGAATATGGCAAGGGAAGGCAGGGTTGCTACATTTGACGAGAAATCGCCCATTTGGAGACAAAATTGGAGATATGCTATAGACGCATGGAGAACTTTCTGGAACGAATTCTTACTGGTTTAGCCCAGAATGTTCTCGAACACAAGCCAAAAGCTATATAAACCTCGCTGGTACGCGGAGAGTCAATTAACGTTTCGTCTAGAGAGCTGATAGTCAGTCAGTGAGCGAGTGTCTCGTAGTCTAATGCCGAGCTGGTCTTCGAGTGCATCGAGAGTGTTTCTTAGTGTATCGCGAGATAATGCATTGTCAAGTTTCATTTTAGAGTGTGTTGTTGAGCTCCAAGAACGACCGAACCGAGTCGGGAATTATATTCTAGTGTATCGCTGAGTGCATCACGAGCTGTAGCGTGGAGAATCTCGAGCAGAGTCAGGAACTGTACTCTGGTGCTTTGCTGTGAAGCTGTCTTCATCTTTATAGCCTGATAGCTTGAAGGCTGTGTCGCTGATCGTCTCAGCGTATTTATAGTAGTTCTTCGACGACTGTAAAAGTGTTTTTGGAGCTGTTTTGTAAAATACTGGCCAATAAAGTCTGTTTCGATACTTCATCAAGTGTCATCGTTATTCATTCCAAATCCACGAACCCTTGACGTTCGTGCGAAGAAGAGAAAAATGTGACAATACCTATAACATTTTCTTAGGGACTGATTTATGTATTCCGCATTTTCTATGATTTGGTAAATGCCAGGTTCCAAGGATTCCGATTAAATAAGTTCCAGGTCCAGGTTCCGATTTAAAAGATACAGTCTGTGGTAGGGTAACAGATGGACATTTGATTTAACCACACAATAAATATAATTATTTCACACAGAAGATTTTTAACCATATATAGGAGAAATCGTACGTCAATTTTAATACTTTCACTTTAATTTTCCTTTCCCGTGTAACGATATCTCACTTAAAAACGTTTTTCCCTCAGTAACTTTCCAGTTCAGCAGCTCTAAGAGTTTTAATATAGCGACGGAAAATATAATTGCTTCATACAACTACTTTGTGACCCGCAGCAGTTCTGCTATAAAACTTTTTAATATCTTACCAGAAAATTTTGTATGTAAACAGATTGCTGATTTAATTTTGAAAAGAAACCGACAATATTTATCGAACCAAGAAGTGCTTCCTCTTAAAGGAAATAACCATCAGAAGTTTCTGCTTTCACATATTTTATAACGCCCTGCTGTGTCCACAACGCATAAATTGTAAAGATTATGCCAGGCTACTTTCATTTATCAAAAGCAGGAAATCCGCTTACAGGAAAATGCAGGATAGTTTTACAGCAATAAAAAAAAAAAAAAAAAAAAAAAAAAAAAAAAAAAAAAAAAAAAAAAAAAAAAAAAACTTTAGTATTTTTATTTGAGGAAAACAAAGGGGGGTGTTCTTCGTTTAATAATTTGACCTACATGTCACATTTAGTGATTACACTCGACAATCCCGTCGCGGAAAATCTAGAGATTCACAAAGTGTTAAAAAAACGCCCCCTTTAGACGTAATTTAAAATCTGAAACCTTTCAGATTTTTCTGTTTTTATTTATGTATTTATTTATCTCATTCCCCTTGCTGTAAAGACTTATTTGCAAAGAAATACAGCTCACGATCGAAGTTTTCTACCATTTCATAAATGTTATTTCTTCACACCGCTTATTTATATATATACATTTTGCATTTATAATACATTTTGTAAGTTTTTATTTAACTCGCTCGTCTTGTTGCTTTTCCGCCCAAACCCTTGAATTGATTGATTATTATATTTATTTTAAATGAAAGCTTATTGTATAGGAAAATTTTTAATTCTATTTTTTTCCCCGTTATTCCAGCACCAGCACCTTCTTTACGTTATGCTGCTGTTTCAGCATCAACATAAAAAATGCTGAAATACGACACAATATAAGTGTCAGAAACTCTCAAAGAAAAAAAATGCAGTTTGGTAAATAAAAACTTCCCCCAATATCCCAGAACAAATTGCGATAAGTAAGAAGATCTAATCAAATAACTTTGCGTCTAACAAAAACACATTTTATAAAATCAGTTTATGACTTACTCAACTATTAGAAGAAGAAATCTAATAAAAAATAACTCTCAACGGCTGTTTAAACTAAAAACTTAATTAAAAGATTCCACATAAACTATATATGACATAAATTACATGAGGAAAACCAAAAGCTTTCATAAACAAGTTATCGAACTTTAGCAAGTCTCAGAAATAATAAACTTTACTAAAACCATTCCCAAGAATTACTTCAAATAAACTTAAGGGTTTATGAAAAGGTTTGTGTAAGAATTCATTAAAGCACAAGTAAAAATAAATAAATAAAAAGAAAGTAGATTTTTGGATAATTGCTTAAACAATAGATCAGTAATTACAGGTACGAACATAACTTTTCTAATTCTACGTGCTCCTAATTGAATGGTTCATAAATTTTTCAGAATTTATCTTTAGATTATAAGACATTACGGAATTTCCCAAAGATTTGAGACAGTGATAAACAACAATTTAATTTACGAAGACTCTCAAGAGAACAAAATCATTAAAAGCAGTGAACGCGATATGCTTCAGAATTAACCGTATTTTCGGATATAACATATCAAGACACAGAGAGAATGAGGCTGATTTTCATTGAGTGATTAAACTGTTGGCTCTTAATTATAAGTACGCACACGGCCTCCATAATTCACTGTATACCTATCTTCAGAGGATCTACTAATAGTTCAGCCGCACCTTTGGAATTCGCTAACCCCCCTTCGTTTACTCGAGTCGCTTGTGTTACCGAAGTTGTGAAGCCCCAGGCCAGTATTCGAGTCCGGTGTGAAAGGAATGATGGCCACAATCCGAGACCCCGAGGGCGTGGATGAGGACGAAGCAACGCAGAACGCATTTTCATAACAGGATTTATTTCTCAAAGCATTGTGGACAAACACCTGTTGAAGATTTCTGATTCAAGGCTCATTTTTGAACGCTTTAGATGTGATTAGTAGAAAAAACCTTGAAAAAGCATTTGAAGAGATTATTTTGAGGATGATAAATTGCATAAAAGTTCTATTTATTTCAATAATTCAGAAAAAAATGTTTCCTGTGTAAATCTAAAGGAAGTAAGCAATGGATTTCTTATACAACTAGAAGGAATAAAAAATTATAATAAAAATAATTAAAAAAAAATCTGAAATGTTTCAGATTTTAAATTACGTCCAAAGGACGTTTATTTAACATTTTGTGTGTTACCTTTATTTGTTAAATACCATGTTCTTCGCACTTAAACCATAAAATTCAGTTCAACAGCAATATCGCAAAATAATTTTAAATTGAGCATATCTTTAGAAATTTCGGTACACGCTTTCACGCGCTGGAGATAAAAATGTTTTTCTGTACAACGTTGGTATTGCTGGCTTTGAAATCTTTGAGTTTGTTAATGAAAAATTCGTTAAAGTTTTAGAGAATATTGTTACGAATTTCACATTTATTTGGCTATTTATTTAGAACTGTAATTAAAATTCCTTTTTATTTTCCCGTGCAACGCACGCAGACGATTTTTGAAGAGAAAGCTACGTCAAAAAAAATAATAATAATAACATGCATACATTTATGCAGATTTTTCATTTTTTAAACTTTAATGCAGAGCGATAACATTTAGTGGCAACAATTTGAAAAGTGAATCGGGCATTCAGAGTGAATCAACGCAAAATCGCAAAACGAAAGTAATAGTCCTTCGGGACTAAATCCCTTTGGACTAATTAATTATTAGAATCTTAAGTGCAAAAAATTTGCTTATCATAATTAGTTTGTAGAGTTTTATGTTGATTAACTAGTTAGTATTTTACCTGTAGTTTCTCTTATATTTTCGCCGGCTGCCATTAGGATGCAAATTAGCCAAAGTTTATAAAAGCAAAGTTCTTGAGTTCAAGAGAGAGCCTGTGGTGATTAGCTTTGGTCGTCAATTTATTACTTCTCCCTGAATTACTTACATCGGCTTTAATTTTGCTAGCCATAATTATAAAAATTCAACCAAAGCTTTAGCAGGCGCATTTTACCTTGTAATTTAATATTTTAATTTTAAGTGAGTATTTGTTTTCAGTTTTCTGCAAGCAGCGGTGATTTTTTTCTTATGTTATTGGAACTAAACTGCGTAACTCTCAGGCTGGTAAAGTTCTAAAGAATTAAATAACAATGTTTATTTGAAACTTTCTTCTGAGTGTGTGTTATTATGCTCATCAGTTATGACAGAGACAATAACTCGTCTTTACGGTTCTAGGAGTGAATAATCCGAGTAGTATGAAAATGTATAGCATACTGTTAAAGAAAAACAACGCTTTTAACAATTTTTCAACAATTTTAACTGAAATTTTTGAGAATGTAACTTGCTCCGCCGTGTGTATTTTATGGCAAACTAATGTCAATGACTTGATTAAATAAGGACTATCATAAATACACAAGTACATTAGTGTAAATGAGGAATATTCACATTTCAAAATTTTCATGAAAATATGAACTGAAGTGGATTAAATTGCTTAGCGTAAAGCACATTTGGGTTACCTACTGGAAAGAAGGATGTCTTCGTGAAAACGCCAGCAACGGGCAAATAGGAAAGGCCACTGAACAGTGGTAGTTCGACTCGGTTTGAAGCTCGGTTTCCCCCATGTGCAGTATGAATGATTTAGTGTCACTTCTGAATACGTTATTTTCACAAAAATAGAAAA
>KK121160.1:78729-97203 GCA_000611955.2 Stegodyphus mimosarum
CCTACAAAGAAATATGCTATGCTGCATGTGTAATAGTAGTTTATTTAATTTAGTTGCGCTGCCGCACAGAACCATATCCCTTGATTATCTTAAGATGACTTGGAACAGCGACTTATTAAAAGTTTTATGAAAATGTTAAGTTTTTAAATATTGTAAAGCAAAATTTTGGATTGCACAAATCTAAATTTTAACAAATTGTTTAGGTTATACTTGACTTGTAAAAAAGAATAAATACCTAAAACATGTCAGAATATGTTAGAAATATTTTAGAGCTCAATACCTTTACAAGTGCTGTGAAATGAATAACTTCAGAGGTTCCGCGGGCTGAAAATAATGGTTTATTTAGATATTTTAGAAAAAACACAACTCAACAATAAAACCGCTGACAGCAGTTACAGCTATTGAAGTTATTTGCAACATACTGTGCAGTTCACTTTTACTGCAGTGTAATTAGTTACACGAGTAACACTCTATAAAACCAACACTACCAGACTAAATGCATCCTAATTCATACATCCACAGTTCACTGAACCCACCAGTAAATATTGGTAAATATCACGGAGCTGGAAGTGAGTTACACATGCTTTACATATGACTTTAAGCATGAAATCATGCTATGAGCACAGAAAATACTGATTTTGCGATTATATTTACAACACGTTCCCTTAATCGCACATTCAAAAAACTAAATTAAGCGGTACAAAAGCAAATGCTCATTCAATTCACACTTAGGTAAAGATTTAGTTAGCAAGTCAGCAATTTGTGCTCTTGAACATATGAACTCAGTTTTGATATTATGGACTTTTACACACGAATAAATTTGAGTTTAATATTTAGGTGTTTCGACCTACCTGAATCATTTTCGTTAAGTATACGCTTAATACATGACTGATTATCCTCAAACACTGTGATACTAATGATTTCACTAACTATCGTATACCAATGATAAATGATGTTACCAATGATATATCATTATTATAGTTATAATATAGTTAGTTATAAATTATAAATTATAGTTATAACTTATATAGTTATACATTATAAATTATAAATTGTAGTTACACCAATGATAAATCATTGGCATAACTATTAATACCAATAAGTTTACTAACTACTGATTTCGACCATAATAAATCTTGAACCCCTTTTTCTAAAGCAACAATCTCAGCTTCTGTAGAGAATAAAGTTACACAATTTTGTTTTCTACAGCATCGTAATAAAGGACAACCATTAACATAATCGCATAGCCATAAATTGATTTTCTATCATTAGAATTCCCTCCCCAATCTGCATCTACATATATATTTAAATGAGAAATGTTACACTTTGAATACATTAATTTCACTTTTGCTGTTCTTTTACGATGAACACACTATGCGGATTCAGTAGGATTTTCTTGCAACTAGCTTACAATTCACTACATATAAAGTACTTGGTATAGTCATATAAGCTAAATACATTAATGGAACCAACTAGTTCTCGATAAGGTTTTTCATACTTAGAACCGTTTTCGAAATCAGCTGGTGTAGATTTAGTTTCTCTCGGAGTAGAGCATATTTTGCAGTTCAACCTATTGAACTTTTCAACAATCGCAAGATACAGGACTCTTGATCCAAAAATAATTAATTTTGGTTAAATTTTATTCGCATTCCTAGAAATTCAAAACTATTCCAAATTTGGATATCTTGAATTTAGTTGACAACTCAACAATAACACCACGTTCACGATTATTTGATCCATCAATTAGTAAGATGTCAAATTAAAGAGCAGTAAATACATTTAAACCACTCTTTTAGAGAGTAAAAATAAAAGGCTTACTCTTTAATTGCTTAAAAAATAATTTTACTATGAAATTGAGAAATTTTTTATATCACTGTCAAGATGCCTATTTCAATCCATATAAACTCTTTTTAAGTTTATCTTTTCTATTACTGTGGTCATCATAACCTTTTCGTTGAGACATATAAATAACTTCTTTTAATTCACTGTTTAAGAATGCAGGTTTGACACTTAAGACAAGCCAATTTTATTCTAGAATAATCACCAGAATGAACCGTAAAGCAGGCATAGTAATAACAGCTGAACAAGAATTATTATATTCAATACCTTCTTGTTGCATGAAGCCACGGCCATCAGACGAGCTTTATACTTGGTCTCGTTTTTGTCGTAAAATATACTTGCATAAAATTGATCTTTTTTCAAGTGGTAATTCTTCGAGAACTCAAATATTATTGTTTTTCACACTATACATTTCTTCATCCATGACTTTCTTCCACAGTGTTGTTCTTCTTCCGGTAATAGCGATATGTCTTCATAGGATAAAGTTTCTCGATTAGCAATCACGGGGCTTCGTACACTTCTAGCTCAGAATATCTAATATTAGCAGATTTCTCTTTCAGGACGGTCTTTCGTCTTCCTTTTTCTCACTACGTGGTATATCTACATCACTTATACCTTTGGTAATGCTTTCTTCTGTATCTTCCATGACATAATCTTCAGTTTCAGTCTCAGAAAAATTCAGATTCTGGGAAACAAACTTTCTATCAACATTCTTCAACTTTTCCTCCTTGACGTTTCTGGGTAAAGCAATGCGCTTTGAGGCTGGGTCCATCAAACGACACCCCATAGACCATGATATCATGCTTTTTTATATCCGACGAATATCATTTTCTTTAGACTTAGGGTATAATTTTCTCCGATGACAAGCGGATATCAGCACATATAGGCATTACAACCACAAACGCGAATATTTTTCAAATCA
Source organism: Stegodyphus mimosarum (assembly GCA_000611955.2). Classification (NCBI taxonomy): domain Eukaryota; kingdom Metazoa; phylum Arthropoda; class Arachnida; order Araneae; family Eresidae; genus Stegodyphus; species Stegodyphus mimosarum. The sequence goes on from KK121160.1 coordinate 81,491, forward strand.
GGATCTTTATCATATTTTATGCTGTAGGGCGTATAGTTCTAAATAAAACTATTAGAAATACTTCTATGAAGATAAGCTGTGGTTAACACAGCAACTCCCAAAAGATGTTTTGTAAAACTTCCAAAGTATCTTTCGAAGTATCCAAAGCATCTTTAAAAAATGAGAGATGGCACTTTCTGCAGCAGGGTCCAGTTATCTCGTTCCGTAACATCATTTAAACTTGAAGTATATGGAGGAACTGGATCAATTATAACACCACATTTAGAAGCAAATTCTATTACTTCTTTATTTAAATAGTCTTTGGCATTATCATATCTAATTTTCCTTACGGAAAAATTTGATTTCAGGAATGTTTTCATCTCGTCTACCTCATCACACTTCTTTTCAGCAACCGAACTTTAGTAAAACATAGAAATCATCAATAATGATCATAAAATATTTCTCACCAACTTCTATAGTTGGCGTAATTGGACCGAATACATCTGTGTGTATTGTAACCACTGGCCTTACTCTCTGTACCCTTGGCCCTTTTCTCAAAGGCGTAGCACACTCTATGGCATAAGCACAAACTTCGCAGAACAGTTTCGAGTTTGGGAGTCGTAGTTTCTTGAGTACAAAACTGGAATAATAAAACAAATCTACGATTGCATAATTACTCTCTTTTACTAACGATACTTCATAATCGGGCACAATATCACTGACATATTGGTCAAGATTACCACGATAGCCAAAATATTTGTTAACTATAAATACTTCTGGATCCTTTAAGATCACACTGAACCCTGCGGCTTCAGTATGTGGCATTAAAATTAATTCATCTTATAGCGTTTCACCTGTAATCTCTTGATCTTCTTGCTAAACATACGCTGTGAAACCCTATGTGGAGGACAGTGAGCAAATCTAGGCTATGTCCTTTAGTGTTGAAGAACTACAAAGTCAGAAGGAGGGTTTAAAGGACCCTTTAATTCAAATAATTACAACTCTCCGACTTGAGAGTAAGCCACTACTTGGGCTGAACTAAAATAATATGAAATAAAGTGAGTTAACATTTCAAATACCTAAGCTTAACCTTGAAGCCTAACTCTCAGTGAAATGCAATAATGCGAATTTCACGAGTAAGAACTAGTAATTGCAATTGCCTATGAAGGCGAACTTTCACTAGACAGAGGAAATCTTTGCGCGCACAGCCTTACGGCGATAAATCCAAGACTCTGTCTCTTCTCCTCGTTAACTCCTGCCTTTTAAACTGCTATCAGATATATGCGATTTGCATAAATATCTCGCTCCCGCTAAATTCGGGCAGCAACTGAAACTTTGAGATATCGATAGGAAAGTTCAAACTAAAAATAACTTGGTTAGTTAAAATAATGAATGCTACAATCTTTCAAATCTGGTGCTAAAAGCATATTTTTGAGGGCTATTTTAATACCACTCGATGTTTTGCCAGACATATGCCCACACCTTTCACATTTAAAGTAGATGAAAGCGAAGCACATCTCACATTTCCTGACTTGGGAATGAATGAATTAGAATTGGAAGTGAATTTTTTATTTTAATCCATGTGAAAAGTTGCTCCAGATTCACTAAATAAAGCTTCTCGACATTAAATCACCTGTAGTAAATTAAATTGCTTGCGAAGCCTGAAATTATTCCTGTTTCAATTAACAAAAACGTTTCATATGTCCAGGTTTCCGGACTGAAAACATAGAATTTTCTTTTAACAGTTTTCTGCAATATGTCCTTTCTTTTCACAGTGAAAGCAGACAAGTTCCTTTTGACTTGTAGAGAACGTAGCATTATCTTTCACTATACGTTTATCATCCTTAGTTTTTGAGTCACTGTAAAGAGCTTCCGCGTCTGTAAGCTGCGTAGTAACAGGTTTAAATTCACACTTTTTGATTCTCTAACGCAATTTTAAAGCTTTCAAATTCTAGCTGAAGAAACATCAGAATATAAACTATTGTATCCATATCACTTACTTCCACACCAGAATGTCGTAAATTCGTACAAGCTTTTTCATTTCATCGAGATGTTATCTCATTGACACTTCACGATTCTTCTTTATGGCTGACAAGCGTTTCCTAGTAAGGTTTTGATTCGCTGCTCCTTTAAACTCGTAAATAATACGAAGCTCTGGGTATGCAAATAAGCAACATGAAGCACATTTGCTTTTCGGACTTTTCTCCGGTCATCATTTAACACTGACATCAAAAGTGAATAAGCTTTCTTGCCTTTAAAGACTTCGGAGTCTTTCGTTAAGTCAGGCTATTTTCCTAAAAACTGGTCCAGTTCCTTAGCGACAAATAGTGCTTCAACACGCGGATTTCAAGTAGGAAATTTGTTCAGTCGAACCGAATGACAGCATAACGGTCTTTTTTCATTTGCCACTACTCACGCATACTAACTTCCAAGCAATAAAATTGTTCGCGTATCTAACTTAAACAGTTTGCTTCTTGAAAGAACAACCACGCTCTGCTGTTGTGAGATAAATAGTTCCATTGGATTGAAAATAGAGGTTTATTTAGATATCGCAGGAAAAAGTGCAATTCAATACAAAAGGTTTAGAGCAATAAAACCACCGACAGCAGATATATCTACTAAGCTCATTTGCAACATATTTTTCAGTTCACTTAACTGCAATGTAATTAGATACTCGAGTAGTCACTCTATAAAATCAACCTAGTAACAAGATACGGATAGAGATTATGAAGCTGCTTATGAGGCTCCAGAAGAGGCCTTAATAAGCTAAATAAAAAATGCACACAACTGAGGGCGAACGACTTTGATGAGCTAGTAGGTGAAAGTCCAACAACGGTAAAAAAAGTGAGATAAAAGTGCGAAGACCACTGCTTCCTGTACTGCATTGTGCCAATCTAATCAGAAGCGACGAGAGACAAAAGTCACGCTGCGCAAGAAAACAAGTATAATTTGGCATTCAACGCTAGGTTACGAAGTTGTGGTTTCTAAGCCTGTGAGTAGCAAATGATCTGATCACATTACCTTCTGGAGTAAATAGTAACTAAGAATTTATGAAACATTTGCAGTACCACAGCTAAGTTCAGTTTTGAAGAAATGCTTATGAATTAATGTGGTTCACTATAGGGTCAATTTTCAAGTTATGGATCAGTTTGTTTCCAATCTGAGAAGAATCCGAAACTTTTCCTGTACTACTCGATGTTTGCAGAAGTCTACTTTTGAGGCTGACGCCCAGGATGACCCAGATGACTAACATCGAACTGGTCTTATAATGCATAGGTGTATCATTTTCTTTTTGTTGAGAGACAGTCAAGAGTAATTTCTAAGGAGCACAGAAAATCGATTAGAGATACGACAGGTTTTTACGATGACAAGTCCATGTGAGCTTGAGGTTAATGATAAACACTAGATAACTTACATTATTTACAGGGTTCACGATCTATCCGAATAAGCAGAGTTTGTTCAGTGCTAGTTTTCTAATTTTGCGTCTCCTCTAGAAGAGAAGCTTAGACTTTCAGCCATTGATACTAAGTCTCCATTTTCTGCACCAGTCTTCAGTATCTAACAGAAAATCCTGGATTTTGGAGATAGCATTAAAGGGTTGGATAGACTTCATTGCTACAACCGTGTCATCAACATAGCATGCTAACATAGAATTATGATTTAGTTTATCGCTGGGTAAATCGATTACGTAAAACAGGTAGAGAATAGGCGCAAGATAGGCATTCTGGTGAACTCCAGTGATGTTTTTTAAGTCTGAATAGATATTTAATTAACTGACATTGCAAATTTGGTCGGCGGGGAAGTAATTGAGGACAATAATAATTTCCCGACTAAAGTTCATCTTGGTAAATATATACGTTAACTCCTTACGTTAGAGTCGGGAAAATGCTTTTGTAATCCACGTAAGGAACATTTCTTATGGTGCAGAGCTGCCGCAATGAATTCAACTAGCTTGATTACCTGTTTTGAAGTAGACAGTTGCTTCCTGAATTCCGTACCTAAGAATAAATGCATTTAATCAAAAAACATAAAATAAGAATTAAAAAAAATCACATTCGAATTTTGACAAAATTGTTTCGAGATGCACTGGCTCTTGTCTAGATGCACCTACTTACCAAATTTCGTAGCCCTGGGTCTATTAGCTTACGCACAGCGCGAACGAAAGACACATACACATAGAGAGACTCTTCCTTATATATATATATATATATATATATATATATAAATTCCTAATAGTACAATATACAATATTTTAAGTGAAACACCTTCATAGCTATCCACATAATATCGTAGCTGATATTTTTCCCTTTCTTTCTTTTTTTTAACACTTCCTTTTTTTTCAATTTAGAAAAATAATGCACAATTTAAATAACCTACGTTGGAAATAACAGAATTATAGTTTCTTAAAATGCAGTTATTTTAACCAAATCATGTGAAAAACGATGAGCTAATTGTTTCTGATAGATTGTACAGAAGTTCACTAGTGCATGATTGGTTACACTTATCAGAAAATATGGTTGTTCCCAGAGGTGATGCGTGGAAATACTAGTTGTGCGGAAATGCCATCCCAGGAAGTGTCACATCACGAAGTGAATTCGAGTCAGTTTTCCTTAAGGTACGGTCCTTTCCTTTAGGGAGGTAAAGCGCCTTAAGGACTGCCTACTTAAGGTTGTAATACCTTGTGTCGTTTGTATGGTTATATCCTTATTACACTAAATCTAATCCCTCTGTAACCTTCCTAGAATGCCAAATGAATTCTCGGTTCATCTTCAACTTAAAATCCGGTTACATAAAGTGATATAAATAAGGGCAAGAGCAATTGTAACCTTCCTTAGAATGCCAGATGAATTCTCGGCTCATCTTCAACTTAAACGCCGATAAAATAATGTGATAAAAATAAGCGTAAGAGAAATTACAACATTTCTTGGCACTTTCGCTTAAAGTTACGAAAACTAAAGTGTTTAACAGAAACTCAACTTCAGCTTCTTGCGGCTCGAGAATACAAAAGCGCTTCAGTTACTTAATTAAGCAAATATTAATTTGAAGCTAAGAACCGGCTCTTATGCTAATGTGACTTTTAACTTAATTACAGATGAAAGCTAAAGTCACCAATGATCAGCACAGCACTCCGTTAGATAGAATTAGAGGTAAAACCCTCCTGGTTTAGGTTGCCAATATTCTCCCTCCACCCTTAAGATTCTCGCTCAATATTTAAATTGATTTAATTTGCAATTTAATGGAATAGATGGAAAGTGTAGGGAGGATTTAACATGAGAAAAACAGCGTTAATTAAAATAAACTCTATAATTTTACCTTAATTAAATCAACCCCTTAACCTTCATAGACAATATTCAAACGAAAAATAACCTATATTTACATTTTATAGTAAGGGAAATGAAAGGATTTTCAGCAATCAGGCTGTTCAACAGGAAGGAATAGGACCTAGAGCGAAGTATTAGTATTTTGTGGCTTTAGACATTTGGTTACTGATTTTGCAAAGTAAAGAATTTATCAATTAACCCTTAAATGAATGAATATTCTAAAAGTCGTTGAAAATAAATATTCGCTTTCTTTTAAAATTATAAATTACAAGTCAAGTTTTTTGTTTTTATCTCATATTATCATTACTGGAATAGACTAAAAACGTACAAAAAAAATGTGCCTTTTTTAAGGTATCCGACCTCGTACAAAAGACGATTTTCGGTCAAAATTTCGATTTTTACTTTATTATATTTTCTTAAAGAATGCATCTTTAGCTATCAAATACAAGTTTTTTTCTTGTTGATAGGTTAATTAGAACTGAAGTTATAAGCAATTTTCTATAACGGAATAAACCGGAAGTTCCATTATTCTGAACCGAAAGTGAGCATTTCAAGAGAAATACCTATTTAGAAACCTTATTTATCATCAAGATTTTGTAAATTATAAATCTTTGTACTAAGTTTACATATTTTGTAATACATTTTAAGAATATGGAGATAGTTTTCCCCCTTAATTTCGTATTTAGTTTGGCAGAGCGGGTATTCGTCGGTGAATGGATGTGTTGCTGCTTTGTAGATTAATGGTGACAAAGTCCTTGACTTGGAAGTTATTTCACAGTTTTGCACCATTTGCAACAAAATAAACAAAATGGAACGCAATCTTCAGCACGACATACATAAAGCGTAACATAATTGTTCTGTAAATTATGAAGGAGCAGCTTCAGGAATGGAAGCAGTTGATGCATATCGCTTTTATGAATGATCTGTTAAATTGCGAAAGCTGAAGTACATGGAATATTATGGGGATGGGGATTCTAAGAGTTTTTATTGTGAAAGATAGTAATATGGTAAATATTCTGTCAAGAAATTAGAATGCATTGGACATGTATAGGAATGGGTTGGTAGTAGACTGCGAAAAGTAAAAAACTCAACTCCTGCATTGAAAAGAAAAGGTAAATTGGCTGATTATTTTATTGATAAACTGCAGAATTAGGGATTGCAATTAGAAGTAATGTTGGAAACTAAGACACGGCAGGCTGTAAAAGCTGCTTGTTCCATTGAAGGTGTTCTTCTTCGAAGCCAATGCATGGCCAAAGTCCACCTCGATCAACGAATTGGTGCAACTAGTCAAGTTGTTCAGTAGGTATTTCCAAAATCCTGTCTATTGTTTAAAACTGGCATTAAAAACTTTAATTGCCTGTAAATAACGCCAAAGAAAAAGATTCAAATTAAAAAAAAATAGAGCTATTGGTTTTGATTCGGATTGTTGCAAATTCGAAACGGGCAGCATACATTTTAAAGAAATGTTCCGTACATTAATTTAAAAGTAGAAAATACACATAAAAGTCACAGTTTTTGGTAATTTATGCCATCATTGCCAGCATTATAGCTTCATTCTGGGAAATATATATAACGTTTTTCAAATTTAGAAGGGAGCTAAAGTATTAAAATTCATATAAAGCGATGTGAAAAATTATTCCATCGAAATGCTAAGAAATATTTTTTTCTCTATATCAAATAACTTTGTAAAATGCTAACATTTGAATTCTTGTTCAAGGTATACTTTAATGACTTTTGCCTAATATTTTTTTTACTAATTTTAATTTCAACTCCTCGTGTTCCACAAAGTATACCATGACGCTTACACAAACATAACAAAATAAATAAACAAATGTATAATAGCACTGCAAATAAAGCAAAATAATTAAATAAAGAGCTCTCGGATTTTACATTACGCCCAAAGGGGCGTTTTTTTAACCTTTTGTGTGTTACGTTTATTTATTAAATATGATGTTCTTCGCACTTAACCATAAAATTCAACAGCAATACCACAAAATAATTTTAAAATGAGCATAGCTTTAGAATTTTCGATACACAATCTCGCGCGCTGGAGATAAAAGTGCTTTTCTTTCCGTACAGTGTTGCCCATGGCTCGCTTTGAAATCGTTGAGTTTGTTAATCAAAAGTTCTTTAAATTGTTAAAAAATATGAAATCGATAATAAAACAAATTACAAATTACAAATTAGGACTTCCAGATGCCCATATTCGGTGAATGATTACGCTATTCAAAATTTGATGGCTCTAGGTACCGTTGTTTTATCACGATGCGAGAAGCATACAGATATTTATGCAGGTTCTTCATTATTTAATTTCTTTAACACAGGGCGATAATATCTGGTAGCAACAACTTGAAAAGTGAAACGGACATTTAAAGGTTTCAACGCAAAATGCCAAAACAAATTTAATAGACCTTCTGGGCTAACGCCCTTTGGGCTAATCAATAAATAAGTAAAAGAAAAATAAAGTAAGAGAAGAAGTAATAAAATAAAGAGAACTTAGTAATCTAAATTGAGAATGAAATTCCGAAAAGAAGAAATTCTCTCTTTAGTCTAAAAAATTTCAGATAAAATTGCTGTCCAAGATACAGACAGGTGCTTTAAAAAGTGCCTGAAACGTCTTCTTCTACTGAACATGATGAACGCACTCCAGAATACTTAGCATCTTCATCGCCACTACCGTATCTGCACAAAGTACTTGAAATAAGTCCATATCGCTTTAAATAGCTCTTAAATTTGCCATGTACTGTGAAATGTTGAGTTATTTTAACATCCATTGAAAACTGAGCAACTATTATTCGTTGAGGAATCATAGGAAAAAAAAACTCTTGGTCCATTGTACTTTTGGGAAGGCCAGATATTTTCTGTTCCAAATACAGATAGCATCATTTATAAAAGCGATTCCAGTGAGAAATAGGAACACGGGGATTTCAATCATTGCGATGTTTCGTGACTAAAGCAGCAGCTCTCTCATTTCCACAATTTGCATAAAGTTCACGAACGTAAGCAAAATGCATGTCGATTATCAAAGTCTAGCAAGGTCTTAATAATAACCCGAACTTCAACAGCAAGTTTCTCTGAAATACTCCTTTTGTGTAATAACTGCAGCAAAGAAACAGAATTATTCCATATTAAAATGTCCATCGACCTCAAACCACTAAAAGAATTTTGAATGCATTTCACAATAAAATTTAAGCACATTAGCTGAGTCTGAAAAAGAGGTCACATATCATTAATTCCGTACTGTGTGACATCTGTTTCTTGTTTATTTTCATAAACAACAAAAGCAAGACCAATCTTATCATTCATCTCATTTCCGTCTGTAAAATAAATTAATTCGTACTCTTCAAAAACAGCATGGAATAACCAATAACTGGTGTAGAATCCCTGTTAAAAGGATACGGCAAAGAAGAAACTGAAGACTACCGTTAAGAAAATTTGATGAGATTTGCCATACATTAATTTTAGCATATTTTTTAAGTAACTCAAAACGTAGTTTTAGAAATAGAAGAAAGATTTACTTCTGATGCTTATAGTTGTCAGGACTGAGTGTTCGGTGCATATTCTTGGCAAACATCTTCGTGAAAGTACTTGAGTCCTGATCTTGAACAGGGAGCTGAATGCAGCTATGTTCTGTGGTAGAATATTATGATTAAGTGGTAGAAGAACTGCACTTTAAAAGGGATTTAAAATCCTATTTTATTAAACCACAATTATTTACAGCCACTTCCCAACTCGGGAGGGATACAGAAAATAAAGACCGCGCTTGGGTCTAAAATGAACAATCAAATTAATTTAAACTAAAGCTAATTAGAAATTAAATCGTCGTTGCTCACAGAGTTATAACGCGAGGTTGGCCTCTAAACTAAATGGTGCGTAGCAAGATTTAACTAATACTGACTGACGCACTTAAGAGTTACTTCAATAAGTAATCACTTAACAGCGCTAAGGCTTAGAATTTAAATACTAGCTAGTCAGGCGAACGTCGAACAGAGTAACAGTGGTCTGAGACTAAAAGCTCTCTCACACTGAAAGGTTCTTACCTTTCGTTTAAATACTACTTGGCTCCACTTCAAATTATCATAAAGCTGAAACGCGCGCTTATTCTAACAGGAAGTTAAAATGAGAAGAGATAGAAAGAGTCAAATTAAAAAAAAACTTTGTTAGTTTAACTAAAACCTTACATAGTTACTAAACTAGTTTTAAATTCGTGACCAGCCAGCGGACTGGCTGCAGTAATATTTTCTTAATTTTTCACATGCATAACGTAAATATGAACCAGTTTTCCGTAATATATTCTGCAAGAAGTCATTCATTTCTTAACTAGTGTGCTTTGCCATCTTCAATTAAATAAACAAACCTTGAAACAAACCTGAGTTTAAATTTCATTCTACATTAAACCGATTTATGCCGCAACACAAATAAAAATGGTTCTATTAAATAAAAATAATTTCTCCGACTTAAAATTGAAAAATTGAGCTTAGTTGTTACTCTTTGTAAAAATTACTCTATTAATTTATAAAATTTTAAAGAAATCGATGAGAAATAAAGTTTCAGTAAATTAATTCATTGATTAATTTTAGTTTCCATTACACAGGAAAGATTTGCTTTCGTAGGTGGCAACAAAAGAAATCATCTTTTCAAATGCACCCTTTGTTTAAATGTTACATAACAACATATTTTTATTGAATTTAAAATTGTTGAAATCGGTATCGTTTAATTTTATCAGAAAATAATGAAGGTGTTTTATGAGAAATATTTTAAGGAATCCATTGAGCTAACTTACTATTGAATATTTTCATTAATTAATAAACTGACTGAAAATTGCGATATATGATTTTTAAACTACGCAAAAAATCTAGCATTAATTAATAGGCAATTACATTTACCCTTTTTTACAAAGCATTTGAATGGGAGTTTATTCAAATGCAGTTTTTTAAGCAGTAATATCGTAATATCTTATATTGATTAAAGACTATCATAAATTTAAGTGGTTTTACACACCTTAGACACGCATTACAAATTTGAAGCAAGACCTTCGTTGATACCGTTTTAACCATATTTAGTACATATTTGTTGTTGTTGTGACTACTTGTCGGACAGTAACAAGCCCACGAAATTCATTGTGACAAGGAATGAAAGATTGCTCCTGTCGTTGGCAAGAGCATTGAGCATCATGCAAACTTGTATGACTTTGCTCAGTTTTGCTCCCAATTTTGATGGAGACCACCTCGGGGGGGGGATGGATCCGAGAGATTGCCGCCCCTCTTCTCCTAACACCAATCTCTCGAGAGAACTCGCCTCATATTTAGAATGCTCCCAAGCCGCACACACACTATACATTTACAAACATCTCTGCCTACTCCGGATTCAAACGCGGGCCCTTCGGTACGGTAGGTAGAATCACTAACCACTGCCCCGGTTAGTACATATTTAATTTTTAAAATGGTTTAGAAACTAAAGCGTAAGACATTGGGATACGATTAGTTTTTACAATGATAGCTAATAATTTGAATCCTACCCAAATACACAGCAAATGAATTTCACATTAAAAAAATAACCAACCATTAACCACAGTTGTTTACAGAATAGTTTCGAAGGCTTAAAACCACCTCCGACAACGGGGAAGAAAGTGAGCATAAGCGCACGACCAGCAGGTTTATGGAGTATCAATAGAAACAATATGAATTACAACATGAAAGCTGTACTATCTTTATTTCAAGCTGATTTTATGTAATCTTATGCTTAAAATTAATCACCTTGTTTACATCAAGATGTGGATTTTCACAAAATCAGAGCTGTATGGAAACTAAAAAAAAGGAGGTATGCAACTTTGAAACTATATTCAGAGAAAAGAAATATTGAAATATTTTATACTTCCACGAGTTTAGTGAACTGCAAGACGACTGAATGTATTGTTACGAATTTTGTATTTAGATAAGTAATTTTAGTAGAAATATAATTAAAATTGTTGTATTTACATGTGCAATGCTGCGCGAGGCAAATTTTTAAGAGAAAGCATGCTGGAAGAGTAAGAATACAGGGGCACGTGCATTTAACATTAAGTAAATGGATAGCTCGGTAATTTCTATTTAAAGTCAATAAATGTAAATGACCACTATGTTAGTTGCAACGTAATTCCACTCTTTTTGCTTTCCAACAACTCGAGAAAGAGAAAATACTAGAAATATCTCGCAACCGGTAGAAATTTATAAAAAGCCACAGAGAGAGGGCATCTCAGTTCAGTGTTTACTTAGTTGTTCAGTTAGTGCTTTTGCGAGTTTTTTGCGCGGGAATCGAGAAACCCCAGTTAGCTTTCTCTTTAGCTGAACTTCACATTCATTATTTTTTTAACGCTTTTAGTCGTTCAAAGTATGACTACTGATTTTATTACGTGGTATTGTGAACACTTGTACGAATATCTTTGAAGAAAATTTAAGAGTTCTGATATATTTCTTTTGATAAAAATAAACTTTATTAACCTATTGTCGGATTTGGGCATCAATCTAATACGAACCTGTTAGCACGCAACACGTTTTGGTGTCAGAAACGGGATTGAATGCCAGTTACAAGAGCGATGTAGGAACAATTAAGGCAATTGGTGGCAGGCTTTGCTGCATTCAAAGAATAGGTGAAAGCAGGCCAAGAATCCCTTAAAGAAAAGATGGAAGCCAGTCAAGAATCCATCAAAAAAGTGATGAAAGCTGTTAAAGAAGAGATGAAAGCCCACCAAGAACACATGAAAGCTGGCAAAATTCCGTTAAAGAAGAAATGAAAGCTGTTACAGAAGAAATAAAAGCAGGCCAATAAGAAATAAAAAAAGAAATAATTTGCAAAATAGGAACAAATTTGACTCTATGGAAGACAGGACAGACGCTGTTGAAAACAGAGTTCGACACAATGAAGAAACTGTTTCCTCTGTGAAAGTACAAACAGAAGGAACAGTTTCTGCCGTCTAACAACAAATCGAACAAAATAACAGGGTTTCTGCGGTCGCCAAATAAGTTGATACCTAGAAGAAACTCGTAGCGATAGCAGGGAGCAATACTGATCGTTTTAAAGTTTTACCCATGTCTGCTCGTCGCCCTCTGAAGCTGTCCGTATAAAGCCATACGTATGATGGGGAAGACTTCCTGGCAAGTATATAAAACAGAATTTTCTATAGTGGCCGATGCAAATAGATGGGATTCCCAAGCTAAGGCCTGTAATCTCGCCGCTTCTCTGAGAGCAGATGCTGTGGATTTTCTTCAAACTCTAGAAAAATCACAGACTAGATTTCATATGGTACGCCGAAAGAATTTTAGCACAAATAATTTATTAATTTTCAAGCGGCAAAATTATGTTATTATTATTCTCCTTAAATTTTTAATATTGAATTTCATAAGATTAATGATTTTTGTAAGATTACCGATTTTACCACTGATTTTTGTAAGATTTCTGATGCGATGATTTTTGTTAAATTTTGAGTTTAGGTAAATAATGTTACGAGTTGGCTATATATCAGTACTGAAACTTTCTATTGTTTTCTAAACACAAATTCTGTAAAATTCCATGAAGAAATAATCTGTATAAAAATACTCGTCAATTAATCTATTAGAAAAAACACTAAAAACTTTTTTCTAAATTGAAACTGATTTTTTATTTAAACACAAATACTTCGGTCTTCAATTTGTATATAGCCCCTAAATATGATGTCCAACTTTAAAATAGAATATCTGGGTCAGTTTTCGTCGAACGGAGGCTTTGTATGCTCAAAAAGTACTAAACATGAATATACAATAATTTCAAACAATTTTGATGTTGGAAGTCATGTCTACGACCAATAGTTATATGTATTGTCTATAGAAATATGCGGTTCTATAACTTCGTATATCCCTAGAATAACATTTTAAAACTTTGTTACAAATAAAAAGATTTGGAATGAACAATTCTTTAGTGCAATTTTCCCTCTTTAACCTATGATATAAACAGCCAGTCCACGGACTACTTCTGGGTCGCCATGTGGCCAGAGACATGAAATTTCGATGGACTGCTTGAAACATGAGCAGTCACACACACACACACACACGCACACGCACACGCACGCACACACACACACACAACACACACACACACAACTAAAAAAAATCTGAAAGGATTCAGATTTTAATTACGTCCAAATAAGCGTTTTTTATAGTTTTCAGTGTATTTATTAAATACCATGTTCTCCGCACTTAAACTACAAAATTCAGTTCAACAGCAATATCGCAAAATAATTTTGAAATGAGTATATGTTTAGAATTTCTGATACACAGTTCCGTGTGCTTTAGATAAAAAGGATTCCCTCCCCCCGTAGAGTGTTGCCATTGCTCGCTTTTAAATCGCCTGAGTTTATTCATCAAAAATTTACAAAATATTGTTACGAAAAATTCGGCGGTTGCGCCTGTATGTAAGCTTTCCGGCATAGCACTAGGGTTGCCATAAAATAGTGTATGGCAGGGTTGCCAGATTGGCGACTTTATCGCCCATTTGGCGACCAAATAGGCGATATCCCATGGTCCAATCGGGAAGCTTCTAGAATAATTTCCTGTCGAGATATTTCTCGAAACGTGTCGAACTTAAAGAAAACCTATATAAACCCTTGCGTTTCTGAGAGTAGTTAGTTGCAGAGTTGCGAGTTAGTGTGGCGAAGAGATTGTGAAGTATTGTGAAGTACTGTGAGCGTTGTGATTATTGTGAGAATAGCTGCTAAGCTACGCGAGAGTTTTGTGAACGGAAAGCAATCGAGATAGTGCTTTGCCGTGAAGCTATCTTTACAGTATAGCTTGACAGTGTATTGGTGATTGTTCCACGGTGTTTATTATAAGTTTAGTGTTGCCGTGAAGCTACCTGTACAGTTACAGCCTGAAGCTGTGTTGCTGATTGTTTCAGCGTATTTATTGTAGATTTTCGACGATTTTAAAGGTAATTTTGGAACTGTGCTGTAAATAGTGATTCTTGTAAATAAATTGGGCTTTTTACTGTTCTGCATCGTGTTTTCATCGGATACTCTCAAATCTACGAACCCGTAAAAACGCAACAATATGAAATAGATAATAAAACAAATTCCAAATTCGGGCGTCCAGATGCGCATATTAGGGTTGAAACGTACGTTATTCAAAATTGGATGGCTATACGTACCGTTGTTTTATCACACTTGGAGAAATATATACACATTTATGCAGATTCTTCATTCTTTAATTTCTTTAATACAAGGCTGCAATATTCTGTGGCAACAGTTTGAAAAAGTGATTCAGACTTTTAATGTTTACATCGCAAAATCGCAAAACGAAAACAATAGTCCTTCAGGGACAAAGCACCTTTGGACTAAAAATAAATAAATAAATAAAATATTAAAAAAAACCTGAAAGCTCCCAAATTCTATATTACGCCCAAAGGGGAATTTTTTTAACGTTTTGTGTGTTACCTTTATTAAATATCATGTTCTTCGCACTTAAACCATAAAATTCAGTTCAACAGCAATATCGCAAAATAATTTTAAAATGAGCATATCTTTAGAATTTCCGACACACAGTCTCACGCGCTGGAGATAAAAATGTTTTTTTTTTTCGTACAGTGTTGCCATTGCTCGCTTTGAAGTCGCTGAGTTTGTTAATCAAAAATTCTTCAGTGTCTGACAAAGTATTAAATAGATAATAAAACAAATGCCAAATTAGGGATTTCAGATGTCCATATTCGGTGGATGATTACGTTATTCAAAATTTGACGGCTCTAGGTATCGTTGTTTTGTCGCAACGCGTGAAACATAGATACATTTATGCAGATTCTTCATTATTTAATTTCTTTAAATATGTGGCAACAGTTTAAAAAGTGAATCAACGCAGAAAGTTAATCAAAGCAAAATGCCAAAACGAAATTAATAGCCCTTCTGGGCTAAAAAACCCACTTTTCTCCTTTATTGGTAAATCCGATAGTTGTTCTAAACAGTTGTCATTCCAAATCGACAGGAAAACGTATTAAATTTTCTTATCAATTTCGTTAGTGATAAAATTTTTGCTCTCTTTTTAATGCGTATCGATTTCTGTGTATAATTGCTGCTGATAAATAATGATGTGGGATACATGTTGACTCATTTAAGACGGAGGTGTTCGAATATTAGAGTATACCACTGTAGTTAATTGAACTCCAACGCCTGCACATTCTTCCACTATGTTCACACGCAAGTTCAAAATTATAGTACTGCGCTTCATAATTTATTTTTGTCTTTTACTTATTCTTTTTTTTATAATTGTTTCCCCATCTGTAGTGCTATTGTATATTCTTTTATTTATTTTGTTAGTGTTATAATTTACTTGTATAAGCTTCGCTGTATACTTTGTGGAACACGAGGAGTTGAGATTGGAGTTATCAAAAAAAAATTTAATTTAGAATTTAGGG
>KK121160.1:104435-131111 GCA_000611955.2 Stegodyphus mimosarum
TTCTTTAGGAAAGTAAATTAATACACATGTAACTAAATGTAAAAATATAATTAATGTAATAAATACACATATTTATTTAAGTATTTAAACAAAATTAAAACGAGATAGAATTTAGACCTTACATCAGCATAATTACAGTAAGGCAAATATTAGGTAGAACTCACGGGAAAACTTTCTTGCTTATGGGCTTTTCAGGAATCTCATTCTGTCGTTGAGCATTTAAATCAGAATTTTACTTTCAGAAATCATCACTATAACGCATGCTATTTTCAAAGATATTTTAAGGATATTTTATGTTTTGGGGAGAACTAAAAATTTATCCGCTTTTTTAATCTGCTTTCTAAATCAAGAATGCATTTTCAACAAATAATTCTCTCGTTAATGTTTAATTGATTAGGAAAGAATAATAGATTGTTGTGCTGTATCGTTGTGTTTGGTGCAAACGCTCGTAGCTATCTCTACATATAATAAAACAAAGAGTCTGTGTGTGTGTGTGTGTGTGTGTATGTGTGTGTGTGTGTGTGTGTGTGTGTGTGTCTTTCGTTCGTGTTGCGAGTCAGCTAATAGACCCAGGGCCACGAAATTTGGTACATAGGTGTATCTGTACAAGAGACAGTGCACCTCGAAGCGATTTTTTCGAAATTCGAATTAGAATTTTTTTTATTTTATGTTTTGTGACCAAATCGCGTCATTTTGAGACATAATGGGCTACAGGAAAGCGAAATTTCACTCTATACATTTCATTTTTACATCGTCGGGAAGCGTAGACACTTAGCTATTTTACGAACTTAAAATAAATTTCGTATTTCAATAAATCGATTAAATACGAGTTTATTTAGGAGGGTGAGCTTAACACCTTTTCAGCGGAATTTCTTTTAAAAAAACTTATTATAAAAAATGTGCTGTTTATTTTCCTTTGATTTTTGGACACGTTGAACTTTAATCCTTTCGACTCCTTTTAAAAAAAGAATTTTGGAAAAATAATAATATTTTGTATTTTTTTTAAATTTTTTAAATGAAGCTTCCGAATACACTTCTCATATCTCAGATATTTTAAAATGTAGTTTTGGCAACAATTTTCCTTTCTTATTGTTGTTGATAGATTTTTGATGAAATTGCATCATTTTGAATAGTTTCATTCTTTTAAAAATTTCGGTTTGGCAACAATTTTTCATCGTATTTCTTATGTTACTGTTTTTAAGAGACTGAAAAGTTTAAGAAATTAAAAAGTTGTTTCTTTTTGCAACGGTAAATTGTTTAATTACTTTATTAGGATAATTAACATTTGTATCAAGGGATATTGCTTATTTCATTGTAATATTATGTTTTAATTATATATAACTTTAATTATAAAAAAGTTCTGCATGATATTTTTTAATCTGTTTATACCATTTGAGTTCTTAAGATTTTGCAAAGGGAAGTTGGTTAATTTATTTATTAGGATAAGTAATATTTGTATTAAGGGATACTGCATATTTCATTGTCATTTTTTATATATATAATACATTTTTATTGATTTCTTTTTTGATAAAGTTGTTCTGCAGAGTAAAATTCTGCGCGAAATGTTTTGTTTTTTGAGTTTCTTTCATGTTATTTTTTGCTTATTTCACTGTTTGTAAGATATTGAAAAGTTTTGCATGATTTTTTTGCATGAGCCAGTGCACCTCGAAGCGAGTTTTTCGAAATTCGAATTATATTTTTTTTTTTTTTAATTTTATGTTTTCTGACGAAATCGCGTCATTTTAAGACATAATGGGCTATAGCAAAGCGAGATTTCACTCTATTGAACAGTTTAAGAAATTGAAAGATTGTTTCTTTTTGAAAAGGTAAATTGTTTAATTAATTTATATATCTATATTTAAAAGGACGAGTTTTTCTGTGTGTGTAGGTGTCTTTCGTTCGTACTGCGCGTAAGCTAATAGACCCAGGCCTATGAAATCTGGTACACAGGATGCATCTAGACAAGAGCCAGTGCACATCGATTTTTCAAAATGCGAATGAGGTTTTTTTTTTTTGAAATAGTATCAAATTGATGATTTTCTCTCATTATATGAATAACAGTGGCACTCAGCCATTGTTGCTGATATCAGCACTATTGCCACCCGGAAAAATGAGGGCGATAATTCTGTGCAGTTTTTAAATTTAATGTTTCTCTTGGATACTGGACGTTTGTCTAGAGAAGGCAGCAGGAAGTTGGTTAATATTTATTAGGATAATTAATATTTGTATTAAGGGATATTGCTTATTTCGTTGTATGCTTTTGATATGTAATGCATTTTTAATTGAATTTTTTTTTCCGTTGTTGTTTGTTTCTTTTTCGATAAAATTGTTCTGCAGAGTAAAATTCTGTGCAGTTTTCAAATTTAATGTTTGGTGTTCTCTTTAGGCATTTTTCCGGTACACTTAAAAGCCAGACGAAGGCTGGCCGCGCAGCGGCTAGTTTTAGATAAAAAAAAAAGAAAACAGTTGTTTTGGACTTCGTAAATTGCATGTTACGTAAAAGAAAAAAATTCTGATGTGTACACCACATGACCTTGTACAGAATATTAAAGTATACGTAATTTTCCCGCATTTTATTTAAACATATTGAATTAACAGTCAACGAATTTCGAATTAAACCTATTTCGTCGATAGCGCATAAACCACAATAATAAGAATTAGAATAAATTAGATTTAGAATAAATGCACTCTTTAAAGTTCACTATATTTATTTACCATAGCCACACTTCGGCGCTAGGTTCACTTAACAGTGTTACATCTCATTCATTTTCTAACTCAGAGTAAGCAAAAATTACGGCATCACAAGTTCTATTCAAATATTATAACAAATCTAAAACGACGTATAAAAGAAATTAAACAAATAAAAAAGAAACAGCTTTTCACAAACGATTCAGCGCCGCTTACCTAATGCGCATGCGCTACTAACGAATTCAGTTCTTCGCGGTAAGGCAAAAATAAATAAAGATTCAAAATATTTTCATTAAAATTGAATAATATAGAAAAACATAAAACACTAAATACAATTAAAACAATTAAAAAAACAATTTTTACAATTAAAATTACAATTATTACGCAAAACCAACTAATAACTTAAATGATCATTCCAGAATGAATCAAGGATAATTTAATTCGCAATAATAAAAGAAGACGTTACTTTGTTGTTGCGAAGCTTAGTTTTTCTAGATTGGTAACAAATCCACTATTCTGCTAAGCTTCAAATGTAAACAAATATGTCCGCTATCATAACCAAAAATTAGGCTTAGCCACACTTCAAAAACTTTTAAATTGTTGATAATGCCACAATTATTGCATGCATGTTAACTAAGGGCATAAAAATCTTGACCGAAAAATAAGAACACCATAATTCAATCATTTTTAAAGCAAAAAATGCACAGTTTACAAACTTATAAGAATAAAGAAACTGAGCTCACTGAGCCGAGTAACAAAGTGGATATATATATATATATATATATGTATGTATATACATATATTTATATACTTTTGGTGCGTTCCGATTGCACCCAAAATGCGAGGTGCACATCTAAATGTTATAGCAGCCGTATATACAAAATTTCAACGTTCTGAGGCTACTCGTTTTTGAGTTATGCGAGATACATACATACATACGGACGTACGGACGTACGCACAGATGCCACGAAAAAATCTCTTCAGAATCCATTTTAAATTAGTTTTATAATTATTTTGGGGTAAAAGAGTCCTTTATTCTGTCATTACGTCCGGATGTCACAAAAAAAAAAAAACATCGTTAAATTGCCTTCGATAGCGGTCAAAATAGGTATTTTCGTTGAAATACGGTACCCGAAATTTTTCGCGATTACAATACTTTCTTTTTTACTTTGTACAAGGAAGTAAAAATCATCATTATAACTTAACGAGGGTATGCTATTATAAGGTCGAGGTTGTAATTAAGGCAAATGATGTATATTGAGGCCAATGTTAAAAAGCATTATAGATTTACGTTTGGCATAAATATTTATAGGAATTATAAATTGTAATTTATGTAAATAATATGTACTGGTAATAAGTATTTATGCATGTTGTATTACTGAAACTGATATCACCAGCTACATATACTACAAATATTTAAAAGAACTGCAGTTACTTATATTACAGATTACATCAATTATAAGATATATTATAAGAAAATAAAATAAATTTTAAAAAATCTGAAAGCTTTCAGATTTTATATTACGTCCAAAAGGATACTTTTTTTAACGTTTTGTATGTCACCTTTTCTAATATTATTATCGAAAATAATTTTTTTTTGTAATATATACCTTTTTCTATATTTTCAGTCTTGTTTTTGACAAATACATGTCATCAAAATGTTCTCTTAATTAAATTAATTTGTTTAAAAACTCTTAACCAGCAACTCACATAATAACTCGCACAATCCAATTTTTTGTTGAGATATTTTTATAGGCGGAAATTCTTGTCATGATGTTTCGTAAAATGAAAGTACATCACCAGAATTATGGTTTGCATTTGGAAGTTATTCTGTGTTTAGCAAAATATATTAACAGTTCCATACCTGAAGTGCATATGGCAAGACGCTACAAATTAACATCGAATTCTGCTAACCATTCATTTTTGTAAAAGTGGTAAAAGTATTTAAAAATTCAAACAAATCCTTGATATAGAGCTTTTAATTGTATTTGATGTCAAAAAGCGATGGAAATTGCGTAAAACTGCTGAAACTGCTCTGACCACATTCCAAGGAATAGGAGATATATAGGAGGATAGGAGATGTATGAATCTATGAAAAATCAAATAAGACCAAAAAATGGTACTGTAAAATGTTCAGCGAATTTAAAAGAATGGCTTGCAATAAAAGTTAATCCTGAAGCTTTCAGAAGAGTTATTAGGGCATATGGGATATAATGAGCGATCATTCGTGTAGGAAATTCTTTTTCAACAAGAAAAAAAGGAAAATATGACTGGCGTTCGCAAAATCCATAGTAAGGAAAGATCTATGACATTGGAACAGTGTATATTTACAGAAGAGTCAAAATTTAACATATTTGAATCCGATAGACGAATCACTATGCGATGACAGACGACTTAAGAACCGAATCTGAAAAGTCTGTTGCTTAAGCACCAGACTACAGGCACAATGGTTTTGTGATCTTTCGCTACCTTTGGGATGGGAATTAAGTATTTATCGAAAATAATATGGTTATTAGTATAAATATATAGATACCCTTGCAGAGCCATTAGGTTATTTTAGAAGCAGGAAACTGAAAAAATAAGCAATGCCCTCGCCGGGGCTCGAACCTCGGACCTCTCGAACATACGCGTCGAACAGGCTGATCACTACACCATGAAGGCATGAGAAGAAGGCGGGAGAAATACCTTACATACTCCTCCTTTTAAAGGGTGCCTGGGGATTAGGGGATAAGGCGTGGAGAATCATCACCCACCACCTTTTTAGTTTGGGCGCCACTGTAAAGTCATTAGCATTTTTATGAAGCACGCGGCATGAAAAATGAGCAATGCCCTCGCTGGGACTCGAACCACGGACCTCTCGAATACGCGCCGAGCGTGCTGACCACTACATTACGAAGGCGGGAGAAATACCTTATACTCTGAATGGAAACCTGAAAGCATCTGTAAGAAAAGTTGGAATGAAAAATATATTCAAGTATTATCTGTACAATGATCCGAAACATACAGCCTTAAATGTTCTCTTTTGGCTATTCTACAACTGTTCTAAAGTTATCATATCTTTTCCATTTTCTCCGGACTTACTTCCTATCGAGCATGTATGGTGATCATACACACTCCATACATTTACTCCATACATGCACTCCGTAGATTCACTCCATAGATTCACTCCATACATGCTCCATGAATTGGAGAAAAGAATAAGAAAACAAGATATTTCTTCGAAGCTCTATTAAAAGCAATTCTTACAAAGGAACTGAAGAAATTACTTAAGTCCATGTCAAAGCGCATGAAAAATGTAACTTCAGATCAGTGATTCTCAACCTCTTTTTTTTGTCGCGGCACACTTTTAACGATTTTAAAATTTGGCAGCACACACACATACAAAAAAAGATAAGTTTAAAAGTTATTTACTTACCTAATAATACACTGTAAAAAATAGTTTATGACAATAATTTTGAATGTAAAATAAAATAATATGTACTACAAAAACAGCAGTACGTTTATTCGGGGATTAATTACAAGTTAACCATAAGAATACTTTTAATGAAAAATTTGATGAGCTTGATGTTTTTAGATAATTTCATTTATATTTGGTCGTAAAAATGATAATGCTACTTTCATATCGTCTTCTACATTTAACAGTCTCGATCTTTTATTCGTTTAATACTGAAAATCTGAATTCACACAAAAAAGATGTAGAAAATAGTAATAATATTTTTAAACCTTTTTTGGCCATCATGGGATAATTACATCTAACGTTAATCCAAAATGAATTAATTGATTCTTCCGAATATTTTAAAATTAAATCTCGATTACTAGAAAGCGAAGTTTTCTTTCTCTTCATTAAGTTAATTAAAATACAGAAGTATTCATTATCACAAATGGATTACGAACCATCATCAAAATTTTTTTATATCTAAATTTTTTTACATTTAAATAATGAATAATTCTCTCCTCCAATGTTGTCAAATGATCAATAACAATTTTATAAATAGTTTTATTAAAATCTTTGGGAACTGACTCAAACCTTTCCAAATTACCTTCCTGAGTTTTATTTTTCCATAAAGTTATTTGCTTTTGGAATCCCAACAGTTTAATATATTTTCTTTCGGCTCTTGCATACTTGAATTCATTTTTTAAAAATAACAAAAATGTCTGATAAGTAAGCTAGTTTAGAGCACCATATTTTATCTTCCAACAAACGAACAAAATCATAATTTTTATTTTGTTCAAAAAATATTTCCATTTCTTTTTTAATTCCAGCACACGAGATAAAACTTTTCATCTGGACAACCACCTTACTTCCGTATCCAGTAACAAGGATTCGCACTTAGCTTCAATAGCTTGTCATGAATTACTAAACAAGCGACTTTTTAATGGTCTTGATTTTATATAATTAACCATTTTAACACATAGTTCCAGAACTGTTTTCAATTCTGATAGCAAATATTTTGTAACAAGTGCTTCTCAATGCTAAAAACAATGGTTAAACTAATATATCCCCCTTCAATTCTTTAACATATGCTACAAATGCTTTTAGGTGTCCAGTCATAGTAGTAGGAGCACCATCCGTGTAAATGCCAATACATGAATTCCACGAAATGTTAATTTCTAAATATGAACCGATTACATCAAAAATATGTTTGCCAGTTGTAAAATTAGGTAACTCACGACAACATAAAAATTGATTAATTAAATCATTATCGTGAATAAACCGAACGAATGCAATTAACTGGGCTTTTCCCGTAATATCTGTTGTTTCATTGATTTGTAGAGCAAAATTTCAATTTGCAAGAATTTTTGCAGTATTTTTTTTTCAATATTTTGCAACGTATCTTTGATTCTACGATGGATTCTATCATTTGAAAGTAGTATTTTACAAATATCAATATTTGCTAATCCACCAATCATTATTTTTACACTTTTGTTACAAGCTGGTAATATATTTTCTTCTGCCAAATTGTGAGGTTTTAATTTAACTGCAATCAGTTCAGCTATTTTATAAGAAGCTATTTGAGCTTTTTCAGAATTTCGACAATTCTCATGTGTACCATATACCAGGATTAAAACCATTTATAATTTTTCTTATATACATTTCTAAAATTTGGCGGCGCACTTTAAGAATTTGGCGGCACACAAAAGTGCCGCGGCACAGTGGTTGAGAATCACTGCTTTAGACAAAAGATATCTAAAGAAATATTGAATATTTCCTTTTTTTATGCTTTTATTAAATATGAACTGTTTGTTTAAGTGCCCGAATACTCATGTGAGTTCATGTTCCGAACAATTTGCATATGGTTTTACTAAAAACTCTTTCGAATAACATTTTTTTAGCACAAACAAGTTTTAATACAGATGGTCAGTAAACAGCACATGTGAAAAAAATAAAATAATTCACTTGATATTTAGAAGCTGATATTTACAAGTAAAGTCACAATTATCAAACACCATTAGGAGCCAATGCGTACCTTTTCAGCTTCTTTCTATCAAGTACCAACATCCTCATTTTTAATCAAGCGCAAAAATTAAGTTTCAAATATCATGGAAATATTAAGGTTTCATACTTATCAGTGCAGAAAAATAAAGTGAAATTTACGGATTAAGAATATGAATAATTATACAATATTTTTACTTCCATAAACTTACAAGAGGATAATCTGATGTGATATTTGCATTTGGACAAACAGATTCTTAAAAGGACTGGAAGCAAGTACAGAAGTTTACGAAAATATACAATAACTTTTTTTAATCAAAATTTCAGGAAAAGCATTTGAAACTCCTACAAATTTACTTTAAGAATTTCTTTTCTCATTTATTCTTCTATTTCCTATTGTTTCTTTTGGAATCCTGTCACACACCTGTGGATTCTTTGCGACATATGACTATTAGGCGACGTACTGTCTAACCACTGTCTAGACAGCGAGGACACTTGTGATTTATAGTCTTTTACTAAGTATGCAGTAAGTTAACTAAAACAGATCTGAAAAATTCATAACATTTCTCATTAGATGTCAGGTAAATAAAAGAACTGGTGAAGTGCACATGACAAACTAGAAAAAAGAGGAAAAAATGCTTTGCTTCTTAAACTCGGTAACTTCAGACTTGGTCAGTGGCGAATTACAGAAAACGAAAGTCAGTACCTTTATATATCAGTAAACATACGCCCGAACTCTATGCTTGTTAGCTTACTTCGTATATTACATATTATTGTAACGTTAAACCTGAAAATAAGATAATTCGATAATCCTCTTAAACTAGCTTGAAATTCAAAGAAACAGTTTCTAGTAAAAAAGCTTTAAAAACTTTTATTTAATCCTATGAAATTCATAAAATACCTTTGCATACTTTTTACGCTGATTTTAGTTAAATCCACATATTTAAACATAAATAATAATTTACGCTTGCTGTAAATAGTATTAGCCTCATTTTCTTCATTTTTTGGCTTTTTAAGTAAATATCTTGAATGATATAACGCAGCTGAATGTAAAATTTAATAAATCTATAAATCCAAAACTCTTAACTGCAGTATGAATATATTTTTGAACTCCGAATACTAATAATAGTGCTGTATTAACAATAGATAAATAATTACAAATAGTACAGATTCGAAATATGACGAATCATGGGAATTCCTGCACCGAAGCATGAGAAAAGCACTCCACCAGTCTTTAAATATGGCAGTCTAAACGTAACGTATATTTATGCAGCCAACTCCTATATCCTACATTGTTACCATTGTTACAATGGTTTTGTTCATTTCACATCAGTTCAAATAAATAATGGACAATTAGTTATAGAATACCATCATTTACGCAGCTGTCCTTTTTAAACCAAAATAATAATAATAATAATAATAATAATAATAATAATAATAATAATAATAAAGACTTCGAAAAAAAATCTGAAGGGTTTCAGATTTTAAATTGCGTCCAAAGGGGAGTTTTTTAACGTTTTGTGTCTTACCTTTATTTATTAAATATCATGTTCTTCGCACTTAAACCGTAAAATCCAGTTCAACAGCAATATCGCAAAAGAATTTTAAAATGACTATATCTTTAGAATTTCTGATACACAGTTCCGCGCTCTTTAGATAAAAAGTTTTTTTAAAAAGTGTTGCCGTTCCTCGCTTTTAAATTGTTTGAGTTTATTCATCCAAACTTCGTTAATATTTTACAAAATATGCAAATTCCAAATTCGGGCTTCGAGATGCGCATATTCTGGTGGAAACGTACGTTATTCAAAACTGGATGGCTCTAGGTACCATTATTTTATCACATTTGGAGAAATATATATACATTTATACAGATTCTTAATTATTTAATTTCTTTAAATATAATACATGGCTGCAAGATTTGGTGGAAACAGTTTGAAAAGTGATTCAGACTTTTAATGTTTAAAACGCAAAGTTGCAAAACGAAAACAATAGTCCTTCAGGGACCCTTTGGACTAAAAAAAAAGTGTCCAAAAACGAAAAGAATCGTCTGAGACGAGGAAAATCGAGGGTATGTTCACTGATGTTCGTAAAATGTGATTTAAAAGATTTAGAAGTGAAGAAATTCATGTTAGCGCTGAACCACGTTTAGAAAGGACAAATACTTTGATAGTAATAAACTTTAAAAGTTTTTTTGATAAAAACTAACTCATACGGTGGACTATTTACAAAGTGCATAAAAGGCTTTTATTTCCTGTTTGTTAATCAAATAAATGTATTAAAAATTCGAGGAACATTTTGAAGAACCTAACAACAAAACAACAATAGATATTTGTGCAGTTATCAAGAGAACAAACAGATCTGTTAAAATCAGAGCCTTCATTATTATACATAAAGCAAATCAAAAACAATTGTTTATAATAACTCTCAAAGTGGAATTAAAAATCCGTTTTAAAGATCACTTTTATCAACAATATTTTTGGCAGCTAAGAAATGAGAGATCTCGGTTTTGGAGCCAGGAATGAGACATACAAAAAGTCAATTTTCTTTAAATCTAATGATGGGCACTGGCCTGCTCAGAAGAAATGTTAACTGTATCTCGCCAGTAACCACTAATCTATCATTGACTAGCTCGATGTGCTTACCGCCGACACAACAGCATGAAAGAATACGATAATTCTTTACAAAATAATTAATGCTTAAAAATTAATTGAACCGACTTTTGTTTACCAAATTACGAATCTAAATAAGAATCGGCGTCGTGTGCAGAATGGAAGACAGCATCAGTAAGATGTAGCTGCAGGTATGAAAAAAGATAGAACTCCGTAGGTGCGGTAGTGGGGCTATATGGTATGTACGGCAAAATATCCCATTCAAGACTGTACAGAGTCTAGCCGGTGAATGCAGACATATGTACATTATCTTGATGGAACATTACCTTTTCGCGCCGGATGTCAGTTTGACGTTTTTCTTTGATAGCAGCGTGAACACGGACTAGCATCTCGCTGTTCACCTAACTACGTTTTGCGACGCTGCCGACGGGCTTACCGGCCGCAGACCAACTCTCTTTTCGGCCTGTGTTGTTGAAGTAAATCCACTTTTCATCACAAGTGATGATACGGTCTAGAATTTTATCCTTGCGTTGATATTCGAGCAGCTTAGTGCAGGCCAGAACACGTCTGTCCTTATCTACTTTAGTCAGTCAATGTGGCACCCAGCGATTAAACTTGTACGTCAAGTTAATGAGATGCATAGCGCTACTAATGGGCATGGCACTAAACTCTTTAGCAAACTCTGGAGTGATTGCATACCGATCATTTTCTACAAGTTCTCGCAGGCGGGCCTCATCAACATTAGTAGGCCGGCCACAGCACTTTGCCTTCTTAAATGTCATAGCACTTGTTTTTGAACTTTCGGTACCAAACCTTCACAGTGTCATTAGTCCGTAAAGCTGTACGCATGATTTGGTGAATTTGTGTAGCTCACGCTTTGCAATAAATGATGGTTCTAATCTGGTAGCGTGATATTTCCATTTCAGACATCTTGTACTTAATACGATAGTTTTTTTACAAATTTCACAATACAGTTTTCTAAAGCAAATATCTTTCTTTCAAATGCCAAAAATCGTTTGATAAAATATGATTGAACACGTCAACGTGAACTGTTTGCGCAGACGATATTTGCGGTGGCAGGAAACTTTCATTAAAACCCGATAAACTGATAGGTATGTGCTTTAATTTTAAATAATTTTGTAGGATAGTGAGGATAGATCGAAAGATATGATCAAAGAACTTAGTCTACAGGCAGTATCATAAAACATGAACACATAAGTTCTAGAAATATATATTTAATTGTTCGGATAAATCGCTCATCCGGAATCAGTGAGGTTCCGTTGCTGCCGGTTAAGAGAGATTTTAGTGTAGTGGTACAATTTAAGCACTAAGGAATTCCAAAAACAGGCGATATTTGATCTAAAGAACTAGACTATATTCTTAACATTCCAGGTTTTTTCTTTGCTTAGAGTTGCTATGAATACTGTGTAAATTGTATACAAAGAGGGAGATGACAAGTAAATTTATTTTAGGAATTGTTTCATATGTTATTAAAACTTATGCGGCGAAAAGATCTTGAAAGGTATTAGCTTACCTCCTGCCGAAAGCAACGCGATAAACGTACACCAAACAGACCTTTCCTCTTGAATAGGAACACAAAAATAAATGATACATAATGAGTAATTGAGGTAGTTTTGGATTTTTATAGAGCGGCGTAATAAGCGGAAAGACGTGATATCCCAGTTTGATTGTGCTCTTATTCAAAAGTATATGACAGTCAATTGAAATTTCAGGAACTGTGGATAAATCATGTCAATCACAATAGGCAAGAACACAAAATTATTTTATTCGAGCATGTCTTAATATGAGCAATTAGATCTGGTATAATTCTTCCCAGAAATTGCTTATCATTTAAGAAACAAAGACTTTCGAACCGAGTAGAAATACTTACGGTAATAAAAAAATAAGACTTTGTTCTTTTTGATTCCCTTCCTCTTTGGAGTAACACGGATGCTTTTGTGCCATTATGGTGAACTATAAGAGGAAGCAAATTATGACTATTTTCTTTTTCATTGTCAGTTATGCGTGGATTGGCATCGAAAATCTCGTTATCTTCCAGACAACAGGTAGAGAGCTCTTAACATAATGTCCTTTCCAAGTTCGTGTGATGCGAGAGCAACTGTCAACGCACTCTCGACGCTTCGCAGAGAGGAAAAAAAAAAGAAAGAAAGAAAGTCGCTGGGGGGCGAAATAAAGAAATGACAAAATAAAAGCTGCAACCGGTTTTTTAGTCACTAAAAATTGACCCACATTCCGAGACGTTCACACTATGTCCAGACACATGAGTAAGACAGGGCAAACGTTCTAGCTCCATCTTCGCACACCATCAACGGATACCGGTTCAAGGTCCGTGAAATGTTAAAATGAAGCAAACTCCTACTTGAGTCATAAATAGGAAGCGGCACCATAGCGCTAAGAAGTGTTCAGTTGGTTTGCAACAGAAACAACGTGTAGATGTACATATGCACGTCCGGCTTAATCAATCACCTCAGTTATCTAACGCATCCCATCAAAAAGATTGCTCGACTAAAATATCTCATGAGGAAGTTACTTGCAAACCGATGTCTGCAGTTTAAGAAATGATACAAATATGAAGTAGACTTTCAGATTAAGCTAATTATTACAATGTGTATGTTTACTCTCTGAAAATTAACTAAAGTTCTTCAACCTTATTGAAGCAGATAAGTGAGTTACCTACCTTACGTCTATGAAATAACAACTCGCTCGACAAAACTGCAGTAGTCTGCAGCTCACCGTATTTGATTCATTTCTTAAATATGCATCATGGATTTATCATCAACCATACAAAAAACACTTAACTATACTTACATTCTTATAGTTTTTGCCCTTAGAAAACTTAAAAGGGTTCTACTGTAATTAATAATTTAATCACAAATAATCTCTTTATAATGTATCGGTACATAACAGTTTAGCGATTACATCAGTTTATTAATAGCTTGCTTAGCTTTTAAATTACAAAAAAAAATTAATACATGGTTTCCGTTTCTGCGATTAAAAATTCTTGATATTTAAAAAATACACTGAATTAAAGCATGTCTACAAGAAAATTTTAAAATTTCAAGAGCAAGTTTTACTTGTAAAATAGGAAAGTGAAACAGTTTTCGCTTTATTTTTTTTTTCAGGGGGGAAGGAAGAAGAACTCTAAAATCGAATATTTCTACCGATACAAATTCCATCAACCACAAAAACATCCCTCATTTCATATTAACAAATGCATCGGCGAATCAAATTTAAAGTTCTAATAACAGAGCTGTATTCTTAGATATTTGACAAATGTTTGATTTTTGTCATCAGTTTTGTAAAACTCTTGCAGAAATATTGATTCGTTTTTTTCAAGAATATTTCTTTTATTTTTTTCTGTTTGAGCTAAATGAAACATTTATATCTCAAGTTTTAAAAAATTCTTTGCAATGAGTATTTGCCATCTTACAGGTCTCGTTGATTATTAGATTAAAGAGTTATTACTTATGTGATTACTTCAAAGCCTCGAGGCTAAGGGAAGGGATGCCTTCGTGGAGAGCTTTCTAAGGGAAACTGGCTCTTATACACGTTACGCATGGGGAAAGCCCCGAAATCGCCCACCTTCGCGGGATTCGAACCTCCAACCGAACTACCAGTGTTCAGTGACTTTACCGCTCGGCCGCTGGTGGCCAAACAGTTATTACATTCTAAATTTTTGTACTATGGATATAAAAATTAGTTTCATTATTCACATAATGATGAGAAAATCTCAAGCCCAGTTTACCGCATTACTGCGTACTTTAACAAGCATTACAAGTGCAACTTTACTTTCACAAGTTTGTTTCATTATTATAACTGCTCTTACGTAGACAATACTATAAAAATCCTTAATTATGAGGTATTCATTTTTAGATTTTAAATATTTCTTAACCAATTTCTATTTAGAAAATTTCCCCTCATGACAGTTAATTTTTACAGCACTTAAGAGGAAAATTTAAAATAATATTACAATCATTGGAGATGGAGGAAAAAAATTGGAAGAAAAATTTAAAGACCATATTTTAGAATAAATCGTAAAACTGTAAAGCGAATCCATTTCCTCTCTTTGTTTTGTCTTCCCAAGCTATAATAAAGATAAAACTCTGAAATATTTTTTGTCAATGAGGAATCCTTCCATATATATGTCATTGTGACCATAATTTAATTGATTTTCGTAATTTTCATTCAAAAGTTTTGGTGGTATGAAAAAAGAATAGTAAGAACAAAAAGCTTTTGAAATCTCTTTTAATTTCTTTGAATAGTCTGAGCAATGAAAGATCATTTTTCTCCTCAGTTCAATTTCATGACATTTTTTGATTCCTTACTTCATGAATGACCCAAGTGAATAAGACGACTGAATGCTAATAATTCGACGAAAGTTCAAATTCCCCCAAAACAGGATGCCTGCATGGGCAATTTGGCAGTTTGGTTGTGAAAATATTGCCTTACATATAACTGGAGCATTTAACAACTAACAGTTGCATTTCGTGAAATCGTTCTTTCACCAAACGCTTTTTACGGTGCATCGATATGGCATTAACAATGTGACATGTTACACCGTCTTGTTACAATCACATATCCTCCAAATTTGGCCACAAAAAATTATCATCAATCGGTGTCTCTCACCAGTGACTGTAACTGTACCTCTACCATATTTTGAATAAATAAATGAATATATAAATGGTTCGGTGATGCCAGAACGCCATAAACTACACCACACAGTGACTGACTTTTTCCGAATTCAAGGGCTTCTTGTGCATCTCATGAATTTGTTTCAGACCAAAGACTAAAATTTTGTTTGTTAAATATCCATTCAAGCAGAAATGAGCTTTATCTGAGAAGATTATTTTTTGCCCCATTTCAGCGAATTCTTGAAGCGTGTATTTAGCCATGATGAATTAATTAAAAGAGCATATTCAACATAAAATAAAATAAGTGACAATGATAACCTTTTAAGCGCTCAACATTTCGTTTTAAAATTGCATCAATCTTATTGGAATACCTTTACGTGTTAAGACTATCTGTGCTAGTTCTGTAAGGATTTTATTTTATTCTAGCCAATTATTTTTAGTTTTCCTTTCCTTTCACTCCTGATTTCAATTTCCTGCTAAAATATAAATTTTTAATGACGTAGTTATGTTAATCTAAGCGTGTTTCAGAAGCAGTATTTAAGCTGCGTTTCAAGAGTTCGAAAGAGTAGTAGAGCACTTAGTTCCGAGTTTATGCTGCGTTGAATTTAGCTCTCGTTAGTTTAGTTGGTGTTAGACACCTTTCAGTTTATACTGATATTTTCTAAGCTAGGCTTTCCTAAGTGCAGCCGATTTAGCGTTTAGTTAAGCTAAGTAGTAAGTCGTTAGCTATCTTAATTGAATGTGCTTTTTTCATTCTTATTTTCTGTTAATTTAGTTGGCCACAAGTGGTGGTGGAATGTGAGCATCAACTGCGTGCATCTGTTCATTTTAGTTAAAATAAAAGGTTATTTGAAGCCTTCTTCTGCAGTATTTATTCTTCAGGACTTAGCGAGAATTCGCTACTTCGTCTTTTACGTAGGATCTACACTGGTGTGCAAAAATTAACGACGAAGTCGAAAAATTAGCATATCAGCTGAACGAAGAGGCAGAGCGGACAGAAAGACCAATCAGGAGATTAAGTAAGGTGGTGTACGGTAGCACATGCGCAGATATGCAGGTAGACGTAATGGGGGAGTGTCTGAGTAGTATAAAGCATGCTGTCGGTGTAAGATCAGTATTTCTGGCAAAGAGATTACACGCCGTATAGCAGTTAAAATCACACCGAGTTGCTGCCTCAGCGAGAAATGGCGAATAATCAATCTGTTAGACGACATCTGGATGCTTTTACCCGAGGTCGAATCATTGGGAAGTTGGAGGAAGGCCGCAGTGTGACAAGTGTGGCTGCAGAGTTCGGAATTGCTCACAGCATCGTTTCACGACTTTGGAGACAATTTCAAACTACAGAAACAGCTATCCGGGGGTTTACTAGTGGCTGTCCACGAGGAACCACACCCGCAGATGACCGGTATATTGCCTTACAGGCCAGAAGAAACAGGCGGCAGACAGCGGGAGAAATCGCTAGACACACGACACAGGCGACTGGACGACCGATATCGCGTTTTACCGTGGCCAGAAGACTGCACGGTGGTGGTCTGTTTGCACGACGCCCTGTACGGTGTGTACCTCTAACGCCTGCCCATCGGAGAAGGCGTTCTCTGTGGTGCCGGGAACACCGGAATTGGAGAGACAATGAATGGGGACGAGTACTCTTTACAGATGAGAGCAGATTTAGTCTGAGTTGCGATTCTAGACACATACACATCTGGACAGAGCGGGGAACACGCAATAACCCCTTCAACATCATCAAAAGGGACTGTTTTGGAGGTCGCGGAGTTCTCGTTCGAGCAGACATAATGCTTGGTAGCCGGACCGACCTTCATATCTCCCAAGGAGGTTCGTCACCTGGGACTGCTATTGTAACGAGGTTCTTCTTCCTTACATGCGTCTTTTCACAAGGGCTATGGGTCCTCAGTTCCTCTTCATGGACGACAACGCTCCACCTCATCGCACAGTTACTGTCGAAGAGCTGTTGGAGAGTGAAGATATTGAACACATGGATTGGTCGGCAAGGTCTCTGGATCTAAATCCCGTCAAGCATGTACGGAACTTACTAGGGAGACCCGTGGCAGCACGTAACTTATCGCCAGTAACGATTCCGAAACTGCGATTGGTGCTACAAGAGGAACGAGCAGCAGTGTCTCAACAGCTCATTAACAACCACATATCCAGCATGCACAAATGATGTGAAACCTGCCTAGCAGTCAGGGGAGATCATATCCCCTATTAAAGACCGGATGTTTCTTGCTGGACACCCATCACAGGGATGTTTCGGCCTTCAGTCGCATTGCGCTCCATGCTACTTTTTAATAAAGCTTCTTTTTATCCCTCTGATTTCTCTTTTAGTAAGTGTTGCTTACATTACTCATGTCCTTACGTATTGGGGATCTTACGGTATTAAATGTGTTGATTTGGAAAGCTTTTGTACAGTTATATTGAAAAACTCGTCTCGTCCTTAATTTTTGCACACTAGTGTATATTGTATGCTACCTAAAAGAACACGGAGGCTCTATAGTTCTTTGGCTACATCAGAAATAAACCAAATCTACTTTCAGAAAAGAATCAGCTGCAGTCTTCCTTGAGCACATGTGGATGCAAATAAAAGTTCCCAATTTAGTAAACTGTGCACAAAGACAATTTCTTTTAATACAAAATTTGTAGAAAAATAATATGCGTTTCATTTGTGTCAGCGTACTGTCTTGATAGCCTACCAATGAAGTCAGCCAAACTCTATCACTGACACCTCTATGATTAGACAGCATCATTAAACTATCAAAAACTCTATCATTAAACTCTATCACATATCATCTCTATCATTAGACATTTGAATAGTCATTATATTTTTGGTAATTAAAAAGGTTGGTTACATTTTACTTAAGCTTACGTTCGTTTTCCAACTGTAACCTCAACATGTTACGGTTTTCCAAGTAAAGTGTTGTACGAAGGCATCTTTCATCAGGCAAATTTTTACTAGTAATGAAAATTACCTATCTACAATGTTTATTTAATTTTTGTAAAAAATGTTTAACAGAATCTTATTTTAGATCCCAAAATATTAAAATCTGTAGATAAAATTGCGTCTACCTTGTAAATATGATAAACCTGGCATGGAAATACTTAAAAAAAAATATGAGTCCTTTGCAGACTCAGACTGAAATATTGAACATTCCCCCCCCCTTAACCAGTAGCTTTTCCCTTACGTTCGCCAACGAACCAATCGCAATATTAATTCTTCTTAAATAATCTAGTATTTAATTCCCTGAGGATGTTAAGCTGTCTAAGTTTTTCTAAAGCATGTTTAGGTTTGAAATATGGATGTTAAAGCAATAAATTATACGAAACAACCTATAACTGGTTTCATTTCTGTATAAAAAAGTCCAGACGAGTCCTGGAGCATGATAAATGACTTTGTTACCTTCCTGCAGAAAATAAGAAATCAAGAGAATTATAAAAGTTGGAAAGATGTCTCTTATCCTAATTGACAAGCCTCCAGTGTCTAAAGAAATTATTTACATGTATGACCTGGGGAATGAACCTTTCACTTAATGGAAGAAAATTAGCTTTTTATACTTTTTTTCATATATGAAATTGCCTATGCAGAACCAAATACAACAATTAAATAGCGCAAACAACATAAATAGCCATATCTACTTATTTTAACCGTAGTTTGTTTTATAAGAAATGAAATTTTTTTAATTGGAGAGAGTGAAAGAAATTGTACTACAACATTGTAAAATCATTAGGTTATAGAGACGCAGGAACGTAAAAAGTATACAGAGCCATCTCCAGTATTCGAACTCCAGACCTCACGAATACGTGTGGAGCGTGCTTCCAGTTACACCACGAAGGAAGGAGAAAGTATCTTACATGCTACCCCTTTCAAAGTGATATAAAAGTGCGGATAAGGGCACAGTCGCCATATCTTGGTGCTGACGAATTATCGTCCGCCGCCTATTAGTTCGGGGATCACTTGTAGAGTGTTGAGTTATATCGATACAGGAACGTGAAACGTGCGCAGTGTCCTCGCCAGGATACGAATTCCTGACCTCCCGATTCGTGCCGAGCGTGCGTCCAGTTATACCACTAAGACATGTGGAAAGGAAGTAGAAAATAGCTTATAATATTTGAAGTGATTAAAGCGTTCACATAAAATATGAAGACATTATAATGTTAAAATTCCTAATGAAAACAAACGGAAAATTATATTTTGAACAGGCAAAAATTGGCAATAAATATAAGCCTGCAGATAAAAATGTTTATCAGCATCGTATATATCAAATGCAGCTGTTTTCGAATAAAAGAAATTCCTTCTAATGTCTAAAATAATTTTTTAAGCTTTCTAACATGCAGTTGCTTCATTTTAGTTCAGGTATTCATATTAAAATGACAAGAAAGAAATTATTGTTAGAAACATATTTCCTCAAAATAATTGGTAAATACTTCTAGGAAGGTGAACTCATTTAGAAGTATAAAATTAAATTGGAAGTATAATAGAAAAGCATAGAAGCTTCCAGCAGGTGTAGCTAGGAATAGAAACTTCGAGTATCTAGTAGCATTATTATAAACTGGTGTAAATCTGATGGTAGGTATTAACATGAATCGATCACAGAATAATCTCAAGAAATATTCTTAAAAATGTGAAGGAACAGCAGAAGTGATAGATCAGAACTAAAAAGATTATGTTCATGCATCAAAGAGAAGAGCATCTCTCTGTTAGTAATACCAGGTAACTAAAAAATTCGTGAGGTTTTGAGAACAGTTACTTTTGGCGTATTAGTGTAGTCAAATTGATTCTGATGACATCATTTGTTTACACTCTTTTCAAACCTTATTCAGTAAAAAGTTATTCAGTTCATTGTACATTTCGGTGTTGGTTTTGTAGGAAACGCAGTCTTCAAAGAACCTGTCTTTGGAAAAGGAGATTTTGAGGCCTATTTTACTTTACGAGTACAAATTAGGAAACAAAGCTACAAAGATCGTTAAAAGAATATGATCCATGCTTGGAGAGATATCAGTGAGTGAATGAATTGCTCAAAAGTGATTCAGACGATATTCTTCTGGAGACGAGAGCCTTGAAGACATGCCTCGTGTTGGTTGTCCATCCACCCTCGACGAATTCCAGCTGGAGGAGGAAATCAAGCAGAATTCTCATCAAACCTGCCAGGAGCTTGCATACAAATTTGAAGTATCTAATGAAATCATTCGATCACCTCTTCCTAAAATTGGGATGACATGGAAACTAAGCGAGTGGGTTGTTCATGTTCTGTCTGAGGAGAAGAAGCTCCTAGTGGTTGAACATCTGATTGCCTCTGTCCAGGAACGAGGCTTGGGCCAAATCTTGTGTAATGTGACGAAAAATGGATCATATATAATAACCGGAAGAGGAAACATCATTGGTCGACTTCTGGTTCGGTCTCATTGGTCGTTAACCGGACATTCATTAAGACAAGTCTAATGCTGTGTGATTGGTGGACCAGCGCTGGTATATTACACTGTCAATATTTAGAAAGCAGAAAAACCATAACAGCCGAGATCTACTCGTCAAAACTGTAAACAGTTTCAGCTGCACTACACCAGAAGAGCCAGAACTGGTCAACAGAAGAATTCTCTTCCTCCACGATAATGCCAGACCTCATATGGCAAAAGCGACTAAAGAGGTGATCAAAATACTGGCTCGGAAGTTCTGCCTCAGCCACCCTATTCTCCGGACATCGCCCAAACTGATTATTATCTATTTTCGGCCGTGGATAACCATCTGCGGGAACAATAGTTCTGAAAACGCGACGATGTCACAAAAGCTGTATCAATTTTTGTATTACAGTAAAAAGGATTTTTTCAAACAGGGCATTTATAACTTCGTGTCTCGTTGGGAACATATAACTGAAGCTAATGGAGATTATTTCGAAGAGTGAAATGGGTGTTTAATATTTTCGTGGGCCACTTTTGATGAGTGACGAAAACCGCATGAACTTTCTTGGGATTATGGTATATGTTGCTTCTTCTTCATGGCATTTATGATTTTATGTAATTCTTCAAAAAATATTGATGAAAGCATAATGAAAAAATATAGATTTATTAAATTTTTCCCAAATAAATTAAAATTACTTTATATTAACTGAACTGACATCATTAATATTATGGACGTATAGAAAATTAAGAACCTTTTATGTATATATAGAAATTAACCAATTTTATTCCTAACTGCTTCACTATAGAAAGATTATGTTTTTCCGAAGAAAGGAAATCATATTATAAGGAATGCAAATTGATTGCGACATAATGGAAATACGTTATCAAAGTATTATCCTAGGCCACCAAGCATTACTATAGGCTCTATTTTCCAGTACAGCATTTCACGATTTTGTTGATGAAAAAATGAAGCTAAAACCTTTAATTTTTTATTTCAAAATTTTAACGATTCAGTTTTAAGAATTTTTATTGCGTTTACAGATAAGGTTTTTAATTCGGCTAATAGATATGGATACTTTGGATATAAATTTTCCTGACGAATATAAATATAGAAATATTATGACTATAAATAATACGGAAGAATTAATTCATAAGCGATAAATTATTCCATTCTCTAAGCCCACAAACCTTGAAGATTATTCGAGATTTGAAAACTTGAATTCGCCATTCGAATCTTAAAATTCTAATCCTAAAAACTGCTAAAAGTTTAAATCTAAAAAATTTGGAAAGTTTAGCTTTACAGATGCGTAATAAAAACCTACAATGAAAAAATGAAGAAGTTTTTTTTCGCTGTGGTCAAAAACTTGTGATAAACTTTTAAGTTATTGATCTCAAATTTTGCGCATTTTGTGGATGGCAATAAAATATAATGAAGCGATTTTTTCTATACTCTGTTTAGCTTATTTGCAATTTAAAGTTGAGGCGATACTGAAAAACTCACATTCTCACAATTTTATTATTAGCCCAATCGCAAACAGATCATTTGATTATTTATGAATATTTAATAGACATTTTTCTGGAAATACAAGCTGCCGTTTAAATTTTAATGTAAAGTCAGAAATAGTATATTTTATCTCAAGATCATAAATAATAACAGAATTGTTAGAAGTAAGAGTTTATTCATTGTTAAAATGCACTTTTTTTGATAACAAGTAATTCTGACAAATAAACATTATTTTTTTGAAAAAATAAAAAAAATGCTTTTATAAAATTAGTTTTTACTTAGAACTTATAAAATCTTTAATGAACTAAAGGAAGAAAAATAATTTATCATATAGTTTAATGGGAAAAGATGCTAAATAATTCTCTTTACAAAATTCCTCTACAATTTTATATAACGAATAATAAAAGCAAGGGCCCCCTTAATAAACTTGTAGGGATTTATATTTATTTTATATAACCAGTTAAATTTAATTTTAAGATACTTTCCTATAAGCCTTCATTCCCCTAATTGTCAGAGCCAGAATATTTAAATATGGTAACGCGCGTAAGGAATGTAAATTCTACCAGTGGGAGAAAACATATAAATATCTATGTTCTAGTAAGGAAAGTTAGAGAGTTTGGGAAATCTCTATGCGTGGCTGTGACGGAAGCTTCGGTTTAGCATTTATTGCTGGTTAGACGTAGCTTAGTAGCTATTATCTTGCTGCCACTAGACTCATCTACGCGGTGTAGGGTACAGGATTGTATGAGCCCTGTAGTTTAATTCCACTACTTGTTAATATCTTGAATTCTTGAGTTTTGATTCTACTATTTCAGTTACCGCCCAAGCAGAGGAGTAGTATGTTAGCGTCAAGTTGACGCATTGTAAATAATTCAAAGAATTTAATAAAGGGTAGTTTTAACCCTTCTTCGGTGCAGTGACTACTTTCCAGTTTCTACACAGCAGATAGACAGTCGAACGCTATAAATTTATAAAGATAAAATTACGTGTTGACAATGTAGTTTGATAATTAGATTTCGCTATTTAGGCACCTATGTTTTTATTATTCGTGATATAAAATTGTAGTTGAATTTTGTAAAGAGAATGCCTTCGTAAAGTATTTTTAAGGGAAACTGACTTATATTCATTTACACATGGGGAAACGTGACATCACCTGTGCGGACAGCCCGTTAGCGAGGATTCCTTAATATTCAAGAAATTTAACTATTTATTTATTTTACTAAATATCACTACTATCTATTTAATATACAGGGTGTTTATAAAGTCCCAGACCCATTTTGATGTTAATAACTCATAAAATAATGAAGATATAAACAAACTTATGGCATTTATTAATGGAATAACTTATATATTTTCCTTTTCAAGTTTGAATATCTTTACTTTTGTAAATATCGTCTGCGCGTGTGGTTAATTTCAGATAATTTCTTTTTCCAGTCTAAATATCTGTACTTTTCTAAATATCGTCTGCTTAGTAATTGCTTATTAACTATAATTATGATCTGAAAACCCCCATGAATACCGTGAGGCACTAAGGGATTCCCCAAAGGTTAATGTGTGGTGTGGACTAATGCACGACCGAGTCATTGGGCCTTTCTTTTTTACAGAAAAGACGATCTCATCAGTCGTATGCTAAGGCATGTTGGAAAACTTCGTATTTTCAGAAGTAGAAGAGCTTCAGCGACATGTATTTTTGCAACAAGATGATGCACCACCTCATTGGGGTACCATCGTTCGTAGTTCTTTGAATGACCATTTTACAGGAAGATGGATTGGGCGAGGAGGTCCAATTCCTCGGCCACCCGAATCACCTGATATAACGCCACTGGACTTTTTCCTTTGGGGATTTGTAAAGAGCAACGTTTACAGAAAGAGAGTGTCGAACATTGATGACCTAAAAGCCAAAATTACAACCGCAATAGCCTCTGTGGATGCCGACATGCTTGCCGGTACCTAGCGTGAAATTGAATATCGAATATCGACTTGATATTCTCCGTGCGACGAAGGGGGCACACGTGGAAGTTCATTGACAAGGGTCATGAAACTTTTTGAGTCTATCTAACCATTTATGTTCTCAATTTTAATCTATCGTTATTATTTTATGAGTTATTAAACATCAAAATGGGTCAGTATATTATATATATATATGTGTGTGTTAATATATATAACCTGTTTAATATATATAGGCTTCAAAAACCCTATTCTTATATTTGTTTTTCATTATATTCGGTTTCAGTTAAAAACGCTTATTATTGACTAAAAGTTTTTTTTTTCTTTTGGTTTTACTCTTATTTGAAGAATCAAAGACATCTGAGGTACTTTTCATTTTCGGATTTGGATTGGAGGAAATTTGGAACTCATCCCATCTCTGCAAACTATCTTGTTAACTCAGGCAGCAAAAACGTTAAATTTGTCTTCAGATAATATTATTAAGTTATTTTGCGCTAATAAATATTAATCAATAATAAACGCAATTATTTGTATAGTTATTCTACTGTCAGATAAAATCTCTTCAGATGAAATAATTTCTTATGGATAGCACTTTGCATCATTTCTATATTTTCCTCAAATAAATCTTTCATTTCCGTCTTTCGGTAAGAGACGTAATTACTTATAATTTACTCAGAAGAAACCTCACTTTTCTCACCCTATTATATCTTTTCGTAGCAATTTTGCCAGCATTTTCACTAGGATATCATTAAAATAATTATAGCCAGTGAGGCGAGATATTCAACCTACCTCCTCATATTCTGCTTATGCGAGGATGACATATAGATTGATGATGAATGCTCTTCTAATACTTCATATATTTTTACTAAAAGGCTTGCTAAAATATCTATGTTACCAGCAATGTATGAAACACCGGCATTCTATACAATAACATAGGCAATGTTTAGGCATTCTAATAGAATGACAAATGCTATTTAAGCCAAATATGAAAGAGATAATGATGAGGCTATTATTTAAAACACGCGCATTCCTCAAAAATAAAAGTTTTATTTTGAAAAAATAATGAAAGAGTTCCATTAAAAAACTTTTATTTATTATAATATGTAACGAAAAATGACAGTTGTACAAAAGAAAAATTATGCATTTCTTATTAAAGACAAAAATCTTTCATATAAAAATTAAGAAGATGTGAGGTTTATTCTAAGTTTATAACAGTTACTTTAAGTTTATTACACTTTCCTGTCTCTCCTGATTTCACCTTACAATTTCCTATTAGAATGTATTTTCAGAAACGCGTTTAATGCAAATGAGTAAGAGTAGTATTTAAGTCGATGTTCCACTGATTTCGTTAGAGAGCCAGAGCTTCTGACTAGCGCGCGTTTGGCTTTGGGCTACGCCTCTCTGTAAGCTATTACTAAGCTCGACCGTACTTTAGTCCCTTGATAGCTTCGCCTACTTAATTGAGATTTAGGGGCCAACTACTTAGAATCCTGATAGCTTCGTCTATATCTTTTAGCTAAGCATTAATTAAGCTTTAATTCTTATCAATTTGAGTTCAAACCCAAGTGGAGGCTTTGCTGTACGCTCTGAGATAGGAGCCGACTGTGTTTATCCTTATTTTGAGAAATAAAGGGTAATTAGCCCTTCTTGAGTCTTACGTCTCTGTTCAAACACTCAACCGATTATTCGCTTATCGGTGTAAAAGGATTCCTACATTTAACTGAGAAATAAAAGGGTAGAACCCCACAAAATTCAAATTAGTCTAGTTTTTGCAAGACTTAAATGGCATTCTGAATTACTTTTTCTCACGCAAAAGCATTTTGTATTTTAGTGCTTAGTTTTACACAATATTTTGAGAACCCTTGGCCGCTTACCCCTGAACTCAGCAACTGCAGTTGCGCACAGGGGAATTTTGTGGTCAGGAATACCTTCCTTTCTAAGCAATTTCTTAGGGCATAAAGTGAATTGTGATCGCATATAGCTGTTTTAAAATTCCTTCAAAAGTTCCTAATAGGTGGAAACCGTCCTTCGTCATACTCGTTACAAATGCCAATATATTGTGCGAATCGCCTTGTCCCTTGTCCATTTGCGAAATTTTTTTCATAATCTTTTGGTTTGTATTTTCAGACTGATTTTAGAATTAAACTGCCTTCGATAGCATTTTCAGTTTTGAAACAAATAGTGCATAAAAATATCCACTTTAACATCTTTACTGGCATGATGACCACAGAAGGAATCCAATTTGTGACGACATTTTGCACATGCATGTGCATCACTAGTTCTCTTTAAAAACACGCAACACGTAGCAGAAACAGAACATGATATTCGAAAGAAATCTGATATGCATTTCATACTTTGCTGGTGTAATATTTAGCATTCTACACAATGTCAAGGAAACGTGTGAAATGTTAATCGTATCGTATATTGTCGGCCAGT
>KK121160.1:131126-147751 GCA_000611955.2 Stegodyphus mimosarum
AAACGCCTAGATATTCTATAGGAGGCCGGCTTTCATACATTCCCAGTAACATATGTACACTGGCACTTTCAAATTCTCGAAAGTTTGAATACCATAAATCTTCCAAAAAAAGATTTCAGATTAGAAAAATCAAATCTTTGAACTTTTTTTGTTTTTCGAATCATTCAAATTCTAACTTAAAAAGTTTAAATAACTTTGCAAAGATTAGTTTTATTCAAAACTAGTGAAAGAGTTAAAGAGTTCATTAAAATAAAATAAGGTTTAAAAAAGGTTTCATAAAATAAGCTTTTATCTAAAATTCATTAGTATGTGTATACTTATTACCTGTGAAAATGGTATAAAAAATTTTATTTCTAAAATGTAGTCAAAAAGCCTTCATACGCGATTTTCTCTCAACTATGGCTAAATTTCGCAGATTATACCTCGCACGTTCTCTCTCTTGCTTTACTATAGTTAATTTTAAAAAAGAATTAAAACGTTTTTATAAAAGAAATTGTTAAACTCACAAAATAATTAATGAACTAAAGGGAACAAGAGATTAAATAATTCTCTTTACAATTTTATACAAAAAAATTAATAAATTTATAAAGGTAATTAATGGCTTAGATTTCTGACAATGCAATTAGATGCCATCGTTTTTGTTATTCGTCACGTAAAATCATTTGTACTATCAGAATCTGTGAGCGTCTCTGTCTGTTCGTTTATTTGTTCGTGGCATTATCTTCTTTGGAATAGAGGGGAGTTGAATTTCGAGAGAGGTATCCCCGGATTCCAAAAATTCGTGAAAAGACATTTCCACCATTCTCATCTTCGTATGGCTTTATTCAGCCGAAATATTAATTAAAAACTCTGAAAACGTTAATTTTCTCCCTCATTTTTTCGAATGGCAACAATCACGAGCGCTGGAAATAAAAATCTACTTTATTTCGAAAAGTGTTGCCACTGCTCGCTTTCAAATCGTAGAGTTTGTTAATAAAAAAGTTTTTAAGTTTTATAAACTATGAAATAAAAATAGCATTGCCAAACAATAAACTTATTATTATTATTATATAAGGTCATATTCTGACATTGAAGAAAGCACGCGATTACATGTGACGTCAGTGTGGTTGAAATGTTTTCATTAACATCAGCATTTTAAATAAACAGCTGCTGCTGGTAACCTTTTTGGGTAATTGATACGATATGTTATTGCCACGTTAATTCTTTTATTGATATTGAGAAAAAGTTGTTATATTACATTAAATTTAAATCATGACGTCATATGTATTAACCTGAAGTGTCAAAAGTTTTTTGTTTCCTGGTTTGGCAACAAAAAATTATTTATAAACTGGTTGTTGCTTGGAAAAGAATGAACTGATTTCATTCATACTGGAATGTTTTTATGCATTTTCTTTTCAGGTGTACATAAAACATAAAAGTTTTGCTTTGGCCGCAGCCCGCTAGTAGTAGATGAATTTTGTAAAGAGAAGTATTTAATTTCTTATTCTCATGAAACTATACGATAACTTGTTTTTCTTCTTTTGTTTCATTAGTTGTTTTATGAGCTTTAAATAAAAACTGATTTTATAAAGCCTTTTTTTCAACATTATTTTTTTT
Source organism: Stegodyphus mimosarum (assembly GCA_000611955.2). Classification (NCBI taxonomy): domain Eukaryota; kingdom Metazoa; phylum Arthropoda; class Arachnida; order Araneae; family Eresidae; genus Stegodyphus; species Stegodyphus mimosarum. The sequence continues at coordinate 132,723 of KK121160.1, forward strand.
TTATCTTTTTATCTTAACGATACGTCGCAAATCAAATTATTCAGTTGAAATATTTGCTTTTTAGCATTAAAAAATAATTCTTTTATTTCCTACAAAGTTACGTCAAAGTGTTAAAAACATTGAACATCTTCGAAAATTTACTAAAAAAATCAGAAATTACGTCACAAATTTCATATATAAGCTTCATTTAAAAGATATTTCTTTCTCTCTATTCCATGGTGCAAACAGTAATATTCTGAGAGTTTTACTTTGTTTCCTAAACGAAAGTACGAAAAATCACTTCAGTATTATATTTTTTAAAAAAGAAAGAAAACTGTATCGAATTTTGAAGAAATCGCTACACAACATTGTTTTGTTATCCATACAAAGTGTAGAAAATTTGAGTTCGATAGCTTATCAAGTAGTAATTTAAATATTCATGTCAATCGTTTGAACTTAGCGACAAACACTGTACTTCAACTTATACTTTATAAGATTTTATTCTTAAGTTCTTTTTGAAAAGAACGCAAAAAAGTGAAAATTAAGAAGATGAAAAGAAAACCATTATCATCATCTGTTAAATTTCATTTGCATCCTTTTAATAAACTTAGATTAATTTTTACGAAATCTACTTTTAAATTTACTTTTCTTGTTAAACTTCAAATTTTGCTTTAATTAACAGCTTTTAGCATTAAGTGAATGTGTCGATTTTTCCGTAACTATTTATATGCAAAAGATTGACGAGATTCCTGAGTGGAAATATACAGAAATTTTAATTATTCAGATTCGAATTTTAAATTTTCTCCTTATAATATTTTATTCTTCTTATTCTATAATCATTTTTCTTATTGTACAATTCCATTTATATCATTCATAAAAAATTAATTCTCTAATTAAAGTCAGTTAAGAAAACTTCACCCATTAATGGTTATTAAGAGATGGAGAAAAATTATTGAAACATCATTTGCCTTACTGATGTAGAACCATAGTAAATCTCATAAGTAGAAAAATTAATTTTTGGAAGCAAACATAAATTACACAGCAATACTGAAAAATACACAACAATACTAAAAACACTGCGATGTTAGTACACATACGCAAAGAAATAAAGCACTATTTTGTTCGTCCACGTCTAAAAAGACTGAATATTTGTTCAGCCTCACATGTTTTCCATTGAGTAAACTATATTTATTTTCTTGTCGTCTTCCTAGAACTGAAATATACACATTTATATTGTAACTATAATATAGCAGAAGACCAGTTTTCTGTAAAACTAGGTATTCCATAGCAATTCTCCGGATAGTTAGTTCTTTTATGTACGATTTAAGCTTTCGTTTATTGATTATGGTTTCATAATTATTACTTTACAACTTAGAAAATTTTCAGATGTAGATCATTACATAAATTCAAGAATACATATTTTTTAATTTTAAGGGTTTATTTATTTTACTTTAGTGCAATAGAAAAGGAATGTATGCTCTGGTAAATAAAATTAATTTCATTGCTCAGTTTTGCGAAAGAAAAGCGTATTTTGCATTTTGTTTCACAAAAATAAAAACTTTCTTCAACTTCATAAGTTTTTTTAAATGAAATACAATAAACGAAAAATATTAATTTCCCTTGGAGAATTAATTAAGCATTTTTATCGGGCACAATTCGGCCGCCCAGGACGATTACAGTATTTAGTGGAGTCTGTTTGATAGTTCGAGCCTCAGGGTATGGGTTCTAATCCCGAGTAAATCTATTTTCGTTTTTCTGGAGTCCTTCCCCCATTTCTCGCTAATGTAATATCGGTTTATTCCCACTGATACAGATTGTCAAAGTTTTTGGTGATACGAAGGCTAAATTAATTGATAAATTTAACCATTCTCTACAAATACTTGAAGATCAACTAGATGCACAATTGACGAAAACATATTGTACGATTCCCCTCACTGGAATTACACCCCATCGACTATTTCAAGAAAACTGAAATAAAGTCCTACCTAAACTATTACTCCAAGAGTACAACTATCTGATAAATCAACTTGCACTAATTTGGAGACGAAATAAAAAAGGAACGTAAATAACAAAACCTTTTTCTCAATTAGATTTTCAACTAATGCCACAGAATAAACTGCATAAAAGATCTTACTTTTGATACTGACTTCAAAGCAAAATTTTTACTGTGGAAAGTAAGGTGCAGGTGTCTAAAAACGTTAGCAGAAAACTAATAGGCTAGTCAACAGTACCCTCTGTTATTTGGCTAATGAAAGTAACAAATATCGTTTTCTCAACATTTTAAAAAGGGATATTATTTGAGTGATTGAGTTAAGAAGTATAAAATGATTCCACACCGCTTCCTTACATCAACAAGTCCTCTTGATAGAGATTAAAAAATTGAAGATCAGGGTTCTATGAATTTGCATGCAGCTGTTAAAATAAAACAAATTAAAAATAATAGTTCTTTAGAAATAGTTTATCACGTATATAATTATTTCTTGCTGATTTCGGTGCAACTTCTATCTTCTACTATATTAAATAATGTATGCTTATTATTCAGCTTATTGTTTTAAACTAATGAAAACTATAAATTTTCAACCACAGATTGTGTTATTGGTAGAATAAAAATAATTAGCGAACAATTTAATTTAAACACCCCGCTCCTTCACCCTAAAAAACCGCTGACATATTAGGAAAAAATCTAAAAGCCCTTTTTGGAAGTAATTCATGATGGGTTGAGGGTGCTAATTGGTAATTCATGATGTGGTTGAATTGCCCGCTATCTAATACATTATCTACCTGAAGTTTTCCTCACACTTTTGTTGCAACTTAACTCACTTGTCTGACAGCAACATCAGAACTAGACCATGAAATTCATCGTGGTAAAGAGAGCAAGATTTTGACTCTCGTTGGCAAGAGCCTTGAGCACCAGACAAGTGGCAGTACGACTTTGCTCAGTTCCACCTCTAAATTTGATGGAGAGCATCTCGAGGGGGGGACGGCTCCGAGGGTCTTCTACACCTTTTCCCTACCAACAATCGCTCGAGAAGACTTTCGGCTCGCCGCATAGCTAGAGTCCTCCAACTATACAGACAATACACATTTACAAACATCCATGCCATCTCCGGGATTCGAACCAGAGAGCTTCGATACGGCAGTCAGAGTCAGTAACCACTATCCCAGTTAAGTGGCTTTCTCACACTTACTAGGGAAATAAGAAAGCTTTCTCCAGATATTTCTACGAAGAAGGTCCTTCTTAAGATAACTTTTCCATAAATTGTCATAATAAATAACTGTATCACTTTACATTCTTATAATATCTATAATAACGAATTTTTGAAACACTGATATAAAAGAAATTCTTGAATGCACTAACTGAAATAATTACTGCATTAAAATTCCAAGTGAATTTCTGAACCTAAAATGATAAAATTGTAGCCATGCAGCTGTTCATAATAAAGTTACGAAGACGGTCTTGGAATTTTTTTGAATACTCGGAGATTAAGTTTTTGAACTAGAAGATTCCTTTTTTAGTCTCGGAAATGTAACTAACTAATTCAATTACTGCAAAACAGGACTAGAAAAGAGAAGAATGTAATGGGATATTTAAAAGATGTATTTTCTAATTTATTATTTTTGTTTCCGAAAAATATTTCATGAAATTAAAAACAACATGCATGCTGCGGTCGTAAACTGTCACATTACAGCTGGGTTGTTCGTTCTATAAAGCAAATAAATCGGATATTGAATAGTTATCTTTGAAAATTTTCAAAGCAAAAAATATTTTTAAATGCAAAACTCCTAAATCAAGGGAAAATTGAATAATGATCACCGAAAATGATCACGATTCTATGTCCAAATAACAGCTGATAAAGACTTTCATATTATATTACTAAAAAAAGAAAATACAATATACCAATTACTCATCGAGTTTTCATTCTTAGTGCAATTTAATCACTTATTATTTAATAAATCGTTTTAGGAATTTGACACCTAAAATTAGTTTGGGCTAAATTAATTCTTTCAAGAATTAATAAAAACCAGAGATGGAAAATTATTCGACATTAAAAATTACATAGGAGTAGGTTTTTCAGTTTAAAAATAACAGGACATTTAAAAAAAAAAAAAACAGACATTGGGAGAAAAGGTACATTTACATCACACTCCCGCGTAAGAACATCTGTGCTCCGTGGAAAAGAGAATTTCAAACATTAACGAAAAGCCTTTAGCAATAACATTTGTAAGAATCTTTGAGCAGGTGGGGATGTAGCTCAGTGGTAGAGCGTTCGCTTCGCATGTGAAAGGTCCGGGGTTCGAACCCCCGCATCTCCACACCGTACCTTTTTTTTTCCTTTCGTCTTAATGAACCTATCTATGCGGCTTTAAATTCGCTTTTATTTTTTTTCGTTTGGTTTTACTGCACAAAATTCAAATTTTGAGATTTTTCCGAAAATAAAACAATTTTCCAAAAGACGGTTAAAAATATCTTAAATGAATATACAAATCTAATTGCACAAGTAGACATTTATTACGTAAATTATATAGCAGCAATATAATAAAGCAGTCTACCAAATTTGAAAAGTACAGATTAGAAGTAAATATCATAAAAATACAGAAATTGCTGATACCCAAGACGTTTTTACGCTGCCTGAGCGATCATTTTTCAAGATTTTTTTTCATAATCTTTTGTGCATATATACAAGAAAGATTAGCGAAATCTTACTTGAAACCATGCGAGAAGTGCGTTAAAAGAGAGAAAAAAAACTTAGTAAAAGGATCTATTTTTCAGAGAAATTTTTCAAGTTCTACTATTTATTTCTCAATAAGATTCCTTGGCAGTATAATCCTTCTCAAGATGACTATTCTATTTAAATTAGACCTAGTTTAATTAAATTATACCTAGCTTAGTTTGAAATTGGTCTTAAAATATCTACATCACCTATTATTTTTTAGAAATGAACTATTTTTCTTACCGAAATGGCATTTTCAAGTAGAAAAGGCTCTGTTATTGAATCAAATTTTCATGACAGATCAATTAAAAAGTGATTATTAAAGTCAATCATATAAACAACTTAAAATACACTATCCATAGTAATCGTAAAAGTGTATTTTAGTAACTATGAGCGAATATGTTATTATCAGGATAAGGCAAAAATTTAAGGTGTCATATACGTCAAAAATGTGCAAACGTTACATCAGTTCATTCATGAGAGAACTGATGTAACGTCTGAAATTAAAAGGCAATTTTTAGTGTATGTTGCAAACATAAAAGAGATTCATAAAAATATTACGATAAGGTTCAAATAGGCTATGCTAAAATGCTTTTATGCATAAAGATTAATTGTGCAAGAGACAACCAGTACGTACACAAATTGGCATCTATATTAAAATACTGTATCTGAAGATGAAAAAAAAATCTGAAAGCTCTCAGGTTTTATATTATACCCAAATGAGCTTTTTTTTTTCATCTACAGACACATACACGTTTCGGGAGCATTTGGGCTAACCCTAGATTGTGCTGAAAATACTTAAAATCAGCGGTTTTTCTATATGTTTCAAATTTTAATATAGATATTTTGAGTTCTTATGTATTTTTGCCTTTTCGCAAAGTAAGAACTGAATTAATTATATGAGAAATTTATCTATAATTAAGTTAGGAGGAAATAAGCTTAAATGAAAGGCAGGGGAAAATGCGCCTAATTTAATATTCCGCACAAGACAGTCATTCTGTGTACATATCAGATTTTTTATGAAGGAAGTTTGTTCAAGACTTACTCATAGGAAAAAAGGAATAATGGAAAATTAGCTATATGAGACAGCTGTCTACTGTGTGATTTTTATGCCAGAAACGTGATTTCGAGTCTTTGTAAAAGAAAACTGGCAGAGAAAAAGTTTTGCTTTTTATAAACACAGTTATGGTAAAAAAGGCAGGCAGTTACGTTCACTTAAATTGCCATATTTAAAGTGTTTTTAGGATCAGACATGAATAAATATTAATCTGTAATAGTAAACCTAATTGTCTTTTTAATTACAACTTGTTTAACCTTTTACTACGGAAGACTTAATTTACATTTTAATTTGAAAATCTAGAACTTTAGAAAGTAGAAACAAGAGATAAAAAGACTAATTTAAAAATTTATTAGTGATAAGACTTACAAATGCGATTAAAATCTAACAAAGCTTGCCCATCCTGCTTGGGTGGTCTTTGGAATACAGATTCTTAATTCTGTGCAGTCACAAATTGAATTTAATATTTATATCACACGGCTCTAAATTATTCGCGATTCTATCCATATAAGCTAGCAGTTCCAAAACGATGCATATATAAAAGTGAGGACTATGCGTCTATGGGAAGAAATGCCATCGTGGAGGACTTTTGAAGAGAAACGGGCTTGTATTCATATTACACATAGCATCTTTGAATGAAAAGGAAACTATGAAGTATTTAACTGAAATGAAAAACTCACACAAAATAATGCTCTGTGAAGAATGCACTTTTAATAGAATTCTTTACAAAATAAAAAAAAGAAAGAAAAAAAAAGAAACTAAAAGGTTTCAGATTTTAAATTGCGTCCAAAGGGATGTTTTTTTAACATTTTGTGTGTTACCTTTATTAAATATTATGTTCTTCGCACTTAACCATAAAATTTATTTCAACAGCAATATCGCAAAATGATTTTAAAATGAGCCAAATTCTAAAAATTCCGATGCACAGTCTTGCGCGCTGGAGATAAAAAATGTTTTTTTCTGTGCAACGTTGCCATTGCTCGCTTTGAAATCCTTGAGTTTGTTAACAAAAATTCGTTAAAGTTTTACAAAATATGAAATCGATAATAAAACAAATTCCAAATTTCAAATTTGGGTTCCAGATGCCCATATGCGGGTGGAATCGTTCAATATCAAAATTTGATGGCTCTAAGTACCGTTATTTTATCACAATGCGAGAAACGTGCATACACTTATGCAGATTCTTCATTATTTAATTTTTTTACATATAATGTAGGGCAATAATATTTGGTTTCAACAATTTGAAAAGTGAAACAACAATTTTAGTGAATCAAAGCAAAGTGCCAAACAAAATTAATAGTCGTTCTGAGGAATTTGCCCCTTTGGACTAAAGAAAGATGCTGGATAACAAACCTTCCCCTCGTAAAGAGAACTATAAATTTAAAACGCAGAGGCTACATTTTTTTTAAAATTTGTATATAATTACTAAACAGAATGACTCGATAAACTAAAATAGGCCGCAGAAAATATAAAAATTTGTACGAACTGCACTTGTATGATTTCTTTTTACGAATGCCCAGAGAAATTTATAGCAAGTAGTCCTAGTCCGGATATGAAATTAAAAGACCAACATATGGTGAACTTCTGTACTCTGGCCGATTCAGATATGAGAAATAATTAAAATAACATATTCAACGTACAGCTGAACAAGAAAGCATTAAGTTTCTTCTTTTCCCAAACAGGTAATACATGGCATATTTGTGTATTTCAAGGAACAGCAAGTTTGCAATTGAATAAAACATGCTTCGTCTTTCTTGAAAACTTCTTCATGTAATAATATTGCCGAAGAAGTAAAACTTCAAATACTTTCAAACCTCAAGACACACTGCTGTAACATATTCCACATATATTAGAAGTTAGGTCATAAAATGAAGTTTCAACCGATTAAAGTGATGTTCGCTTCCCCTTTTCCTTAAAAAGAGTTCTAGATATATATTTGTCTAGAATGAAACGAATCAGGACACATTCCCAGCAGAATCCTAGAAAAGAATAAGCATAAAAGTGAAGAAAGCGTGGTTGGGGAGGCATAATATCAAATAAGTGCTTAGGCTTAGATGTCTTTCTTACATGTTCAAAGATATAAACATGAAATCTCAGATCCATACGTGAAATGGTATTGTAGAGAAGCTGTTGGCGATGAATTTTATTGAATAATAACTCAAGACATCATTAGAAATACTCATATCTGAGCGTTTTAGAAAGAAAAGAATATTTAAAAAGGACACTGGCATGTGCGTTCATTGGATCAGCAAGTTTGGGATGTTTCAAATCCCAGATTTCAGAATGCCAGGCTTCTCCTTATATACACTCCAACGAAACACGTGCTTTAAAATGTATGGAACTCTTTTAGCAAAATCATTTGCAGCCTGAGACAAACGATCATTTCCAGTTTTCTGTTTCCATCGGAAAACATTATACTGCTTGATAAATTTTTAGCCCAAAAGGGCATGAGCCCGAATGGGCTATCAGTCTAAAATCAGGATTTTGTGTAGTCCACTATAAACGGCCGTATCATTTTTAAAATTGTTGCCATCAAATATTATCAACCTGTATTATTTTTCAAGAAATTAAACAGCGAAGAATCTCCTCGCAATGTGTAAAAACGATGGCATCTACAAACATCAAATTCTGAATAACGTAGTCCTCCACACTAGCATGCGCCCGTAGAATTCCGAATCTGTTTTATAATTTTTCATTTCATGTTTTGTAAAATTTGTTAATCGACAAACTCAACAATTTGAAAGCGTGCAGTGGCAATACTGTACGGAATGAAACAGTTTTATCCCCAGCACAAGAGATGCTCTTTTTAAATATTCTGTGATTTTGCTAGAGAACTGAATTTTATGTGACTAAGAGCGAAGAACATGATATTTAATTAATAAATTTAACGCACAAAACGTTAATAATGAAAAGACAAAATGAAGTTTTGCAAGCTATATAAGAAAACTGAAGATTGATATGATGAACTGAGAAAAGACTAAAAAAATAAAAAACGGATGCCAACACTTAACACTACATCGCGAATTCTAAACATATGCTGCTATTAAATTTTTCTGTTGAACTGTGTACGGCATAAGTGGAAGAAAACGGTGCTTAATAATAAAGCTAAAAAGGCAAAAGAAAAAAAATATGAGTTAACAGAGCTGAGTGCAACAGCTGAGTGGTAGATTGAGAGTTCAGCGAGAGTGTAACCTTAACAAACTTTTTGGGGCGACCGTTAAAGTCTCAACCCTTTCAGATTTTCCTTTCCTTTCTTTTAAAATTATTTGCTATTTTTGTTCTGTGTTGTGATATTTTTTTTCTACAAGCAGTTATTTAGAACGTCTTCATTTTCCGTTTTTACTTCCTTTTACGAAGAAAAGTATTGTAATCTCGAAAAATTTGGTGTGTCATATTTCAACGAAAGTATCCATTTCGACTTACCACGAAACCATTTGAATGTGTTTTTATGTTACAACTCTACTTACGGATAGAATAAAGGATCGTTTTTGCCACAACGGATTGTAAAATAGATTCATTCAGAAGAGATTTTTTGCCTTGACGTCTATACTTATGTACGTACTTATGTATGCATCTAGCATAACTCAAGAACGAGTAGCTGCAGAATGCTGAAATTTTGTATATGGGACTGCTATAACATGTAGTTCTACACCTCTCTTTTTCGTTGCAATCGGCTGTACCAGTCGTATGTAATTATATATATATATATATATAGAGAGAGAGAGAGAGAAAGAAATTTCATCTCTATTACCTACCTCGGTGAGCTTATTTTTTTTTTTCTTATATATTGGTGTATTGTGCATTTTTTTTCTTTAAAAGTGACTGAATTACGTGGGTTTGTGCCTTTAATTAATCTGCCAGGAATACCTGTAGAATTATCAACAATTTAAAAGTTTAAATAACAAGTTAAGCTTAACGAACCGCCATTCGTTTATATTTGAAACTCAGCAAAATAGTATCAGTTTTTGCACCTTCAATGTCTTTTTGCCGAGTGGGACCAAAAGTAAACGTTCAGTTTTGTGCACAGAAAAATCTGCCTTCTTGCACGCTGGCTGAATTGCTTGGTTTGCGCAGAAACGCTAAATTTAACTGCAAAAATTGCTTTTTTTAATTGTTTAACTGCATTTGGTGTGTTACGTTTTTCTGTATTTTACAATTTTTAATGAAATGTTTTGAGTTTTTATATATTTTCGCTTTACCACGAAGTGAGAACTGAATTGATTGAATTAGAAATCTATCTCTAATTCGAGGAATTAAGTTTAAAAGAAGTGCAGCAAAAAAAATGTGTATAATTTAATAGGCAGTACAAGGAAGTCATGTGGTGCCCACACCAGACTTTTGTTGCAAGAAATAATAACTATTGTCATACTTTATATGATTAATAAATACGCAATTTGAAATTAAAATTGCACATACCAAGTTTTTTTTTTCCTTCCTTCTTTAAAATGTAAACACAGATACAAAATTACAGTTTAAATGTAAACACAGTTTAAAATTTAAGTTTTAAATGTAAACACAGTTTTCATCTAGATTTTTCATACATCTAGATGAAAATGGTTTGGATTGGATTATTTAAATTGCTGCAAAACATGTGACAATTTCGATCTTAAGTAAGGGTTACCTTCATGAAGAAATTTTTAAAAAAAACCGCCCATGTACTAAATGCACATAGGGAAAATTATGAAACATCCCATGCAGGCGAACTGTCACTGAAATATGAACCCTAGTCAACTGACATGTTTATCAGTTTGACCGGTCGACCAGTGGTGGGATTTAGATTAAAAGCAACGTGATTTGCGCCCATTTATTTAATAATCCTTCAAGTTTTCACTCTTAGTGCAATTTCATCTCTTTCTAATAAATAAATCATTTAAGGCATTTGGCAGCTGTAAAATTACTTTTGGCTGAATTAATTCTTCTAAGAATGATTAAAGTGAAATTATAATAGCTTCCCTCTTAACCGGCCTAAATGGGGCAAAGATTAATAAGCCGGTTAAGCAAAATTCTAGTTAAAGCGGAGAATTAAAAAAATAATATTTAATGGATTGAAAATATACTTTTTACAGCTAAAGCAAGCATTTATTAAATATATACTTAATACATAATTTTCCTATACCTTTAGTAGGAATGTTTAAAAATTTCAGTCTTTTTTTTTTTCTGCTGAAGGTTGGAAATTCGTCTCTGTTACTGAACTTTATTCTATTCAACACTTAATTACAATCGGTTAAAGCGCAAATCGAATTAAACGGAAGCCGGTTAACAGGGAGTCTACTGCATTTAAAAATAACAGAAAATGAGAAAACTAGAAACGGCGGGGAAAAGCATAGAACAATTACATCATTCTGTCGTGTACGAACAGCTGTTTCCTGTGAAAAAAAAAGAAAAAAGAAGCATTCTCGAAAAAACATATACCAATAATATTTGTAAGACTTTCATACAAGAGGGGGATGTAGCTCAGTGGTAGAGCGTTCGCTTCGCATGTGAAAGGCCCGGGGTTCGAACCCCCGCATCTCCACATTACCATTTTTTCGATTTCATGTATATATCTGTATAACTTTCAATTCGTTCTTTGGAACACTCCATAAAATTCATAGTTTATGATTTTTGATGAAGAAGATGACATTATGATTATACAGGGTGCGTCATAAATTCGTGCAAAGTTCAAAAATTCGTAATAAAAGAAGGAATGCAAGGAAAAATTTTCTGTTTGCGCCAATATGGTCAGAAAGACATTGGATTTCTTTCCATGTAAAAAAAATGTTTCCAAAAGTAACTGACAGAGGACGCTCACACGTCATACTGAGATGTCTTATGCAAATCACGCAAACAGAAACAGACAATCAAACAGATCACAATAACAATACACTATGCATTTACTATTTTATAGTAACAGATGTTCAACATTACCACCACCACAAGATAATAGGCAAGTGAGGCGCGTCACTACGCCCATTACAGCGGAGTGTAGCATGTCGCCATCGATGGCAGCGACGGTCAGTCGAATGGCATTTTTCAATTCCACCAGTGTGGTTGGGGAGCCCCAGTACACACGAGACTTTAAGTATCCCCACAACCAAAAATCTGCCGGGGTCAAGTCTGGTGATCTTGAGGGTCACTGAATCTTACAACCGCGACTTATCACTCGGTCTTCGGTGAAAGATTCCAACAGGAACGTCTTCACGTCGCGTGAAATGTGGGGCGGGGCACCATCCTGCATGAAGGTGACAACAGGTAACGCATGTCTTTCCTGCAATGCAGGTACAACGTGGTCAGGCAACAGCGTAAGATACCGTGCTGCAGTGACTGTACAGGTTTTCACGCCGGATACAGGACAGGGCTCTTCAAAAAAGAAAGGGCCCAGAATAAAAGACGCGGTGAAACCACACCAAACAGTCACACGAGGAGAATGCAGTGGCTGGCTCTGGTACTCACGAGGGTTTGACGTCGCCCAAATACGACTGTTTTGCGTATTGACGTCACCAAGCAGTGAAAAGTGGGCTTCATCCGTCCACATGACGTTCAGCAACCATTGTGGGTTACGTTCCATTTGTGCCAGCGCCCATGTAGCAAACTTTTGTCTTGCATCTGTATCTGCCGGTAATAACTGGTGAAGTCGCTGGATTTTGTACGGATACAGATCCAACATTCCGTGCAGAATACGTCGAATCGACGCTTCCGGAATCCCCGTTCTTCTCTCAGCTTCACGAGCACTGCTACTCCCCGTTGATGTCTCGGCTGCCATATCTTTGATCACGCTTTGTACCACATGGACACGGGCCGCTCTCAAGGGTGGTCTGCCACTTCGTTGACGATCCTCCAAACTCCCCGTTTCCTCAAAACGTCGTACTAAATTCCGTATCCCATTCAATGAAATAGGGCTTTTTTCCGCCTTCAGTCCTTTCTCCGTGCGAAACTTTCGCAATGTAACAGTTGTGGATTCACCATTCTTGTAGAACAATTTAACCACCAACGCCCGATCTGGTAAAGAAAGCATGCTGCCGACTTCGAATGACGGATCCGTTTCCAGCCAAGTGTTTTATTGATAGCCTGATTTGCATAAAACATCTCAGTATGACGTGTGAGCGCCCTCTGTCGGTTACTTTTGGAAACATTTTTTTTTACATGGAAAAAAATCCAATGTCTTTCTGACCATATTGGCGCAAACAGAAAATTTTTCCGTGCATTCCTTCTTTTATTACGCATTTTTGAACTTTGCACGAATTTATGACGCACCCTGTACTTTATCACATTATGATAAAAGACAGCTAAAAAAATTTACAGGAACGTTAAAATTTAATGGAACAAATCGACATTTATTACATGAATCACATAGCAACAATATACTGAAATATTCTGCCAAATTTTAAAAATTCTGAATTAGAGGTAAATATATCTTACAAAATATTCTGATACCTAAATCGTTTTACGTTTTTGCTTGTACGATTATGTTCGATAATTTTTTAATAATCTCTTGTGAACATATACTAGAAAGATTATTATAAATTGGTTTGAAGAAAATGGGATTAAAGTAATAAAGAAAGGGAAAAAAGCTAAAAAAGAATTGGATATCTAGGAATATATTATTAATTTTTTCTCAATGAAATTCTGAGTTCTAGTAAGTATTTCTTAATAAGATTGCTTGGCAGTATAATTTTTTCTTGATACTTATGGCTGTTCTACTTAAATTACTATACACTGCCTACTTTGAAACTGGACTCAAAAATTCTGTATAACCTACTATCTTTGAGAAGTAAATTGTGTTTCTTTCTAAAATAACACTTTTTAGCAGGAAAGGTTCTGTCTTACTATATTCAAACTATTTGATTTTTATACAAACAGATTAAAATACTCTACCCACAGTAAGCATAAAAATGAATTTTGGAACTTTGGGCGAATTTGTCATTATCATGATAGGCAAAAAAAGATAAAAAAATCTAAGCTAGTTACATTAAAAAAATGGAAACATTTTATCAATTCATCCTATATAAATGCAGTTTATTCTTTGTAACTTATACTTCAAACACCAAAGAGATTTACAACAATACTAGGCTGTAAATTGGTTTTACTAAATACTGTCATTTTATGTAAATGGATTAATTGTCCAAGTTTCATCTTACAAAATGGCTTGGCTTTTGTGGTTGGTGTTAGTTTATTATGGCAAAGCACACTACGACTGTCTTCATAAGGGGACTTTCTAAGGGAAAGTGGCTTGTATACACGTTACACATAGCGAAACCCATGCAGCCAGCCTGTTCGCATAGATTCGAGCCCTTCAGGTCGAATCAGATTCAAGCAGGTCGGAACTAACAGTGTTAAGCAACTTACAAAATTGCGTTCATGTGAAAATATTGTATCGAATTTCACTGCACAAGAGAAAGATATAATATCTTCCCACTTGATATAAAACTGTTTGTTAAAGCTATGAATAAAGAGGAGAGATGCGTCACCAGAAGAGTCTAGATGAATTAATACCTACAAAATTAAAAACTACGAAACTTATTTAAAAAAGAAAATTTCCTTGTACAAGTGAGTCTAAGGTAAAAGACACTTTTATCAAGCTAAATTATTTTCTGAAAGCTTATTTTCAGAAGGAATTAGCACAAAGAAAATAAGGAAGGAGCCTGAATGCATTTGGAAAATGTCTGCAGCAACAGTTAGGGAAATAAAGTTTTAAATTATAAGGAATACGTGGAGGAACTGTTTTCATCCTACGGAGTCTTTTGATAACAACGAGGAGTTGCATTTTCTTCATTCTCTTTTAGAGTTTATTCCCTCTGAAAGTTAAGAGTCTCATTTAAATATGTATGAGGAAAGTTTCTGCAAGATATTATTCACATCAAAAGAAGAAATAATGGAAAATTAGAGTTCTATAGGATGGGTGACTAAAGTTGGATCCTTAATGTATCTATAAAGAAGTATACTTTTAATATTCATACTTATGCAGAATGCAGATAGTTATGCTCCGTTAAACTGTCATGTATAAAATGTTTTTCACAATCAGAAATTACAAACATTAATTTGTACGATTTAATGCCAATATAACCTTGTTCTAATTTATTCGCTAAGACATTCCCCCTGGGACAGCGTACCTGCCTTAGTATTGCATTATGACAGTAGTGGATCTGTGGGCACAATAACAGGGGTCCGATTCCTACGGCCAGGAAAGGAAGCCTATGTTGTCTCGGACGGTCGTGACTTAGGCCATCCAAGTGGGTTCAGAAACACTGTGTCTACAGTTGCTTCACCCTTAGTGATCTCCAAGACTCGAGGTGAGGACAAGC
>KK121160.1:147772-159765 GCA_000611955.2 Stegodyphus mimosarum
CTCATTCTCACTGGGATGCCTCCCCTTCATTTAATCGCGACTAAGGAATCAATACAAGCCAAAGTACTCCAGTTGAAAGAAGATGCTTACCTGAACGGCACCAACTTTCTTAGATCAAAATATGAGTCTTCAGCCAGACCATTGACTTACCATCCTGCAAAGTATTGCAATTTAATAAGCAATACGGACGCATCAGCAATCTATAGTCAAGATTGCTTAAGAGCATTTACAGACGGCTCTAAAATTCATGGAGAGGTGGGCGCAGCGTTAATGATCTACTCATCTTCCTCTATTTCAACAATATGGCAAGGAAAATTAATTTTCAAGCTCAGCTGTCAGCAATTCAATCTGCAGTAAATAAAGCCATCACAAATAATTTCAGGACAATGGCAATATATTCAGATAGTCAATCTGCATTACATGCCTTGAAGGACAAAAATAATAAGAACCAACTGGTTCAGGACATTCAAAACACAATAAATAAGCACCCACCCAGAAATCCAGTTTTTCCTTAACTGGGTGAAAGCCTACAATGGAAACGACGGCAACGAGGCAGCTGACCTCCTTGCAAAGGATGCAACGACTAACATCAAGATCCAAGTCTCATATAAAATTTACACTGAATGCAACAGTCGACTCAAAGCGGCAAGAAGAATGGAATTCTGCATTGCAAGGCAGAAGAGTCCACGATTTTTTCCCAAGAACTGACAAAGAGGCACTGCACTATGACCGTGTTCTGAATCAGTATATCACAGGTCACGGTTTTTTCCACACCTACTTCCATGACAGAGGCATGTGCCCCACGGATTTATGCATATGTTGCGAAAGGGGTGACCCTGATCATTACATTTTGACTGTAATCTGATAGACGGTAAACATCTGATTAAGCCTAACAACAATCTAATAGAATTTAAAAAATAAGCAATAAAGAACTGACATATTTAGAGCCGAGATCAGAAACATTCTTTTGCATATTCAAAGACTCAAACTACATGTTTGTCATATCTAACGCTTACGTATCTCCATAATATTACTTAAATGCATTTATTTAAATTTTTACAATTTAATGTCCCAACAATTTCATTTTTCTATACTCAATGCTGATGGGCGGAAGTTCCAAGGACTTCTTTTTACACCTTCCGCCTTAGAAAGGACATTTGTACACACATTTAGACTTTTGGAAGCATCAGTTGTTCAACTTTTCAAGGACAGTCTCTTCTCAGTATGATTTGCGTACATTGATAATACCAGAAACCAATAATCTCAGAAAGTCCTCTCAAGCTATCGAGGGTAGAGGAAGATGGATGGGAGATCCTCGGACCCCCCTCCCCTGGGTGTTCTCTCTCAAAATTGGGGTGGAAAGCTTAACAGTTAGCTAGATTCAGCAATACTTCAGTTACCTGTGGTACTACGGAGGTGCTGGGCTAGCTTCTACTTGTACCTGTACCTGTAGGATTTAAAAAGAGTTCTTAAAAATTTGCTTTGCGGAACTGAGGCCCCGTAGAGTAGCAAGTAATTTTGTTTAAGTCCACTTTTGAGGCTTTTCTGTGGACATTGACCGGCCCTGCCGACTAATACGAAGATTGTTTATCGCAGAGGGGTCGCTTTGGTTACATGAAGCTGCAGGAAAAGTTTCACAAAATTTGATTGATTGACCTCTAAGACGTGAGAAATGAAGTTGCGTTAATAAACTTTCTCTCCAAACTACACATACGCTCACTATTTAAATCTCACATTTACATTCTGGTGAGACTGACGGAAGAAATAAACGTTACAGAAAAGAAAAATAAAACTCATCTATTAATTAAAATAAATCTTATAAATGTTTTAAATTTTTAAATATTTAATTATATATCATTGTTTGGTTTCCTTTAGAAAGCTTGCAGATAAGAGTGAAAACTAAATCTGGTACTTGAATTCAACAATATGAAATTTATAACAGCATTTATTTTTACAGTTGTACAGTAATGAAGCTAAAAGCGTTCTAATAAAAAGAAGAATATTTCTTTATATGCAGAATAGTGTAATAAACTTTTAAAAATGTTTTTGGGTGACGTCTATGTTATCTTTAAGCACTATAAAATAAAATATTTGATTTCAATTATGTACCATTAACAATAGAATGGTAGCAAAATTTTAAGCTATCTTTTATCCTTCTTCACTTTAATATGCATGATATTTAAAAAAATGTTTTCCTCTGAACATTACTAACCAAAATTCAGGGGAAGAATCAGTTACTAATGATACTTTTTATAACAGTGATGAAAACTGTTTATATTATCGCTCTTTCCATTCGATGAGACTGCTATCTGAATGAAGTATCTGAAAGGAAGAAGAGCTAAATGAATGAAGAATGAGGTAACTGAGAGCAAAAATGACTAAAAAAACTAATAAAAGAAATTTATTTCATGGATTAAGGAAACAACGAAGTTATAAACAGAAAAATTTGATTTTCGTCAAGAATCTCAGCACGACTAATACGAACGTTTGATTAAAAAGTAAAATTGTTATAAATATTGAATGCATAAAAATACTATTCCATCGCTTAAAAATGTTAGGATATAATCCCTTCAAAGTTTGATCTTTAACTATCTAATTAACTACTTTTTATTAAACTTTAAATTAAAAGATTATGTAAATTTTGATCTTCTTTTGATTTTGAATTTAGCTTTTTAATATTAAAGAAAATGTATAACTTTTGTTTTTACTTTTCGATTTGAGTTGGAGAGTGTCGCGGAATATTTCTTCTAAAGTAAGGATCTCGTTTCGTTTTGTTCTTAATGAGCAACTTAAATTTAAAAGATTATCTTACTATATTATTTAAATGAGACTTGAATTTGTTTGTGAAGGATTTTTTTAGCTAAAATGGACTATTGATTGAGATTATTCGTGACTTATGATCTGGCTCTAGCAGACTAATAATTTGATCTTTAGTTGGGAAAAAAAGACGAAACACTAATTTAATTGCTTTTAATTGATAGTAGATAGGTTTGTTCTCCTTTGATAAGTCAATTAATCTGCTGTCAGTGACAATAACTACTTTTTCAATAATTAAAAATTTTACTTTTGATTTTGGTATTTTTGCGATTCAGGATTTTTTTTTACATATTTTTATAGTTTTTACGGCAATAGAGTCCAGAAAATACTAATTTAAAATACAAATTAAAATACTGTATAAAAAGTTTATTTATTATAAAATTCACGATTTTAATTGAATTTCTATTCCTTGGAGAACGTATATAAACATTTTTTTCTAATAATAATATATATATATATATATATATATGATTGGTGTAGCCAAGTGCAACAAAAAAGGGAGATGCACAACTACATGTTATACATGCAGTCTCATACACAAAATTTCAACGTTCTACGGCTACTCGTTCTTGAGTTATGCGAGATACATTCGTACGTACGCCAAAAAAAATCTCCATCCATTGTAATCTGAATCCATTTTACAATCCGTTTTGGCAACAACGGTGATTTATTCTGTCCGTACGTACAGATGTCATCCAAAAACATGGTTCGAATGGTTTCAGCAGCTGTTGAAATGAATATTTTCGTTGAAATATGACACCAGAAATGTTTCTCGATACAATACTTCCTTTACTTCGTACAAGGAAGTAAAAACAATAATAAGTGAGGAACTGCGTCAAGAGAACTTGCAAAATAAACTATGCTTTAATGATACTTACGCAAAAAACAATATTTATTTTGAATGCTTTTTAAAGCAAAAAATGGAAAATTATTCTCTATAGGTAAATGTATAATTTATTTTATTTTATAAAATGTATTCAAAAACCTTTATACGCGATGTTTCTCTCAATTAAAATTGTAAGGTTTTAGTTTAAATTAACAAAGTTTTATTTTAATTTGCCTTTCCTATGTGTTCTTATTTCAACTTCTCGTTAGAATAAGCGCGTGTTTCAGCTTTATGCTAATTTGAAGTGGAGCCAAGTTTCTATTTAAGCGATAGGTAGGAATCTCTCAGTGTGAGAGAGCTTTTAGTCTCAGATCACGGCTGCTCTGTTCGACGTTCGCCTGACCAGCTAGTATTTAAATTCTAAGCCTTAGCGCTGTTACTCTATTAGTTATTGAAGTAAATCTAAGTGCGTTAGTATTAGTTAAACCTTGCTACGCACCATTTAGCATAGAGGCCAATCTCGCGTTCATAGCTCTGTGAGCAACAACGATTTAATTTCTACTTAACTTTAGTTTAAATTATTTGATTGTTCAGTTTAGACCCAAGTGCGGTCATTATTTTCTGTATCCGTCCGGAATTGGGAAGTGGCTGTATATAATTGTGGTTTAATATAAGAGGATTTTAAATCCTTCTTACGTGTAGTTCTTCTACCACTTAACCACAGTTTTCTACCACAGAACATAGCTGCATTCAGCTCCCTGTTCAAGATCAGGACTTAGTGACTTCACGAATATGTTCGCCAAGAGTATGCACCGAACACTCAGCCCTGACAAAATTAGGATTGAACTTACGCAGATTATGCCTTGCATGTTCTCTCTCTTGCTTTACTACAGTTAATTAAAAAAATAAAATAAAAAACGTTTTTATGAAATAAACTTTTATTTAAAACTCATAAAATAACTCATGAACTAAAAGAAGAAAAACAATTTATCGTACACCTTCATGGGAATAAGAGATTAAGTAATTCTCTTAACAGTTTTATACGACGAAAACTGTGAAATTTGCAAAGTTAACAGCTTATACTTTTGACAATATAATTTTATTAATAGACTGCTCTATTTGCGTGTCCACAATTTATTATTCGTGATATAAAATAGATGAATTTTGCAAACAGGAGTATTTAATCTCTTGTTCTCATGAAACTATATGAAACATTTTTCTCTTCTTTTAGTTCATTATTTGTTTTATGAGTTTTAAATAAAAGTTTAAGAAACGTTTCTTGCCTTATTTTATTTTCATCTCTATTTTGTTTGAATAACATACTGTGAATAAAATGATTCGGTTAGAAACTGTTTTTCAACTATGAAAAATTACTTTTTTATTTTTTTACAACCGTTTTACGGGAAATGTTCGAAATAAATAGGTCAAATGCTCGAAATTTAGCTTATTCGTTAAAGGAAAATATGTGCAAAAAATCGTTTAAATATTAACTTTTTAAAAGTCTAAATAGAATTTTGAAAAACATTATCGGTTTTCCACATTGTATTGTCATCAACAATGGATCGTGTGCAAAATCTGAGCTAGGTAACGTACCATGAACATTTTTTAAATCGATGGCAACGTTTTGACAGTAAAAGCAAACAGCATGGAGTGAGTAAAATTTTTTTTTAAACTAATAAAATGTGATTAGTTAAACAACATTCTTCAAAAATATCTAATTAACATTTCTCACCACTCTTTTATAAAGGAGGTTGAGAAGTTTTTTTCAGGACGAAATTAATTATCTCAATAAATACAAAGAAGAACCGGAAGCGCAGATATAAATAAGAAAATTTCAGAACTTAAAATTACCTCATTCCTGTTTACTTAGAAGTAAGATTATATAACTTGTTATATAACACCTAAGTACCTGTTGACAAATTCGAGTTGCAAATGGATTTATGCCTTATATTTAAGGCAAAGAAACTTAATAAATCTTTTCAAATAGGATTTTCTCAGCTTTCACTCGACACTTGCATAGTCACATATAAATTACTTCAAATTCGTGAGAGTTTTTTCTAAACGCAGAGGTGGCTGTTCCTCACGTCTGCTTTGAAAACGAACGGCATGACCCGGGGAAGTTAAGATCTGGGCTAACGAAAGCACGATTATCACATTTAGTTTTCATACAGGTTCTGTTAAATGTTTTCTCCGTGCATAAATCATTTTAATGTGACTGTCAAAATATTAGGACATTCAACAACCTGCTAAGATAAGGAAGCTATATTTAAAAGAATATACTTTATGTTTGCCTTTATCTTCTAACCACTTTATTGTGTTTTAATATTAAAACTTAACCTTTGCCCGCACACATTAAAAAATGCATTATCCACTGTGTAATACAGCTTAATGACAGGTGGATCCCGAAACAACTACATGATCACAGTTCGAGTTGATGGATATTTTCGAGTCGCAAGCAATTTGAACATTTTTACCAGACATTATGAATGAAATTGAGTTCCTTAATGTGAATATTTGAGATATACACGAAATGCTAATGGATTACATCACGGAAATTTTAATAATGCATATTTCATATTAATTGTATATTTGTCTGCTTTCTCCTTCAAAGAGCTAGAATAATAGTTACAATCTTTAAAAGCACGTGAAACTTAAATCAAACATCCAGAAGTTTTCATTTATTTACAGATGATTTGCAGTGATAAAACCATAGTTAACTGGTTTTTTAAATAAATTGACAAATAGTTTACAGCTCTTTCATTTCACCTGTAAAATTGTAAATATTTTCTTACAGTGCAACACAAGTACTCACAACGCATTCATTTATCAAGGTTTAGTCGTAAGAAGACAAAAGGAAACAGAAGGTAGGTAGAAGACAAATTCATAAAAAGTATCAAATAAACCAATAACACCAATAAATGAATAAATAAATCTGAAAAGTTCCAGATTTTAACGGTCGAGCTCGCAGTATACTAGTCTGCTGGTACTCTCACTCCTACTAACTCATTTGTTTTCGTCTTTTTAGCTTTATTATTAAGCATCATTTTCTTCGCGCTTACAGCATATGCAAATTAAACAGCAAACTTACAAAACTTTACTATTACCTCATTGAGTGTAATAAATGTCACCTCTTTTATGTTACTCAAATCCTCAGATGGCACTGGAAATATAAGTTACAGCGTTCATACTGGTATTCAAAAATTTATTTCAGAGAAGAAAGATGGACAAAACACACTTGTAAAGAGGCTTTTTTCTCTCAAATATGAATTTGCGTTCATAAGTAGAATAATATTTAAATGAGAATTTGAGCTTGTACTTTATTTCAACCTTATTTAAAAAAATGAAAGTTCGAACTATTAATATCCAATAATTTAACTTCTGATTGCGAGTTTCACAGTTCTTATTGTATAAGGTATATCTCCCACATTCTTAGCGTGCCTTCGTGGTGTAATGGTCAGCACACTGAGCCGGTAATTCAGAGGTCCGTGGTTCGATCCCCGGCGAAGGCCTTGCATATTTTTCATGTCTCCTGCTTCGAAAAAAACTAATGTCTCTACAATTGGTACTGCGTTAAGAAAAATTGCATTTTACCCATTGTATCCAAGTTAAAAAGGGATCATGACCTGCAAAATGCTAACGGAAGAAGATCACATTTTGAGGTATAGAGATTTGAGCATGGATACTATTGCCCTCAATACATTAAAATGATTTACTGCCTTGGTACCAAATAAATGAATCACGAGCGCAATCAATCTGTTAATATAAATTCCCATATAGCAACTTTAAGGTTTTATAATTTTCAGTGCTTCAAGTTTGTGTCTTCAATGCTCCTAAGATTCAAATTCTCCTCCCCCCTTATTGCTATTAAAGATCCTCGAATTTATTTAGGATTTCTGAAATGAAGTAAATAAAATGACTTGAAATCGGAAGTATTACATTTGTTAAGTGCTTCTCTTTTATTGTCCAATTGTCATTTATTGTTATATAAGCTTGAAAACGAACTCCAACAAAATATTCTGCCCATAAAAATTAAACTATATTCTAGAATAAGAGACTCTATCGGAGTTTTTTGCTTTCTCGGTTGAAGTTACCAACGTAATTGAGTCTACCTGAAGTCTACTACGACTTTTTGGATTCATAATGAAAGATATGGGCTATATCCACTAGATGAAAATTAAACAGGGTAATGAAAGGTTACACATAATCTTACTAGTGAGTTAGCAGCAGTGCCAATATAGTGTAGAGCAAATTATAAAAGATGCTTCAAATATCATGGAGAAAACAAGAATAAGTCAGCAAAGGAATATAATTCTATTAATATTATAATCGAAAAACATTTCTCTACACTGAAGAGTAACGATGAAAAATTTAAAATGACTCCATAGTAACGAAAGAAAGGTAAAATTCTCAGCAAGAGTTTTAAAAGGCGGGAAAGTAATATTAAAAAAGCACTAAGCATAATAAAAACATCAAAGAAGTCCTGATCAGGTCAAGAATTTTATGATTTCCCTAAAAGAGGAAGAAAATTCAATTTCACATTGATTAAAAAACCTTATTAGAAAGACAAATAAAAATTTTGTTGAATTTAATAAGGGTGCAAAGTATTTTCTCCCCCCCTTTTCCGTATCCTTCGTGATCGAATTGGAAATGTACTCAAGGTGTATTCGAGGGGTCCAGGCTTCAAGTTCAGGCACATTTTTCACGTTTTCTGTTTCAAAAAATCCTACTCACTCTATAAGTGGCGCCTGAACTAAAAGGTGGTGGACGATAATTCATCGCCACCCGGATTTGGTGACTGGGTCCCCTCATCTCCAGTTGTCCTTTAAACGGGAAAGTATCGCCAAATCCTGCTGGCAAAGAATCATCATTCACCACCTTTTAGTTCGGGCGCCACTGCAGAGTCACTAGGATTTTTGAAGCAAGATTCTGTGAAAAATATGCAATTATGCAATGCCCTCCCCGGGACTCAAAACTGGACCTCTCGAATACGAGTGTGCTAACCGTTACACCAAGAAGGCCCGCAGAAGGGAGGGAGGAAATACCTTCCAAATAACTGGAAATAATCTTGGATTCAAAATTGCCCTTTAAAAGACATATCTAAACAACTTCTAAAAAGGCTAATTGTAAATTTATGAACATTTTTCCTCATACAAAGAGAGAAAATAATTTTTCAACTGAAAATAAGAGATTTTTATTTTTTATTATGGTCTATTTTTTAATGTATATGCTGCCGCCATGGGGTTAATGTATCCATTGTTACAAATCATTGTCTGTAAATTACACAGAATGAAATTTCACATATTATTGCTGATGCTCTACGGTATCCAAACAACTTTATTAGCCATCGCAATCTTCGAGTAGACTTACTTATCATGGCTGTATTTAAAGCAGCTAACAATATGCTAAGGAACATGAGTACACATTTAGAAATAAAGAAATGTTTCCTTTCTTTGACTTTTATTCTACAACTGAACATTTGTTCAATGATCTCGAAACATACATATTTCATAACATAAAATGCTGAACACTTTTTCCTGCTTGTTGGCGACACTTTGGCGTTTTTATTTTTTAGAAGCCCTTGGGGGTACTACATGACATGAGTTATAGTCTTTAGGCTGTTACTCGAACTAGAATAAAGAACGGAAAGAGAGAAAAGGGTGTCCTTCGGCATGCTAATCAGAATCGTGCATTCACGCCTGCTATAATTCATGACCTGCTATTTTACTTGCACCTTTTAGAAGCTGTATATAAAAGTAAAGTTCACTCTCCATAAAAGAAGTTTAATCTCGTTAATAATAATTTAAGCTTAATTTTGTCCAATAAGAAGCGTAAGAAAAACATTATAACTAAGATTCTTTTAATTTAATGCATTGCTACTTAATTATTTCATTTGTCAAATAAATAAATTACGTTTAATCCACTACTGGTGTTTTTGTTATGTTAAATTCTTAGTTTTTTGTTATGTTAATTTCTTTGAATCATACTTGCATAGAACTCTTTTGATTTCTTCAGATCCCCTATTATATTAAAATACTGTCTTCATGGGTAAAAATTAGCATATAAATTGTCTAGCGTATTAAACGTTTTAGAAATTTAAAAAGTTAAACCAGGAAAGATTAAAGATGATAGGATGAGAAACTAAATAACCAATTTTCGCCAAAACATTAGTTGTGTAATAAATAAATTCAACAATAAAGGCTGTTATACATATATTTATAAGCATTTCATACGGAAAGGATACTGAGTAGTAGAATTTGAACTGCTGCATAGAATTGGAGAACTAGTAAAAAAGCAAGAAACTTTAGCATTACTTTCCAAAGCTTCAAATTTCTTAAATTCCGTAGTAGAGTCGATTTTAGTAGTAGAGTTGAACTATATGCAACTATTGATGAGCTAAATTAAGTAGACACAGTTGAATCAACTATTGTTATGTTATAAAAGATTCATATCTTAACCTTTACCTAAAGATTAAGGATTTTAATCCCCGGATGAAATTCATATCAATAAAAACTTTAACGAAATTCGAAAAGGTAGGAAGTTTGAAAAAAAAATCGAGGTTTAGCCAAATGGTGGTGGGGAGGAAGGTTAATAGAAACAAACGCGGGAGGCTAAAAAAACCCGAGGGGATGATAAACGATAAGCAAACCCGGGGGGGATGAAATAAAAAATGAGTAAGATTTGATTGTGGTATTACCTCATTAAGCCAAAGAAAATAACGCCTATTTACCTCAGCTTCGTCTGAGAATATCCCTTCCTCTTCCATTATCGCCAATTTTCTCAAGATAATTATTACCTTTTCTCACTTTTGAATCAATGGCCCATAAGCCTTTCCATTTCAGCAAAGACACTACAGTTGCAAAGATCTGTGTCTTATACGTGATTTCGAATACAGGCCCGCCGCAGCTTGGTTACCAAACTTCGCTAATCAGCATAACAGTTTTGTAAATTCTCTCAGTTTTCTCAACGAGCGCCATTCTGAACGGAACCAATAAATAGTGTACATTTTACTATCTTACATGGATTTATTCGGTCTGAAAGAGGCATTTTTGATCCGCGTTAATAAAAATATAAAACGGATATATTAGAAATACCTAAATAAATTATTAGAAGTATATAAATTATCACTTGGACAACTATCGATACCATTTCATTTCAGTAACGTGTCCCAGTCCCGAAGCATTACTATGATGCAACGTTTTCTTATTTTCCCCTCTAATAATAAATATTAAGCCGATTTCTCAGTAAATGAAAAACAAGACAAAATTATAATAATGCATACGAAAGTATCGGCTTAATTATAAAGCGAGAAAGAAATTTTACTCAAAGCACAAATCATTAATACAAAAACTTACCACCGCGAGTGCATGATAATATTGAATTCTAGATTGTAAGTACAGAAAACTGTTGTGTGATTTAAAAAACACATTTTTACAGTATGTGTTTTGACGCATAATATAAATGAATATGCATAATAAGTTGCTTGCTACCGAAAAAAAGTAGCAGAAAGGTTTTCTGAAGAAAATACATCTATTCCTTTTTAATTAATACTCATACTAAACTAATTTTTATTCTTAGGTTTATCCCTTTCTAAGCTATAAGAATGTTAGCTTTAGCAACTGATTAAAGGCTACCATAATTAAAGTTTGAAACTTGGATAAATATATAATAATTTGATATTAAAATAAAAAATTCCTATGCAGTACCATCATCTCAACAAAGGATGATGAAAATGCCAAACTAATGCAATAAAAGAATGCATAGATATAAAAACAAACATTCAAGAAAACGATCTGCCATTCTCCTATTAGAAACTCCAGAAAAATCTTTTAGGTAAAAGCGCTGAGAAAAATTTAAGTTACACATAAATAAGAAGTCCTTTTTCGTTAATATGTATTTCTAACATATATTTAAATCAAAGAATCGTTTTTAGAAAGCATGGGAAATTTTGCTTTCATTTTCTAGAATACTAATTATTCTCAACTCATATTAAGCTAAATATGCTGAAAAAAACTGTCTTTGCATATAATAGGTAAATAACTTTATCGGAAAGTAACAGCTTTTATTGCGATGTTAAGATAATCTTTTCAGCGGAATACCTATAAGTTTGATGATCGCAGCAAAATTCGAACGAAGATTTAGACTTATAGAATAATGATATTGAAATAAATAAGATGGTGAACCACTGCAATAAGTTAAATATGTTAAGAAAACAAAATGATAAAATATCTTGTAGAATTTTCAACTTAAGAAAGTTCATTTACGCCGAACAAGAAGACATGTAGATATCGTAAGCCATAATGGCGACTTCTATAACTAGAATTACATTTATTTTAAAAAATGTTTTGTCCAC
>KK121160.1:166205-203910 GCA_000611955.2 Stegodyphus mimosarum
TATGGGATTTAAGTCTGGAGATTGTGGTGGTGTTTTTATTATTTCAGGACAGTTATACAGCAGCCAGAGTCTAACGTTCAAAGCAGTGTGCTTGGGGTCATTGTCCTGGTAGAATTTTAAATCGTTATGAAGGTTCAGTTTTCGTGCTGAAGATTTCAAATTTTGATTTAATATGCCAATATACTTGTACTGATTCATTATACTGTCAATAAAAACAAGATTACCAACTCCAGCGAACGACATACACCTCCATACCATAACTCCTCCTCCACCATGTTTTACTGTTGGCACCAAGTTCTGTTTGCGAAATTCTTCCCTGGGTTTTCTCTACACCAAGATTCTACCATCAGAACCAAATATATTAAATTTACTCTCATCAGCAAATATAATTTCATTCCAGTAATCAGAATTCATATTTATGTTGGATTTTGCGAAAGCCAGTCTGAATTTTCTATTCTTTTCACTTACGAAGAATTTTTTCCTGGCTGCTCTGCCGTGATATCCAGTAGATCGAATAACTCTGCTAATAGTCTCAGGATTAACAATTACTCCATATAATGCTTGTAAATCAACAGCAACTTTAGGAGCACTCATTCTTGGATTTTTTTTAATATTTCGAACGATAATTCGCTTTATTCCATTGATGATCCGCCAGGTCTTCATTTATCCTGAATTATATGATTCTTTTTATATCGTTTAATGATATTGAAAACTGTTGAATGACTCCAGTTAACTGTTTCAGCAGTTTCTTTAATAGATTTTCCACGTTCAATATACAAATTAATAACTAATTTTCGAATTTCAGGCAAAGTTTCTTTTCGTTTAGCATTCATGGCTGCACAGAGCTAAAAAACACAAACATTCCAAAACAAACTGGAAAGAAATAATGCAGACGATTTTATAAATTATTGCCAATTGCTTTTGAGTACAAACAAAAACTCCCAAAAATATTTTTATTGCTTACTTCAGACGATTTTTGTTGCATAGTTTAATGGTGTCCCATCACTTATGTGAGCCATTTTTTGCTCCGTTCTAAACAATTGTATTTTTATTAAATTAATATTTTAATATTTTGAGAAAATGTATGTTATGTAATAATTGTTACTAAATTTAAGTATGAAACACACCCACAAAAAATTTTTACATGTTTTTTTAATTTATTTTATTACAGTTTCCTTTTGTAAAGCACAAGTGTCCCATCACTTTTGTGAGACACTGTAAATTTAAACGTGCAATTTTGCATTAAGTAACCATTAGAAATGTTCATTTATATCGAATAGCAAAGTATGGACTAAAATATAAATAGGATTTTGAGAATTTAACTACTACCAGTATTTAATTTTTAATTCCTGTTCTTATTTTTTATCCTTTGCCGTCATAATTCTTGATATTAAAATTAAATTATTCATTAAAAAGTAGCTTCTATATTTCACCACGAAATGCCAAGTGTCGTGATTTAATATAATTTACGAGTCACTCCCTTTTTACTTATCATATTACTTGTGTTAATATATAATTATTCTCTTTTGCATATTTTAATATCATTGTTTTCACTCATTATGTTCAGTACAAAAATTTAATTATTACATCACGTAAAACTGAGATAGGAATATTTGCTAGTATATGTGCAAATAACTTGTAAAATTATTGAAAATCGCTCGTAAATGAAGCAAAAAATTCTAACTCAAGTACTTGCGCCTCTTCGTTGTTCAGTTTTTGGTTAGAAAAGGGAACATTTAGGAACATTTTTATTTGGAACGTCAATTAATGTACACAGAAGAAAAGCATAAAGTTCAAATTCATAACTAGGTAAAAGTGAATTGTAGATTGACTTTACAGAAAAACAGTCGGCATTATCCTTTTTTCCTTCCACATGCAAACATATTCTGAAAAGAATATACTCTTCTTCCTGTGTCTTCCTTCAAAATGGGTAGAGTTCTAGAAAAGTATCCTCAGGCTAAAGTTCAGTTTTTCTTAATTTTAAATTACAAATCAATTTCCGATTACCATGTTGGTGTTTATGTGTATAGTCTTTTATTAGGTTGTTGCATATGAAGTGTCCGATTCGGCAGTGAAACTTCTGTCATGAATTGAAATAATTACCATTAAATGCAATATTCGTTTTTTCAGAGGTATACAAGTGCATCTATATCCGTTTTACAAAAGTTCGACATTAGACATGAAAACTTCCTGGAATACATTTTTGACAACTACGTCATTGCTGAATTGTTTCTCTGACAACAAACGATGCAAATATAACAACGATAATAATTTGACAAGAAGGCTGGTGAATGTAATGAATGAGGAAAAAAGTCATATAATAACAAGTTACGTATTTTTTTGCACAACTGTCTTGATACATGCTGTTATACAGTGGTATGTGGCGCATTGTCATAAAGCAGTATAACTCCATATTTCCGTGATCAATCTGCGAGGGTTAACACGTATTTCACCCAACTGCGTGCATCGGTTATCAAAGATCAACGGTTACACCACGTTTTTAGAAGGAATACCAGTTAAGCGCTATCAAACAATCACACGAAAGAAAAGTATTTCTGAGTATCACGTAAAAGACAGATATTTATTGTCACATGTCGGTATTCTGATCATATACGGAAAACACGGAATTTTTCCGATCCAAAAGAGAAGTGCTAACATACAGGCGACATGTCAGGCCTTTTTCAATAAGGTTAACGAAGAACCAACTAATTAAGCTCCTTAATTTTTCCAGGTGCTTGCAAGTGATGGGAAACTGTTAAATAACATACATCCTATATCTCTGGCCTGTCCCTTGCACTTTAATGATGGTCATATTCGTCTATCATTCTTCTTTCTCGATGGCTGCCGCTGATGAACATCAAAACTATGTACTTTCAAAGGTTGTATCTCTAGATTTATCCAACTATCACTCTATGATGTATCCCTTTACAACACAAACACCGAATGCTGTGCTATTTTCTTGGTAATTCCGTGCACGGAGATAACAGTAGCAAACTCATAAACCTCATAAAGGAAGAGTATCCAGTTTTGTCTTCAGGCACACGATGTTTTTCTCCATCCGATCATACTGCAATCTCCAACTCAAATTTTTTCATGTATATATGTAAGGCTATTTAAACATTCAGGTCAAATATATGAACACAGTATGGCAAAGTTCTTGTAATATAAAACTACTTTCATACCCAAATTCGAAACTTGCTTACAACATCCTAGTATGTTCAAGTGCTACTACTAAAAACATCCTAGTATAAGGATTGCGTACTTCGTAAATAACCTCAAAAGAATATTTAGAGAAAAATGCATAATGTTGCGAATTTTGTATATATGTGAATGATTTAACTTAGATTATATTTGAAAGTCTAGACAACAAAAACAAGCTTATTTGTATATAATTTAACATGAAATGTTTGAAAGAGACGAAGCTCTGCAAGAAAACTAGGGATACAAGGTTAAGTCTGTTTAACATTGAGGTAAATGGCTATTTCGCTAAACTGGCAGCATATCGCCAAGCTAGCGATGGTTTTACGGCCAAATTTGGCGAGAAATCACTAAAAGTCGCAAAACTTGCCAACCATTTGGCGACATTTTGGTCCAGTCCCTGTATAACTGCAGTTAGTACTGTAACTGTCACCGTATCCAGCTGTTATGTGTAACTTTAACCGTATATGCATTCCATCAATTTCGAGAAGTGGAAGGTACTAGAGATTTCTCGGCGGCCGAGGGAAAACTTTATAAGACCGGCGACAGCATCATCAACTGCTGGAAGCTACGGCACCTTCTGACAGTCCTTTGACCAGCTCTGTAAGTATCACTTTCTGCTTCATTTCTCTCACGATCGCATGGCCAGTAAGCAACCACGAGATAAAGGATCAACCCCTTGGTATACGCCAACCGACGAAATTATGAAAATAATTAGTCCCGAACAAGCAAACAAACTAATTCAACATTTAAATGAAGTCTGTGAATCAAGGAAGCGCAAAACTATTCATAATGATAACCCGTCAGGCAGACTAAAGAAAATTTTCCCCAATTTAACTCAAAGAATACAGGAAATGCAGAATAAAACGCTTCGACTAAAAACAGTACTGAATGGATAACTCCTCGTAAAACAGCTAAACTGAAGGAAGATGAAAAATCCACATCCGAACTCGCCCAAAGTAACAGATTTTCCAACCTGCCTTCTGAAGTTTCATTGAAAATCAATCATCAATCATATGGATAAAAATAACAGTAAAATACACCCTATTGTTTTGGCTCAAGATAACATTTGGCTCCACTTGGATAAAATCTTAAGTAAAATTTATACTGAAGAATATGAAACCCAAATGCGCAGAAGATCCATTTTTATATTTCCGAAAAGTATCGAAGATTATAAGAAAATATCCCAACTCTTTGAACATCATAAAATCAGTTTTTATATCGATCACTTGGAGCACGAACGCACCACTAAAGCTACCCTTAAAAATATTTCAGATTCGATCCCCGAAGAAGGCATTTTCAAAACCTAACAGAATTTTCCGTAGGAAAATTTAAGCAATTCACACGTAAAATTGAAGTTTCCTGTTTATTTTATCGAACTAGTTAGACAACACGCAAGAAAGAAATGCTACTTTTTCAGTCAATAATATCTACAGATTTAACCTTACGATAGAACCCCATAAAATAACAGTCAGCTGCCTAGCCTGTGCTATATATGCCAGAGGTATGGGCTTACTCAACGCCGATGTTTTCATGAAGAACGCTGCTGCAAATGTGGATAGGAAGACAGAACTTCCGAATGCTACCTAAAAAAGAAGATGAACCTAAATTTTTTTTCCCCCAACAAAATCACGTCAGTTCTTATAGAGGATGGCCGGAATATCAGAAAAGATTAGATGAAATCAATGAGGAAAACGAAAGGAAAAAGCCTAAATTGCCTTTGCCGAAAAAAATCTGAAGTTAATTTTCCTACCCTCCAGAAGACCAACCCAAGCACCAGTTACACTACTAAAAAATCAAGCTACAGTGAAATGCTAAAAAAAGTATTATCCCTTGCGAAAACTTAAAAGCCTCTTACTGAAATTTTTGAACGTTCAGGCATCTTATTCTACCATCAAAATATTATGATTATTATTCAGAAGATGAAAGGTAGTAACCTCCTTCAGAAAAATTAATATTATGCTTTCAAGCAGTAAAACTTATTATTCGGCTATCCGAATTCACAGATTAATTTCCCTTTACATCATCCAATTTTACAGTAAAGATTTAATTTTTATTCTTCTATCTTTACATGGCTTCCCATGTATCTCATTTCTCAAGATGCAACTCCGGGGTCAGTACTTGGGAGGGTGACCACACACGTAACTGGCTCCTGCGTATCAGATGTCTTCGTCACCTCATGTTTTACATCAGCTCGAGCGGCTACCCATTCCTACGATTAATCTCTTCATGTCACGTACTTTAAGTACATGTTTTTATTTCGCCTTTTTGGAGAAGCGGTTTTACACCTGCCAACTCTAACTAAATCCAGCGCCTTACGGTAAATATTCATGTTAAGTGGTAGAAGCGAGATGCTATATGCCACTCATCACCTTCAAGTTTCAAGTTCGTTTCTCAAACGTTAATTCAGAACTGAATTCGGAGTATTGAGATATCTGTAAAAACTTGGCCTTTTAGATGCGCTCTGCACTGCTTTGTGTTTAACGTTCTGAGTAGTTTGTAACTACTGATTGTGCTTCGTGATACTGAGAAAAGCTGTACGAGTATTTTTGTGGAAAGAGTACATTGTATTGTTTTTGTGGAAAGAGTACAAGTACATTGTTTCTTTGGGTAAAATAAATTGTATCAAGCTATCATCTGTTCTATATGCATTCAATTCATTACGAACCCATGCGCACGCAGCAATAACATAAATACAAAATCCTGACTTCTACGAAAGTATATGTTCTATAACAGCATGAAAAATATTAAAGGTAGATAACTTAATTACAAACCTAACAACTGCACGTATATGGTTTTACAAAATAATAAAATTAGAACTATTTCCCGCCATCAAAGCGTTACATTCTTTTGTACTTAACAGTTTAAAGACAGGTGTTAGTAGTTGTAAAAAAAGTTAAAGTATTAAGTAAGTTTAAAATATACTTTATTGTTTTTATATTTGTATTTATTATTTGCTGGGAAATATAGAAGTATTTACTTAAAGAAGAGAAATCTATTTCAGCATTACAAATATTATCAAAGTGTTTTTCGATAGTCCAGTTTATTTATTTAGTGAATGATAGTTTTCAGCTAATACTTTAGCTATTAAACTGCTGGAAAAAGAACAAACAAAGTAAAATTCTTTTTTTTCCCAATATTAAATATTTTAAGCAACTTTATCTACAATCATGCCAACATAAATGCTGCTCCAATAAATGTTATCCTCCTCGAAAATCAAATTCCTCAGCTTGAAAAACATAAAAATGTAATGGTCAACGTACGTTGAAACAGAAGAATCAAATTTACCAATAACTAACTAACAACTATTACAGAGTTTGCTTTTCTCTCCGCCCCTTTTTTTCTGTATGTTTAACGTAATTTTATGAACTCGTAAAAAAAAGACATGAAACTTTACTTCAGGGCAAACATATGTTGACCTGGCATTCGAAGAAGAATGATCCAAGAACGTTGCATAGAATATATCTCAGAAGTTTGTTCGATATTGCATTGGGAAAAGAAAATTAAAGCACTAACCGACAAGGAGTGAACTCTTGTATATACGTAGTCAGCCTCGGCTAACCTCAGACCAATCAAAGAGCAACGAAACGAATAAAGAATAAATCCGGAACGTAAAAAGCATACTCTGATTTCTTTTTTTTACCCAAAGTTTATTATCAAACCAAAAAACTAAAATTTTTCTCTTTTGAATGACTATCGATTAATTACTCAAATTCGCTGAAACAACCTTGTATTTGGCGTACATTTACTAAAAACACTCAATCGATTTCCAGGGCAGCTACAAGTCCCTCCTCATCAGGAGAACAAAATATCTAGAAGCGCATGTTGTTTCTAGATATTTTGTTCTCCTGATGAGGAGGGACCTGTAGCTGCCCTCGAAATCGATTGAGTGTTTTTAGTAAATGTACGCCAAATACAAGGTTGTTTCAGCGAATTTGATTGTTACATTGGCGTGTTTCTCTTCTATTATCGATTAATTAATTGAAATTTTAGACATAATTTGCTCTCATTTCAAATTTGTTTAGGTTTTAAATACACATCAAAGAGCATTTCCCTTCTTGGCAGAATGTTTTCCAGTAAAAGAGCAACTGAATTGAAATGTCCGGAATTTCAATTTACTGGACCGTTTGTTCCCTTTTTTTAGACCAAATAAAACTAAGCTCGATATTAATTAATATTTGTGCTTTTAATTTTCCTTTTTAGTTTTAATTTTATAAGATTATAAATAATAACTTGGTATAGCCCAGTATATTTTTTAAAGCTGCTAAATTAATTTAGGTGACTGCACATGCCATGAAAATTGTCATATAATGCTGTGAAAATGAGCTTTTAAATCTTCATTGAAAAATAGTTACTTCTCCTCCGTAGGCTTACTGTTCTTTTTTAGAGCGTAATTTTATGCTTTGATGTCGATTTAAAAAATTTCTGTGTTTACTTTTAAATAAACAAATATAGCTTATGTGATTTGTTTCACACAGATAAAAATGACTTCTTTGTTTAATGTAAAAAAGTAAATTATGATTGCGTGTATAGAGGCAGAGTTTACGTAAATAAAAATAATCCTGTTTTAATTTAGTTTAACTGATATAAAAACGAGATTGGTATTTAGGCAAATAAAATAATTCTTAACCTTAATTTTTAACTCCCCTTTATCTTCTTTACCCCCAATATCTTATTTATAAAAAAATATATATATATTTGTTTTTGTTGTTTATCTAAAATAAAAGTCTTTTAACTAAAAACCTTTGGTAACATAAACTAGGATAAATAAAAAAAAAAAAAATTTCTTCATTCATAGAGAATACACGTATTTTTACTATTGAAAAGATTCCATCTAAATGGACCGCGTGTCCCATTTATTTTGGGTACTTGCAGTTCTAACATATATAATTGGTTAATTTCTTTCCATTCTAGCCAACGGTTAACAAAAGTTCATCTTCGAGAAAATTCGGAAGAATGCATCTTACCTTAAAAGTAGCTACCAGCCTCTCCGTATCTTCGGAAGGGGGTGACTCTCCGGACAACCCCGTCTTGCCGCCGAACCCCTCTCGCTGCAGGAAGGAGGACCGCGGGGACGAGCAACCGCTTTCGCTCCAACTCGTCGTCTGCTTCTTGAACAGCACTGACCGGTCTTCCTCTGCGGACGACACCAACCTGTCGTCTGCTCCGTCGTTCGGTGTCGGAGACCGCGTGACCAAGGTGTGGTATCCGAGGTCGTGACCCGGCGATATCCGGCCGGAGGGACAGAGTGTCATCTGCTGTTCTCTCGCGGCGCGCAAAAGATCGTCGTCCGACGCATTGCGGGGGTGGATTGTCGCTTTACCCGGGTAAAACGCCATGAGACCAGCAGGCGGTGCCAGTTAGCTCGACAAGGAGGGAAAGCGGTGAGCATAACGGACTCAAGGAATTCATTTAGGAAAACCTGAAACAAAGAAAAGTCAAAAATTAGATTTAGACATACATATATAGTACATGTGTGTGCTTCACAAATTTCGATTAATATAAATATTCTCAGTTCTAGATGAATAAAAATTTAGTTCCTTCTTCTAGTTCCATCTCATCTCTATTTACGGTGCTAATTCTAGCGTAGTTCATATAGACTCATTTCTTTTCAATGGCCGATGCGAATAAATTCATCATTTTACAAGTTAGTAGTGAAAATGCAAATATATTAAAATGCAGCTAGTGTTACAAGATTTATTGAAGTATGTCAGAAGTTTCATTTCTAAGGAAAACTTCTTTAAAATGATTCTTAGCTGCAGAAGCTACTCAACAAATACGTGACCTAGAGGACCACTTTCCCTTTCTTAAACAGTACGTGCCAGAAATGTATTGTTCAAAACATTTACGTTAACGAAACTGCTTATGACAAAATGCTGCTTCTTGCTGCCCTTGATGAGAGAATGTGGCACCGAAGACACCAACTTCTGAATCTTTCCCTTACGTTGCAGGTGGGGAAAAACGGTGGCTTATTCGCTGTCTGTGTCTTTGACTAAGTTCATGAGTGGTTTGCCGAGGGTTTACACGGATCAGATTATTCAAACGATTCTTACAGCAGACGACAACAGTACGAGTAACGAGTGACGAACAATAGTAGTGTAGATAGTCGATCACATCGCAATTTCCATTTTGGAATTGTCAAACCATTACAGAGTTACCCTCGAAGCAATAGCATTTTTCTCATCTACAGCAAAACCTAATCAAGTAGTCACTGTTGTTGACAATTCTTGCGTGCGTAAGAAGATTTAGAATGTACAGTTTATCGTCTAATTGACACGCCATTCTTCAGAACTTATAAAGCAAAAGGCTACAGGCCATAATTACTTAACAAGAATTGTATGTACAATATAACAAGCTATATTTCGATATGTAATTATCTATTTGCATCGTCTCCATCATCTTTACTAAAATGACTCTAAAGTAAAGCAGAATAAACATTTGCAGCAATCCAAAAATGGATAATTAGAGTTCTAGTTTGGGCAAATTATCGCCATTTACTTAAACCCAACTAAATTTCAAGACAAAATACAGCAAACAGATTAAATCAAATGTCACTTTTATTGAACTACAGTTTTAATTTTAGTCTGTAGTTACAAACTAAAATTAAAACGTAATCAGCGTACAGCAGTGAATAATAAATTTTAATCGAACTTAAATCTTCAGAAATTACAAGCGCTTTGTAAGAGCACTGGCTAATTTTCTCAACCAGTATGAGCTTTCAAATCCTACTTATGTAACACTTCTATTAGAGTTTCTTTCAAATGAAGCTGAACACCAAAACGTGGATGCGTATCCAGCTGGAACATTAACAATCAGCTAAACCATATTACTTACAGTAAGCCCTTCTTATTTTTATCTACCTCTTTTTCTCGCTGTCTGTTTTGCATAATCTTCTGCAATAAGTGCTAGTGAATAAAAAAATAAGAAAAGAAGAACAGAGTCACCTTCATAGAAACAGGTTAATAACTTAAATAAAACGTTATAACAGAACTTTAGAATTTAATGCGGCGGAAGTTTTTCAGACGATTCTGATTATGTCTCAACTGTCTTCAATAAAAACGTCAGTTGATTGTTAGCAAACAACTATGCACTTGGATGAAAATATTTTTCATTTTTTTTTATGTTTCTTTAGCTTTTTCTCTACAGAATTTATTTAATAAATCATTATTTTAAATAAAAAATGCGCAAGAAAATGGTAAAATATTAAAATACCATTAAAATACAAGTAGTACACTAAACCCTGCTGCTTCCAATTAACAGGGAATCGATATAATGTGGCTTTTTTCGGAACCTAAAAAAAGGCCTAAATTTACGACAATTCTCTGTAATGTTGCTATATCCGAGCTCTCCAAAAGGCGCTAAATGTTCTCTGATTTTATGATCGAATAAATTCAGTATTGCAGTATCATATAATTTCAACTATCGTTAACGTGTAACTAAAAACTACAGAATGATTTCCAGCAATGTCCCAAAACATTTAAAAACAGCATATCTTTAGAATTTCCGACAGAGTCTCGCGCGCTGGAAATAACGTTTTTTTTTCGTACTGCGTTGCCATTGCTCGCTTTAAATATTTCTAATGAAATAATTTATCTAAATTAAAATAAAATTACCTCAAACGATTAGGAAATCTCATTCTAAATTATAATTCAAGTGAAATTCTTATAGAATGTAACTAACATATGAGTAAATTCATCTAACTAATGAGTCTTAAAGCAAAATTTACTTATTTTTAACACGAAATCAAGCAGTTCTTTTCAATTGTAATATCTGAAATATAAGTATGATAACTGAAATATAAAACTGTCTAGAAAGATTGAAATGTATGTTTTGTTGGTGTTAAAATAGCCTAAACTGGATTCATAACTATTATATTTAGTTATAATATTTACTGTTAAATTAATGCAGGGCATCACCAATGACCAAAAGCATAAGATCGCTAAATTCTGGGAGATCGAGCAAAGTTCAATTTCAGGCATGTAGGCTAGTTGCATGGTTGGGTTTTGTGGTTTCCCCAATTTGTAACGTGAATACGAGTCAGTTTCCCTTAGAAAATTCTCCACGAAGGCATCTCTTCCCTTAAGTAGATAGACCTCATGTGCTTCATACAAGGCCCCATCAGTGGCTGAGAGAGTAAAATCGCTGAATACTGGGAAATCGACCTAGATTCGATTTCAGACAAACAGGCTAGCTCCATGGTTTTTTTTTTTTTTTTTTTTTTTTTTTGTGGTTTTCCCAATTTGTAACGTGTATAGGAGCCAGTTCCCCTCAGAATATTGTCCACGAACGTATCCGTTCCCTTAATTAGATAGAACTTCACGTGCTTTGCCATATCAAATAACCATAATCATAGACAAATTCACACAGGAGAATTAGGTAAGAGTATAAATTTTCAAGACTGCTTTAACGCATTTTAAGAGTCTGGACCAATTACGTTTGTAATTCTCAGCTTAAAAATTAAAGCATTTATTTAAGAAAAGCTGACTAATATCATAATAAGAACATGACACAATCAAAATTCCGAAAGATTCCACCTTAGATCATAAATATATAAAGCAATATCCATTATTTTCTTCCTTCTCCAACAATGATTTGCAAAAACGAGTTATCGTAATGAATAGAAATGGAAGAAAATCGAGGGAAATTATTTATGAAATTGACCTAGATAGCGATGAACCTTCAAATACTCTGTTAGTTAGAGGTGATAACTTCGAATAGAAACTACTATCTTTAATTCCTTAACTGCTTACACTAAGCAAACTGGTTGTTATTACAGATTTTGCTTGTAGAAAGTCAAATGTGGTAAGAGAAAAATTAAAGCGAAAATAACGTTTCTTAACCGCCGCAAATGCTACGAAATAAAGAGTATAAATGTTAGGAAAGAAAAATTGTATCGTATCGTTATTATCGGCAAATACCACTTTCTTTAAATTTCTTTAAATAGATCAATAAATATATTTCTTCGCACTCACAGGAATATTTAGTGGATCTTGTTATTTAAACCCATCTTATAAACTATTAGAATTATTAATGAAAGTAAACAAATTAATCTTAATAGAAGTTAATTACATTTTAATCCACATTACTGTTGTATATCTGTTGCGATTACTAATATATTTGTTACAGCATAGTGTTATTCTTTTTATCATTTATGTGTTAGTAGTGCTTCCTTGATATTTTGCCATTACCAAAAATGCATTACTTCTTGTATCGCACTTATTTTGACAAAAATATTTTCACTGCATCATTTCTCATTTCGAATTTATAATTTTCAGTTTTTTAAATCTAATAACCTTCTTTTAAATGAACTAAAGAGGCTACTTAAGACTATAATTGCATTTCGTGTATTGTTTGC
Organism: Stegodyphus mimosarum; assembly: GCA_000611955.2. Classification (NCBI taxonomy): domain Eukaryota; kingdom Metazoa; phylum Arthropoda; class Arachnida; order Araneae; family Eresidae; genus Stegodyphus; species Stegodyphus mimosarum. The sequence goes on from KK121160.1 coordinate 178,759, forward strand.
TCGTGTAGTTGCGTTTATATTCTGCGTTATCTGCATTGAAGATCAGATTAAGCTTGAAAAAGTAAATTAATGAGAGTGAAAAGGAAATGAACAGTGCTTAAGCAAAATTAAGCATTTGGCTAAGGGCTGGCAGAAAGTCTTGTTTGCCACCATTTGGTAACTATAACAATCTACACGGTAGCGGAATTTAAAATGTATACTTTTTTGGTCCATTTAGATAGCAACAAGATTCTCCGTTGCCAAAAAAAATGAGGGCCATATTATGTCATGCATTTTATTTTAATCGCAATAATCTTATCGAATTTACATACTACATGGAATGCTCTAATCGAACTTATTTAGTAAAACTAGCATGAAAATTAAGTGCACTAAATTCAAAATGAATTAAATTGGATGAAAATATGTAATAATTTACTAAGAAATAACCCTAAATTGGCATCAAAATTTTGCTTACGTAATTAGCTTATAATAGGGTAATCAGTTTTTTTTCCAAGTATATCCTTCATTAATTGCGAAGCATGCCATTGGTTGGAAGGTTAAATGCTTGAGTCATCGAAGGCACTTACTTGAGTATTTGTGCAGAACTTAATTTAAATTACCATTCATGTTTTTATAGGCCAAGAAAGAAAACATAAAAAAGGCGAAAAAATTGGAAGAAGATTTTGCTCATACGTCATCTCGTGGTCTCCTTAAAGGATATGAAAGGAATTTGAGCAGATAATTACAAGCAAAATTACCGAGAAACAATAAAAACTATAAATAAAAGCCCCGAAACGCTGCCTATCGGCGAACAGATCTGGATGTGTTCTCGCGATTTTCGGTGCAGTATGCTAGACTGTACCCAACTCACGTCCACCTGTACATCCATTAATACATTCTCCGTAGAATCCACGCGCTTCGTTGCCCATTAGTGCTTAGGTGTGGCTTATTGCTTGCCTCTTGCAAAAGACGAATTGTTCTCTAATTTTCAACCCTCGGGCATTTACATCTCAAGCCCACCTTCCCAAAAAAACCTGGCGCCTTTTTTTCTCTTTTTCTTCTTCAGCATTCGTTTCTTCAGCATGGTTGTCCTTCGGGCGGATAACGTTCTTCGGAAGATGAATCTATCCCAGGTTACTGCAACTGTTCCATTATTTAAGAGATGCTGTATATAATGCGCGTGAGCTTTGCAAGTGACATGAAGAATGCGCATTTGTGTTCTTACCGACGCTGCTGAACGCTCAAATTGAAATCGGTTGAAAAATGGTATTCTTACCAGATGGCGATATCTCTCTGATGTGTAGTAGCAGCGCGTGTGGAATTCATTTGAATTAAAAATGCCAGACGATACTCTAACCTTCAGCTTAAGTAAACAAACAATGTTTTATTGATTTTGCTCTTCACTCCTCACGAATCGACTTGAAATCGCATATTATTTTTATATAATACATAAGTACATAATGAGTTGTTTTTAATAAAAAGAGTACAATTATTGTTGCATAGCTGCAGACAGGCCTGTTTCGTAGATAACGAAGTGCGTAATGGCCGTATAAGAGCCGATAATTTCAGGAGGCTTCAAACTAATAACGATTCCTGGTAGCTCTATTTTTTTCTTAGAAGAAGTCGAATACTCCTAAAAGCCCTCTGAGGCTAGGACCCGATGTTGTCGCTAATTAGTCCAAAGGGATTTGAATCCCGAAGGACTATTACTTTCGTTTTGGCATTTTGCTTCGTTTCACTTTTCAGTTTACTGCTTTATTTATTTATTTATTTATTTATTTATTTTTTTTTTGACGTAGCTTTCTCTTCAAAAATCGTCTGCGTTGCACGGGAAAATAAAAAGGAATTTTAAATGCAGTTCTAAATAAATAGCCAAATAAATGTGACATTCGTAACAATATTCTGTAAAACTTTAGCGAATTTTTCATTAACAAACTCAAAGATTTCAAAGCCAGCAATACCTACGTTGTACAGAAAAACATTTTTATATCCAGCGAGTGAGAGTGTGTACCGAAATCTCTAAAGATATGCTCAATTTAAAATTATTTTGCGATATTGCTGTTGAACTGAATTTTATGGTTTAAGTGCGAAGAACATGGTATTTAATAAATAAAGGTAACACGCAAAATGTTAAATAAACGCTCCTTTGGACGTAATTAAAATCTGAAACCTTTCAGATTTTTTTTCCCTTTTTTTTAATATTATAATAGTTTTAAAGAAACTGGGAATCTAACTTTATTTCTTTGAACAGCATTTCCAGCTGTTTCAGTTTCTGTCTCCTTTACAACAATGGTACTTTTAACAGCGTAAATACAACGTAAACATAAATAACAGAATGAGTTAAAAGTCACAGTCACGCTCTGTGTACTATTCGTTCCAAACACAAAGTATCTGAAATCTATGCAAAGCGTTCAATATCATTAATTATTATCAACAAGTTCAAATAAATGTAAATATTTAATACTAGAGAAAAAATGCATATTTTTCATTCATTTGAATTACAAAAGTATCCAGTTTTGAGTTTTGTCCTTTTTACTTCCTTGTACAAAGTAAGTAAAATATTGCAATCGCGAAAATTTTCGGGTATCTTATTTCAACGGAAATATTCATTTTGATCGCTCTCGAGCCATCTGAATGATTTTTTTTTGCTTGACATATGCACGTACGGACAGAATACAGGGATCTTTTTTTTTCCAAAATTGTGCAGTTTTAAAAGTGATTGAATTATGTTGCTCTTATATTCCGGTTAAGATTTTTGTCTTTAGTTAATGCGCAGGCAACAGTTGTAGAATTATCAACAGTTTAAAAGCGTTAAGTGGCGTTAGGTTTAACGTGGCAGCTATTTGTTTAAATTTGAATCTTTTAGTTGTATAGTGAATTAAGTTAGTTGGTGAACGCAGTGTCTTTTCGCCCAGTGGGGCTTAAAGTTAACTTTAAATTTTTGTGCACCGAAAATTTTGTCTTTCTGCCGTTGGACGAATTTTGGGCTAGAAACTCTAATTTTAATTGAAAAAGTTATTTTTTTATTAGTTTTAACTGCATTTGGTGTTTTAAGTTGGTCTGTTTTTTAAAAGTTTTAATGAAAATACTAAGGTTTTACGTATTTTTCCTTGCCGCGAACTGAACTGATTGAATAAGAAATATTGCTAATGAAATAAGTTTAAATAAAATGCAACAAAAAATGTGTATACTTTAATGATCCGTACAAGGAAGTCACGTGGTGTCCACATCAGATTTTTTTATCTCATTCACAAAGCATATGTTTTGCATATGTCTTTTGCTGTTAAAAGTATTTTGCGATGGCAATGAACTTGATTTTAGAAACTGATACTGGTTATGAATACTGTGTGATTCAATGCGAAAAAAACAATATTTGAATATAATTTTTTCAATAAAATTTAGACACTCAGTCACGTATTTAATTAAAAATTTCCAACTCAATTGAAAGAAAAAAATAAAGTTATTGGAAACCTTTACATTTTTATCAACACCAGAAAGAAGAAATATAATTTCCTTTGAGTATGAATGTTTGCATCGATTAAATTTATAAGCCAAGAACCCGAGTAATATAAACAAATCTGATATACCCAATGCAGCTTATGTCGTCTGCAGAGCATTTTATAAATTTTATCAAACACTGGCGTTAACTTTGACACAGAATAAAACAATGCAAGATGTATAGATTATAATCTAATAAATGTTGATAAGAAATTCTAACTACACTAAGAATGCTGAGACCGTATAATTTCGATTTTAATAAATCAGCGATTTTTTAAAGTGATTCGATTAAAATAACCTTTATTATAGTTTTAGAATTAATTCTTTTTCCACTTCAAAAAAAGTGTTTTTAATTATTCTGTTCCGTAGTATTACTTAATTTTAGGAAATCATTACCACTTTTCATATAATTTATTTTATGTTTGTATTTTTATTGTTCCATGAGGATGTTAAAAATGTTTTTTTTAAAAAAATTAATAATTGAATTAATTTTGCTGCTTTAGCGCGGATTAATCTTTTTCTTGGAATTTCGAATAATAAATTTTTTTCCTTCCTTATATATATTAAATTGCAATCTAAAAACTTCAAATTCCTGTTTAGCAACTCGGCGTAAAGTGAATTGCAAAATCGGTGTTCATTAAATTGAAATTCGGCTGCCTAATGATTTTTTTTAGTTTAAATAACACTCTGAATAAACGATTATTGGAAAAGCAACAATAATCAGCTTAATAGCCATAAATTTACATTGCTAGTTTCGAAGGTTTAAATATAGAACCTTCGGCATCTGAAGAAGTCTTCGAAAGTCTGTAAGGTATTTCTCCCGCCTTCTTCGCATGCCTTCGTGGTGTAGTGGTCTGCATGCTCGACGCATAACCGAGAGGTCCGTGGTTCGATTCCCGGCGAAGGCGTTGCTCATTTTTCCTGTCTCCTGCTTCGAAATAACCTAATGTCTCTACACTGGCGCCCGAACTAAAAAGGTGGTGGATGATGATTCTCCACCGCCGCGATTTGGCGATTGGGTCCCCAAAACCCCAGTCGCCCTTTAAAAGGGGGAGTATGTAAGGTATTTCTCCCGCCTTCTTCGCATGCCTTCGTGGTGTAGTGGTCTGCATGCTCGACGCATAACCGAGAGGTCCGTGGTTCGATTCCCGGCGAAGACGTTGCTCATTTTTCATGTCTCCTGCTTCGAAATAACCTAATGTCTCTACAAGTCTTCGTATGCTTAAGTCTTCGAAACTAATCTTGCAAATTTATGAACATTACTCTGATTCTTGTTTCTTTAACTCCTGCAATAGCTGCATAATGACCTATTTTGAGAGCCAAATATAGCACTGCATTTAAGAGACTCAAAGGAATCGAACCACGGGACCTGTCGGTTACGCGTCGAGTGTGCTGACCACTACACCAAGAAGGCATGCAAAGAAAGTGAGAGAAATACCTTATGATATACATTACAGAGGAAAAATGCTTAGCTTTGATTAAACTAAAAAACCCATTATTCCATTAATCAGAAGCAAAGGACTTCGTTATGCTCCTATATTCAAAGAAAAAGGTTTACTCCACCACCACTCCCATTAAAAAGAGGTGCCTTTAGCATAGAAAAGACCAATAATTTAAGTTTCAGGCTTGCTTTAAATCGTCAGATTCTTGAAAGAGAAGTTTTTCTAGTATCGAACATTTCATCAAAATCTTTTATTCAAAGGTTTTCGCATTACTTTTTCTATTTCACAACAAGTATTAAAGGTTGACAGAATTTCTTCTATGTAGATTTTTGCAAGCGGTTTCCAGTCTGAGAAAAATTACAATGGATGCATATCAGGCCTCATAATGTATGTTCTCTCACTTTATGCTGAAGTCTGCCCATTTAAAATCGGTTTTGTGTAAGAAAACTTGCATTCTAATCGTTTGTTCATCTCTGGATTTTATACTTTCCTATCACGTGAATTTTGAATATGTTAATGAATTCCTTACGCTTTTTTTTTGTTATTTTGTTCATGATCGATCTGTCATATATGACGTAAAAAAGACTATTTTAAGTGAAGAATCTTGTTTTTGTAGCAGTTTTAGAGAAAGGTCCAACCTTCATCTCTTATCGAAAAGACAATCTTTAGAGATATTCAAATCAGAATAACAAGTTAAAATAGAACTGGAACAAGAAATAAAAAGGGAGTATATGAAGGAAGAAACGCTTTATGAATTTTTTTTCCTTGCATAAAAACCACATCATAACGTTTTAAAAGATAGGAACTTAGATCATTATTTGCCATTCCAGAAACACTAGAAAAAACGTAATTTAAAAAAATTAAAACTAAGAAGGAGTTAAGCATTAGTTTAAGGATTAACCTTCTAGCTTAAGGATTAATCCTACCGGTAATTCAAAAATTCCGTATTAAAAACGTATTAAAAACAGTAACGCCAAGTCGTCGAACAAAAGCATTGCTGCTAAGTTATTTCATCGTTAAATCCAAGTGAAGACTTATACGATTATTTAATAAAAATGTTACTTACTCGAGATATATTATTCGAATTAATTAATAAAGACATAGCTGTGTTTTTATACCCTGGATAGCTCGCACATTAGGCCTGCAACAAATAGCTCTTTCAAAACATAGCACCTTTTTATTTTCCTAGGACGTCATATCCGTTTATTGGAAACAATAAATACGCCAGGGAAGGTATCTCTTTGCGGTATTTAATACGACAAAGGCTGCAAAGCTTTAAATGAATGTAAATAAATACATGAGCAATCTGAAAAAAAAAACTTTGATTGTTAACTGTAGAGACATAAGGTATTTTTTGAAGCAGGAGAGATGAAAAACGAGCAATTCCCTCGCCAGGACTCTAACCACGGATCTCTCGAATACGCGCCGTGCGTGCAGACCACTGCGCCACGAAGGTATACTAAGAAGGCGGGAGAAATACCTTATATACTCCCCCTTTTTAAAAGCGAGTGGGATCAGGGGACCCGATCTCAAAATCCTGGTAGTGAAGAATCATCATCCACCACGTTTTAGTTCGGGAGCCACTGTAGAGACATTAGGTAATTTTTTTCAGAGCAGGAGAGAGGAAAAATGAGCAATGCCTTCGCCGGGACTGGAACCACGAACCTCTCGAATACACACTGAGAGTGCTAATCACTACACCACGAAGGCATGCTAAGAAGGCGAGAGAAATACCTTATATATTCCCCCTTTTAAAGGGGACCCAATCGCCAAATCCCGGTGGTAGAGAATCATCATCCACCATCTTTTAGTTCGGGCGCCACTGTAGAGACATTGGGTATTTTGAAATTGGAAACGTGAAAAATGAGCAATGCCCTCGCCGAGAATCGAACTACGGACCTCTGGAGTATGCGCCGAGCGTGCTGACCACTACACCACGAAGGCATGCTAAGAAGGCGGGAGAAATACCTTAATTAGTATCTATTGGAATCTACGCTGATTGGCGTTTTTAGTATTGGATGTTGTATCAGTGTGGTTAGATAAGTAATCTATAAATGTAATAATGTGGTATACAGGATTTGGTAATGTAAGTCTTGTTTTGTATTGTCCTGTTTTAAATTCCTGTAATAATCCACACTGACTGGTCATATTGCTATTGTAGTTCTCTCAATATTACCGCGAGGTGGTAATTATCAATATTGTATTGTTACCATTTTTAAATAGTATATAATACCAATGCTAGTAGTGTACTATTGTAGTATTGAAATAGCAACATGTAATTTGTGCATTTCTGTAGCTGTCCAGATATACTCAGTCACTATGTATATCCACAATAGCTGTTGTTTGTACTAGTAATTTAAGTATACTAACTTTTTAATGTACACTCATCAAACACCTTGTATTAATCAACATTTATGTATTATAGCATATACATGTATTGTAAACTGTACATCAACAACAAACTATGTAACCATTTGCATTGTAACTCTGCTTGCCCTTGTTTGGCCGTGCATCCATTCTCATAGATTTTCAATAAATCTGGAGTCTGGGCAGCAGGGTGCGAGTCCCCTGTGGGCCTTTGGTCGGCTGAACTGCCCTGGGTGGACCTGGCGCTTGGTGTATCGGCGTCTTGTGTGCGGCTCTCCGGTGGCCTCATGGCTGCTCTAGACTATGGGGGGCGCGGTGCTGAACTGATTGACCACTATGGTAAAGGTACAGTGCTCGCGTCTTCCGTCACTCACTCACTCACTCACTCTAGTTATAACTGACGATGTAGAGTAAGGTTGCGTAAGTCGTAACCACGGCTTAAGTCGTACAGGCGTAATATCACGCTAACTGCGTCTCTTTCGGCAAAACGAGTTACCTAGTCAACAAACAAATGTTTTATATAGTGTTCGTCTCCATCTAATATTTGCGAGGAAAATCGCGAAGCGAATATGATTTGGTGCTTAAATGCAAAGGACGGGTACACGACTTATGTGCTGGAGTTGAGAATAAAATGTAAACTTATCTTTACGATCATTGTTATAATTAATTGTATAAATAAACTAAATGAGAAAAATGTTTTATTATACTTGTATAATTTTAAATGCAATACGACTTAAGCTATAGATGGTAAGACTCAGAATACTGGTTGTCATATTAAGTCATATTAAGTTTGTGCTCATAAATCATATTAATTGTATCCAAGAGAGTGGACTATATGGAATTTTACTGTAATAAATATCAGCAACGACAACACAAGATGTTATTACCATACATAATTTTTATTTTTTTCATAAATCCTACAATTTATACCTATTTTTAATTAGGGGTACGACTTATGTCACCTTTCTCTATCAACGGCCCAATGCAGAGTTTAAATTGCGCCGGAGACCGGCTCCGATACTTCTCAGTTTTCCAGATAAATTATAATTTCAACGAAAGCGCATCAGAGCCCTAAATAAAAGAGCTCCGACTCTTCTTTTATGCAAGTGAACCGCAGTTTTAGCACATAAATTTCGTTTTAATAGTAAACATGCCTTAAAAATCAAGCCCCCCAATCATTGTCAAAGGCTTATTCTCCAGGACATGCAATGAATTTATGAGAGCGGGTAAATTTGGTATTCCCTCAAAGAACTAAAAGTGATACCCTGGTCGTGCACGTTCTACGCCAGTGATTTCCTACTGTAGACCTCCTGTAGACTTTCTGAATGATATAACGAAACAGAGGGACCACAGCTGTCACTTGTACAGAGAAGTTGTAGAGACATTAGGTACTTTGAAGCAGGAGGGATGAAAAATGTGCAATGCCCTCTCCGGGACTCGAACCAAGGACCTGTCGAATACTCATCGAGAGTACTGACCACTACATCACGAAGGCATGCGAAGAAGGCGGGAGAAATACCTTATAAAGTCTTATGTTTATTCTTACCCTTTATCCAGGAAAATTTATTCAGGAAAAGTATTCAAGTAAATTTCCTGCTTGACGGTTAGAATTACATCGACAGGACATCGCGATCAGAAAGTCTTGTATTCTGCCCTCTTTATTTTCAAAGCTACACTTTTCCGTTAAATTTCTTTCCATATAACCATACTGTTTCTAGAATTCTCGCTATTCTCCTAGTAGAGGTTTGGTCGTTTTATCTTTTTTCCTTGGTGTGGTGCAAAAAAAGAGTGGTACCTGTCATTCCTTGGAATAGTATATTATACATATAATCAGAGCTTAGACGGAAATCGACTGAGGCAATGGTTTTAAGAAAACTGTCCTCTATGCAACGTCATGAAGAATACGGGCGTTTAAAGACAACCAATCTCTGCAAACAAAATACCAGCGTCATCTAAACTGATGAATGATTCAAGGGCAATTTCCGAAATTTATTAAAATGTTTAATTACTAAAATTCGAATATGCATCTTCTGTTTTCATACTGATTTCCATATCAATTAGATAGATTTCTGAACTCTAGTATATATATATATATACTATATATCTAGTGTATATATATATAATTGGATGATTTCTCTCAGAATAACTGCAATGGACTGGCGATGGCTTGTTGAGTTGAACTTAGAGATTCTTTACTGTGTAGATGGAAGGATAATGCATTGTATTAAAATGGCAGAGGCTGGTAGCATCATAGATGCCTAAGAGAGAAAAAAAAACTTTTAGACGTGGCCATAGATTCGAAATAGTTTTATTTCGTTATAAAGCAAGCTTTGATATGCATATCATCATTACGGTTGTCATAGGCATCCCACAATTTTGTATAGATTACATTTTCAGACAATGGACAAAGCGGAGTGGAAAAGCAGAGGTACTGGTACAAGAAGACGAAAACGAAGAAAAGGAGAGACAATCCAGCAAGACTTCAGAAAAATGAGATAGGTGAAAGGTTCTTTAATCTGATTGGACAAATGTTGTCAACACTGCAGCAAGATTACATAAGAAAGCATGAAACGGATTAATTTCGAAAGAGGCCGTTCAACAGAAATCCAGCATTTTCTAATTTTAGTACAGAATGGGGTTACAGTTAAAATGAAGAATTATGGGGCTGTAGTTAATTTGAGTCATAATTTTGAGTAACATTTTTCATGTCTTTTAATAATAATAAAAATAACAATCTTTTAAATTAAGTATATAAACTATTTCTATACAATACTTTATATATATATATGTGTAAGATATCATACAGAAATAGTTTTTATTCTTTTATTCTTTTAATGTCAAATAGAACTTAATATAAATCCAGTACTGTTAACTGTTCAGGTTTCGGTATTTGAAATTATTACGCCCCGAGAAGTCGATTTGGAGCATTAAAATATTAATAATTAAATTAGGATTCGTTATAATATTAATATTTGAATTTTCACTTATGAAAAAAATTTTAAATTATTAAAAAAAATTCTAATAATTTAACACTTTTTCAAATATTTTAAAAACTTCTTAGCAGTTTGCATCTTATTTTGTTATATATTTTTAGGATAAATTTAATTCAATTTATAGTATTGCTACGAAATGTCCAGGAGCGGTAAGATAGCTTCCCCACAAAGCAGGTTCAGGGTTGTCAGAAAATGGCAAGGGAAGGCAGGATTTCCACATTTGGCGAGAAATCGCCCGCTTGGGGACATTTGGCGACAAAACTGGCGATATGCCATAGACGGATGGAGAACCATCTGGAACGAATTTTTCCTGGTTTAGTCCAGAATGTTGTCGAATACAAGCCAAAAGCTATATAAACTCTGCTGGTACACGGACAGTGAGTCAGTGCGAAGTCAGTGGCTAGCCTACAGAGTTGATAGTCAGTCCGTGAGTCCGTCGTAGTCTAGTGCCAAGCTAGTTGTCGAGCGCATCGAGAGAATCTCTTAGTGTATCGCGAGCTAGTGGATCCTCGAGATTTACCCTAGAGCTTGTTGAGCTCCGGGAGTGACTGAACCGAATCAGGAGCATAACATAACATATATATCTTCAGTGTACCGTCGAGTGCATCGCAAGTTGCAGCTTGGAGAGTCTCGAGAGTACGGAAAGTTCTGAGAACGACTGAGCAGAGTCGGGAGCAATACTCTGGTGCTTTTCCGTGAAGCTGTCTCCACCATTATAGCCTGATAACCTGAAAGCTGAGTCGCTGATTGCCTCAGCGTGTTTATAGTAGTTCGACGACTGTAAGCGTGATTTTGGAGCTGTCTTGAAACATACTGGCCAATAAAGTGCGTCTTGATACTTCATCAAGTGTCGTCGTTAATCACTCAATCCACGAACCCCTTTAACCGTACGTACGTAAGAAGAAGAAAAGAAAGAAACGTAACAGTATTTTCCTAGGAAAGTATAATTTATTACATCTAATTTCTTAATTTTAAGTTTTGATAAATTAAATATTAAGCAGTTTTAGTCCATTTTAAAACCTATTTCCTTAAAATTTAAATTGTCGCAATATATATATAAACAAATAAACAAATGTAAGGTAGCACTATTAAGAATCCTGTGCCTAGGCTGCAATGATTTAATTAAACATGAGGAATACTCCTATTAAAATTCCTATATTTCAAATTCAATTAAGAAAGCAAAATTAAGAAAGTAAGAGAATTACAATTTGAAGTTTAAATAAATTCCAATTGACTAATTCGTAATTTCCAATTAATATTTAAAAAAATTCTACAATTTTAAAATATTAGAAAATTTTTTATAAGTATTAAATAATAAAAGGTAAATCGGCATAGTAAAATTGCTTTACTAGCAATGGCCAATATTAGTGGAAATGCAGAAGATTGTGACGTAAAAATTGTTAATAATAATTATAGTCATAAAAAGAAAATTACTTAAAAATGAATAATTGAAAGATAAAACAATATTGACTCTTCGAAATGTTCATTCTTCAGGGGGAATAGCTTATTTCGTACTCCCCTCAACCGCTCAGACATCGTGTTTCTTCCTTGCTATGCACATGCAAATTGAAAGTAGAAATGAAATTAAATGTAAATAATTTCCCCAAATTTATCAAACTCATATGCAAATCAAGAATTCCCTTACACGATATAAATTAATTTAAAATTATTTGGAATGAAAAACTTTATTTAAATGAAAAAAGAAACTTTTAGAACAAAACATAAGTATCGAATCAATGATACGAGCAAAACATGTAAAAATGTGAAAATAAAACATTACAATGCATATGTCAATAAAAAGAGTACACTGATATTTCAAAAATATTCAATTAAATGAAACTTCAAATTTACAAATGAATTTTAAAAGCCAAATATATATATATATATATATATACATATATAAGTAAACATTTTAATTAATCGTAATAAATTGCCTAATACTTGCGCAGAAGCTTCAAAGTTATAAAATAATAATTTATTTACTAATGTATTATGTAGTATACGTATTATCTCCTTTGCTAAAGGTAGTTAGAATTCTATTGAAATGAAGTAACTCATACGCATATTTTAAAAAAGAAGAATCTTGAAAAATTTTTTTAATTTTTTAAGCACCAAAAATAAATTGAAAATGGAAACTTTTCAAAAGGTATAGTTAAAATTGAAAATGTAATCAAATATTCACTTGATAATGACATTAGTGTATATATACATATATAGTATATATACATATATATATATAATAAGAAAACTCTCCATATTACATCTCCAAGCAACGGAAATTCAATTTAAAAACATCATTGAAAAGATATCTTTTATAATTTGAAAAAATTTAGAATTTTCATTCCTCCTTGCTTTAAACACTTAAGGAAAAACTAAATCGCAAAAATTCCAAAATCAAAAGTAAACTTTTTAAGTATTGAAAAACCAGTTACTGTTATTGATAGCAGATTAATCGACTTATCAAGGAGATAAACCAATCTACCATCAATTAACAGTAACTAAAATAAGATATATATATGTAGATATGACTTAAACAGAAAAAAATATTAAAATCCCCACATTAATTAGCACTATAATTATGCCATATTAAACAATTATTAAAATTCTTTCGTAATCAATGTTTTTTTTTGTGATGAGCACCACATAAAATAGCTACCCAACATTCCCTCAAATTCAAGATAATTAAAAAAGAAACTGTTAAGAAATAAAAATAGGAATTATTTGTTGAATACGCTTAGTCTTTACACATACCTCAGTCATGATTTTTCTAAATAGACAAAAATACAACTTATTGGGCGTAAATATTTAATAAAACTGGATTGATTTCAATAGATACCCATAAAAGGTTTTGAAATTTTTTTGCTCCTGGAAAAGAGAAACCTGTACCTAATCACCTTCGAAATCGATAGATATTTATTCAATATCTATGCTAAATTAAGACTTCTTTTTTACCTAATTTTAAATCTGACATTGCCATGTCTACCGTAGTTAATACACGTAATATGTGCTACAATTTTTCATTGCTATGCAGTGACTGTTAAATATAGGCAATCCTGTATCCTATTTAAACGCTGCAACGTTTAAAGATAGCAGTTTCAGCATAAAATTTGGAAACTAAAAGGAAAAAAATCTGATATGTACACCACACGACTTCCTTGTATGGAATATTAAACTATAAGCATTTTTTCCTGCCTTTCATTTAAAATTATTTTCTCGAATTTCAGTAGAGATATATTTCTCATTCAATTAATTCAGTTTTCATTTCGCGACAAGGCAAAAATACATAAAAACTCAAAATACCTATATTAAAAATTCAAAGATATAGAAAAGCATAAAACACCAAATACAGTTAAAAAAATTAAAAAACATTTCTTTTACAATTAAAATTACAGTTTCTACGCAAAAACAAGAAACCCGGTCAGCGGGCAAGAAGGCAGATTTTTCGGTGAACAAAACTGAAAGCTTACTTTTGGTCTCACTCGGCAAAAAGACACTGAAGGAGTAGAAACTCACTTAATTTTTTATAGACGCTATGCTAAGTCAATATATGGGATAATTTAATAACTTAAATAATAATTCCAGAATAGATTAAAAATAATAGATTTATTCTGCTAAGTTTCAAATGTAAACAAATATGGCTGCTATAGTAAAAAAATTAGGCTTAGCCGCACTTAAACAACTTTTAAATTGTTGATAATTCCGCAACTATAACATGCAAGTTAACTAAAGGCATAAAAACCTTAACCGAAAGATAAGAACAACATTATTCAACTATTTTTAAAGCGCATAATTTACAAACATATAAGAATAAAGAAATTGACCTCACAGAGCCCAGTAATGGAGTGGATATTATATACATATATTTATATAAATTTGATGCAGCCGATTGCAACCAAAATAGGAGGTGCGCATGTACATGTTATAGCAGTCCTATATACGAAATTTCAATGTCCTACTCGTTTTTGAGTTACGCGAAATACATACATACGTACGTACGTACAGACGCCACGAAACAAATCTCTTCTGAATCCATTTTAAATCAGTTTTATTATTCGTTTGGGAGAAAAGAGTCTTTTATTCTGTCCTTACGTACAGATTTCACGCAAAAACATCTCTAAATTGCATTCGATAACAGTCAAAATGGATATTTTCGTTGAAATATGATGCCTAAAATTTTTCGCGATTATAATACTTTCTTTCTACTTCGTACAAAGAAGTAAAAATAACGACGAAGTTAATAAATATATGGTGACGCATAGTGGCACTAAAGGGCTGTATACTTTAAGAGCATCTGGTTTATGTACATGGAAATATAGCTGAGAAAGCCTTGAAAGAATACCACATATTACAGTTTTAAGCAGAAAAAAAATTGCCATGAATTTGAATTTTCATATACATATTTTCTTTTATATTATATGGGCAACAGCAGCTGTTGTATTTTCGCTGTGTGTATTGTTTCCTTTTGAAAGCATTGTTTTCTTGACATCGTCACTTAAGATTTCCATACTTGACTTAAAAAGGAGAAGAGAGTAAGTAGTCTTCGTAAAAGCCACCTCGATTTTATACTAATGCCACCTGGATGAATAAATAAGATACACTGTACTTAAAAAGTGCTATTGTCCCAGCGGATTTTTAAACAGGCTTATGACTGGAAGCCCTATCTTAACTTACGAGACTTTAAGCGAAGTAAGTGATGAAAATGCTTTTCTTACGGCTAAGCATGCAGGGCGAAAGAATACAAAGACTCAAAAAAAATTATACTGATCTAATTTGTTTTCATTTTTCATAAAGCGCTAAAGCATAACAAGCGGAAGGAAGCAGTTGCAGCATGATGATCTTCCCAAAGCAAGAGATGTCGATTTGTTGTCGTGTGTTGGCCCACGGCTTTTATGGTTTGTTACTAGACGATTTTAATTGTTTTATAGTTTCATACTTTTTGGTTTTTAAGGAATTATTTATAATATTTTTTGTTTTCCCTTTTTCTTAGCAAGCACACTTTATATGCTACATTTATATACAAATCATTCATCAGCAGCATTTTGCGTTTTAATGTTTCCTAAAAAAACGAAAGAAATGGTCAGCAGCAATATTTTAAAACCCGGTGCATATTTTTTTCATAACATATTTCATTGCTAATAAAACACAACTTTTTAAGTCAATTGAAAATTCTCAACTCCAAAATCATAAACAAAGGGTTCCCATTTCTGTTCTAAAAACAGCAACAGCTTTTAATAAAACTTCTCTGTACTGCAACATTTCCAGATTGATTCATGTCACACGATCTTACATAAGGCTGCAACGCAGATGCATTTTAATTTCATCAGGAAAATGTTCATATTAGACTTCTTTTATAAATACAATTCTGCGGCAAAGAGCTCTTCTGCAATAAAACGTCCTGTTTTCTTGTCAGTTTTATTATCTAAAGATCCATGCAGTCACTCTAAATAGCTCTAATTAATTTACTATATTTCCCAATGTTCAGCGGAGGATTAAACTTTTCTGCAATAGACGGTAGTATCCTGGTAAGATTTATACACTTTTTCTACTCTAATTCAGCATCAGAAAACTCCGCTGTCGCAATAAATTTACCAGGCCGCACTCACTAACCAGTCTGGTCCAGAGTGCCATAACTTTGAAGACAACAAATATTCGGCTGAACGTCCTCGCGATAAAATGTCCGCTGGATTAGACTTTCCACTACAATGTCTCCAGTTACTCGGGCAAGTTAATGATTGTATTTTCTACACTCGATTTTTTACAAAACTATTCCAACGTTCAGGAGCACTATGAATCCAGTGAACCACTATCATACTATCAACACACAAATAGATATTTTCTTGATGAATTGAAAATAGTTCTTTTAAATTTTAGCAACTCTTGCAGACAGGCTAGAGCCAAGGCTAGAGCTCCTAGCCGCTCTAACCTTGGAAGTGTGATTTTTTGATTTATTAGTGCAATTCTAGATTTTGCCATGAACGCTACCTGCTCTTCCTCATCTGATCTAAACTATGCGACCACACTTACGCTTTAATAGACGCATCACAGAATAAATGCATTTCGGTATCTTTATTTTGATTAAGTTCGGCGGGGAAATATTCACAAGACATTTCAAATTTCGTTAAAGTTTCAATTTCTTCGACACTCGGACCACAACTGCTTACACTCAGTTGGTCACCAAATTCTGAACCCAACTTCCAAGGCCAAAGGCTTTGCATTACCAATTTTGCATGTAATACAAATGGCGCGAGGAAACCTACTGCATCGAAAATAGTAGCAGTTACCTTTAACACATTTCTTTTTGTGATGTTTCTACAACGATTTAATGTTTCGCACAAGTTATCTATGTTCAAGGAAATTACATCTTTACTCGAACACCAATTAAGCCCTAACACTTTTAAAAAATTATTTCGTTCATCTTCTAATTTAATTATTCCATTATCATCCCAAAGTTTTTTGAGTTCCTCTGAATTTGTATTAAACTGGCGCAAATTTATTCCAACATCTTTAAGCACGCTTTAGGCTACATAACTTAACTTAAATGTCTATTCCACGGAATCTGCCCCATAGACAGCGTCATCTACGTAGATCGAACTGTTCAACATCTAAAAAATATCTGGGTTTTCTACCTCTATTTTCTTTATATGTTTTTTATAGTGCATGCTAGAATGAAACACACCGAAAAGAAAGCGAGTCATTCTATAATGCTTCAAATTGTAATTATTATTAAAGTATAAAAACCGTAACACATTTCTATCAATTTCAGAAATTCCGATAGGTCTCTTCAATATCGACTGACAACGCAGGTTTGTATTGTCTGAACCGCAATATCAAGTCCAAAACAGGATTCAAATTTAGACCAGGCATCAAACGATAGTTCAGAACTAGCTCATTGTTACACTTCGAAGATGCGTCAAACATGATACGGACATCAGTTTTGGATGCATTTTTTCTTACTACTGGAGAATGTGATATGTAATACATTTTATTACTGTCAAGACTTTCAATTCCGCTCTCCTCAATTACTTTATTGTTTAACTATTCGTTTATTATGCTTGCATAATTCTCCCTAAATCATTCATCATTTTTTAGTTTATTAAGTAAAGTTACTAGACGTTGCTTGGCATTTTCTAAATTATTACTCAAGTTTTCATGATGTGATTTCCATAACACACCAGCTACATGTCTAGCATTAGTGAAATGCAATTCTTTTTCAAATTTGCCATTGCCTGATTTTTCATCAGGATTCTTCTTCTCCCCTAAACCCAAGTGGTCTAAAGTCCAAAACCTTCGCAAATAGTCATTAATTAAATTATTGCCTTCTTTCAAGCAATGAGAAGCGCCAGTTGTAAACATACAGGCACTAGACTGATCACCTTCCAAAGAGCCAATCAAGAACCACTAAATATACAAGAAACCGCAAATAATTTCTTACTTTTTCTTTTCTTTTCGCCTATTTGCACTTCCTGAAATGAATCAGATCCCGACAATATTTTTATTTCAGCTGCCTTACCATTAGGTGCTAATTTAAAATTTTCTGATTTTAATATTTCCAAAATATTTTTCTAGGGAATTTCTATGATCACTCCAGAAATGCTGTTTGTGACAAGAGCTTCACTTATGACTGAATCATTAGGGCAATGTATACTTTTTAGGGTAATTTGAACAACATTATATTCCATTAGTCTACCCTGGATGCACCCAAAGGAATAAATATATAGCCTTTCTTCCCTTAAAATCTTTAATTTTAGTTCTGTAGCTAAATCAGATATAATAAATGACCTCTGTGACACACCATCAATTAGGATTATTAATAATTGGCTTCTAGTATTATCTGTATCTCAAGCGTAAAATGCAGGTTTGTAAGTGCATTCCTTTATCTGCAGTTTCAGAAACAGTCTTAGAGTTAAGTGATATGGATTCACTACATTCTGTTCAGAATCTAACAATGCGACTACTCTGTGTTTAATATTTGGAACGCTTGCAGATTCAAAAACAATGTTCTTACAAAATAACTTATTTAATTAAACCATTTGTGGAGACATTAGGTATTTTTTTTGGAAGCAAGAGAGATGAAAAATTAGCAATGCCCTCGCCGGGACTCGAACCACGGACCCCTCGAATACGCGCCGAGCGTGCTGACCATTACACCACGAAAGCATGCTAAGAAGGCGGGAGAAATACCTTATATACTCCCCCATTTAATGGGCGACTGGAGATCAGGGGACCCAATTGTCAAAATCCTGGTGGTGGGGAATCATCATCCACCACCTTTTTTAGTTCGGGCGCACCTGTACAGACATTAAGTTATTTAAAAGCAGGAGAAATAAAAAATGAGCAATGTGCCCTCGCCTCGGACCTCTCGATACGCGCCGAGTATGCTGGCCATTACACCACGACGGAATGCCAAGAAGGTGGGAGTAATACCTTATATACTCCCCTTTTATAGGAGTCATCAAATCCTGGTGGTGGAGAATCATCATCGACCACTTTTTTTAGTTTGGGCGCCACTTATAGAGACATTAGGTTTATTTCCAAGCAGAAGACGTGAAAAATTAGCAATGCCTTCGCCGGGACTCGAACCATGGACTTCTCGAATACGCGCCGAGCATGCTGACTATTACACCACGAAGGCATGGTAAGAAGGCGGGAGAAATGCCTTATACATTACACAATTCACAAGGGTGAAGTTTCATTTTACATGTAGACGAAACATATTCTTTCCTAAAACAGCTGTAACAACGTCCCTGGTGTTTTAATATCGCTCTTTTTTGCTCGTTTGTTTTCTCACATTTTCCTATATCATTTGCATTTTGATTACAATAAAAACAGTATGACTTAGTCACTGTGGCTAATGCCGAAACAGTAGGAACGCTTGCCCATTTTAAATAATTACTTTTATTCTGCTTAACACCGTAATTTTTAGTCCCTTTTCTTTGAGTTTATTAAATTAGAAGTTTCCCGACCATCAAGTTCTAATCTAATGAATTCGAGAGAAGTTCTATTAAGCTATACTGCTGTTTAGAGTTTCGTTTGCTATTAAATTCCAAATTCATATAATCCAGTAAAAGCTTTAAAATAACTGGTCCTAAAAGGCTCCCATAAGCTTCCACTCAATATCCAAAGAATTTAAACTTCTTATATTGATTCCACAGAAATTGTAAAGTCTTAGTGCTTTCACAATGGACGAACTTCTAACAGGTTCAAGATTCAAGAGTTTGTTCATATGTGAAGATATAACCGAATCTAATCGTTCAAATTTTTCTTTGTTTAAACTTCAGAAGCATCACGATTCTCATCTGATAGTAAGAAGGCTTTAAGGATAACGCAGGTCCTGCGAGTAAGGCTTTAAGATAGGTAAACTTCTCTACATTTGTTAACTCATTATTGTCACCAATAGAATTTTCAAAAGAATTATAAAATTCCAAAAATAAACTAGACTTAACATAATACTTAGGTACCAAAATTTTAGGTAACTGAGTGTTAATTTTGTTTTCGACTTAGCGGCAGCAGTGTGGTCACCAGTGGATTGGTTTTCAATGTTTACAACCTTAGAATTTAAATTGAGATTCTTTTTAGCCCTAAAACATATCTTTCATCATAATCTAAGACAATATTACATTCCTTTTCCATTTGGGGCTCATCCGCTTTAAAACAATACAGTATTTTTTGATTAATTTATTTTAGCTCAGATTGTATAGAAGTAATTAAAAACAAATTTTTCTCTACCACATTTTTATCCCATATGTCTTTTTTGTTTAATTTCAGGTTCTAAAACATTTATTATTTTAGAAATAGCTTGTCTCATTGTTTTTTAGCAGCTTTTAATTTCCGTCTGCCATAATAACAACAAAAATAATTTTATTCGCTTATTTGTTGCAGTTTTTAACGATTTAATCCTAATTTATTGGCTCACATTCCAAGAGCAAGCAATCACAAACATTCTGAATCTGTATGCTTGTTTATGTAAATCATCCTTTCCCGTTCATTGCGAAGTAATAATTTTTCAACAGTATGGATGAATCATCATGTACAGTGGGTAAAAAAAGTATTGGCAGTTGCCTATAATTGATCATATAACCTAAAAAAGGAAATGTTTGACAATTTTAGCTGGACATATTGAACACAGGAGGTAATAAACACACAAATCTAACTAAACTTTCAATTTAATATGCCTTTTAACACAAAATATACAACAAAAACGTAAATTTGAATGTCAAAAAAAGTATTGGCAAACTTGTAACTGCTATGCAAAAATTTTGTTATGTTAAAGTCACATATTTAGACTGATAAGAAACCCTGCTGGTATAAAATCTGGAGTGTTACTTCAGAACTTTTAAAACGTTACTTTTCTAATACTGTGATAAAATGGCTTCAGAGTCCAAGGAGTTGGATGTTAATATTAAAAACGTGATTATTCAGCTCAGAAATGAGGGTTTAACTTATCGTGCTATAGGAATACAACTGAACATAAGCTTATTTACTGTTAGAAGTGCTGTAAAAAAGTTCAAAGAGACAGGATCGATGAAATATCAGATTAGAAGTGGTCGGCTTTGAATATTTTCTGCAAGGGAAAATGTGACATTATCAAAGAGGTGTAGAAAAACCCTAAAACAAGTGCACCCCAGTTAACCAAAGATGTTGCTAATACTTCACATAAAACTTTTAGTCTGCAGACTATACAGAATGTTTGACATGGAGGAAGTTATTATGCAAGGGCATCTGCTAGAATTCAGAAATAAACAGGAGAAAGAAATTAGATTTTGCAAAATCTCATGTTAATTTATCAGACAAATTTTGGAACACTGTTATTTTGTCCGACGAATCGAAGTTTAACATTTTCAAGAGTGATGGACGACAATATGCGTGGAGAAAGCCTAACACCGAACTGGAAAAACAACATTGGCACCTACTGTAAAACATGTTGGAGGAAGCGTCATAGTTTGAGGCTGTATAGCAGGAAAAGGAATTGGTAACTTGTGCTTCATTGATGGTGTTATGACAGCACGTATGTACATTGACATATTGCGCCATAACATGAAATTCAGTGTCCAAAAAACTTGGCTTAGGAATATCATTTGCATTTCAACAAGACAATGACCCTAAGGATATAGCAAACCTCACCCGGCAATAGTTATTCTATAACGCTCCTTGCCAGTTAAGACATTGCTTCAATTGCCTGACATAAATTAAATTGAAAAGTTATAGCACAAATTGGACCTAGAATTCAGGAAGCAAAAAATTTCCTGTAAAGATGAACTCAAGCATATACTCCTGCAAGAATGGCATAAAATTTCCAACAGGACTTTTCCAACAACCAAGAGTTTGGCTTTCTCTATGAGAAACAGATTACAAGCTGTTATAAATGCAAAAGGTACGAATAAAAAGTATTAAATTTTGTTTTCACATTTTCCTGTATGATCTTGCCAATACTTTTTTGACGTGCAAATTTACGTTTTTATTGTATAATTTGTGTAAAAGTCATATTAAAATGAAAGTTTCATTAGATTTGTGTCTTTATTGCCTCCTGTATTCATTATGTCCAGCTAAAATTGTCAAGCATTTCATTTGTTACCTAAACTGATAAATCTTAGACAATTGCCAATACTTATTTTACCCACTGTATACTGCGTCATTTAGGGTTAACAACCGCTTCTATCATACATTCTGAAATCTCAAAAAGACTGTTTGTGCCCACGTTGGGCGCCAAATAAATGTTATAAATGATAAAATCTAAAAAGGTTCATGTGATCATGGTTCAAGAAACATTATATTAAATTTAAAATAAAGGATAATGAAAAAGGCAAAGAATATATGTATCAGGTTTCAAGCTTCAATTCCAACACGCATTGCCTTACTAGCGTTGCTACATTCCAGATACAAAAACATGCATCATGAAGCTTGTACGCCCTCTACAGGCTGTTAAATTAGATTTTCAGATAAAATTTTTTACACATATGGCATGATATTAATTTTAAAATACCGCTGTTTAGAAAGATTTGTTATAAACAGTTAGTATTTTTAGGATGGAAATAGGAAGTATCTAAATTAAAATAGAGAATATTAATTAAAAAATATATAAGGTCTCATGTGCTTCTATCATAAACTGAGCTGAGTGTTAAGAAGAGTGTTTATGGAATTATCCCTAAGTCTTAAGGTACGACGAAGTCAGGACAAAGGTATAAAGAACCCTTTATTAACTCAAATTAAGTTCAAGGAGGGCATCAACTCATGTTTACAAAAGCCAACACTTTTGGCTTAACTCAAAAAGGTAATGACTAACTTAAAATTATATGAAAATTAAGTTTATCCCAACGGCTTCACAGATTAATTAACGTGTAGGCTAGAGCTAACTCGTAAAATCGGGGTAAATAACCCTAATGGCAGGAATATCTCAACGCCACAGAAATCTAAATTAAATAAATCCCACAAATAAAGTAAAGTAGATAAAAATAAATGAAGTAGAGAAAGACAATTGCAAATTAAAGCTAGTATTTTGATTTACATTTTCTTTAATCTTACATACATAAATATTTTCTAGTCACCGTTCTTTTCCGATCAGTGAAAAATGGTGGAAATGTCAAATTTATCAAGAATTACGTGCAAATTGAATGAACTTAAAGAATGTATGCAAGAAAAATTTTATCTTTAATTACTTTCTTAAAAAAAAGCTAATTAATCTCATTTAATTTCTCACAAACTTTACTTTGAATCCTGAATAAAACAAACTTCATTAAAACTCGAAATTTAATTTAAATAATGTTATTATAATTTTAATATTGTACTATATGAAACATTTGGATTAAGATAATTAATTTTCAGATAAAATTAATTTACTGAAAAAACTATAAATCACAGAATCTCTTACAAAATTTAAATGTTACTATGGCCGCCCAAACCCGTATAGTGGTTAGCGTCGCTGACTGCCGTGCCGAAGGGCTCAGGTTCGAATCCCGGAGAAGGCATGAAAGTTTGTAAATGCATAGTGTCCGTGCACTGTAAGTATGTGACAAGCCGAAAGTACTCTCTAGAGCTTCGTGGTAGCGGGAGGAAGAAGGGTAGGAGACCCTCGTACTCGTCCCCTCGGGGTGCTCCCAACACCCCCTAGAACTTAACTAACTCATTTGATTCTAGGGGGTGCTGGTGCTCCTCATCAAAACTGAAGGCGGAACTGAGCTAAATTGCACCGTCGCCTATAAGTGGCTCAAGGCTGTTGCCAACGGCAGGCGTAAACTTGAGCTCCTTGCCACAGGAATTTCGTGGGCTTGGGCTGACTATAGGTCAGACAAGTGAACATTAGCAACAACAACAAAAACAAATATTACGTTGAGCAAGCACAAATCTTAACAAAATGGTCCTTACAATATATATACGAAAAAACTCCTAGAACTAGTAATTTCTCAAAATTTAGGAAATTTCACATTTGAAACCTCTGGTAAATCTAAATAATAGTTTCATTATAAATAAAATTTAATATTTGAGTACGCTGAAATGCACTCCATGATTAGACATATTAAAAAATACAAATTAATTAGTAGTTTTAAAATACCCCGTCCGCTTTAACAGAATAAAATAGACATAAATAATTTTAAAAATAATCGTGATTCAAAAGCTCTGTTCAAGCGAGCATTTCCGAAGATAGCGTGTCCAATCAACAGTCTCAACCAAAAAGAAAAGAAGAGGGGTTTCGTTCAACGAGACTAATATGTACACTTAAAAATGATAGGCAGGTGTTGAGGAAAGTATTTTGACACGCTCCAGCGATCGCGGGGGTAATAAAATCAAGTTTCTTCGTCACATACTTTCTTCAAGTGACCTTGAAAATTTTCAGAATGTTTTTATTGACACACTGAACGCGATACGGATGAGGAACTGAGCTGGAAGAATATGTAATAAATATATCGAATTTTATTCAAGTGATTTAAATTCTAGGAAACTTTTGGAACCTTTGCCATACGAATCTTCTTACGCAAGCATTACGAAACTCCTACGCGAAATATGAAGTAGATATATTATTTCTGCTTTAATTAAGCAAAGTAATCTGAAATAAAAATAAGCACAAATTTTCAAGGTAGGAGCTTGAAATTTAGAATAATTTGAATACGTAAATCACCTGGGGATTTACGTATCGGATCCACCTAAATGTGGCAAGGAGTTATCACATTCCTTCCCACATTCTTTAATTCTCCATGTACTTAATATATTCAGCTATTGTCTGTTACTTTAGAACAGGCACTTTAAAGTCATTTCTTCCCATTCGGCTTGTCTCAGAACAGGCACTTTAAAGTCATTTCTTCCCATTCGGCTTGTCTCGTAACCATGGTAACGACAACTGCAGAAAGTGATCGAACCCTCCTGATTTTTTGTTAATCATTTAGTGTGTTTCACTTCGTGATCGAAAAGACCTTGAAGTGAGTGACTATCCGCTGCTAGTTCCGCTGAGGGTCTTTGTGTTTCCTGGCTTTGAAAATCCTAAGAGTCTACAGTTTCGCGGCAACTAAAATAGGTGAATGATATCTCCTCGTTAGAAATGGATAATTTCCTTCCGACTGATAAAAAGAACCAATTGAATTTAACGAGCGAGCGTATAGTCGTTCACCTGAGAAGAGCGAAGAGAAGCTCTTTTGAATCCATCGAGAAGCTCTTGTTGAATGAATGAGAGGAAAGTTCGATTCCCATTTTAGGAGAGAAAAATACCCATTCCTTTCTCCTTCCATGTTAAAAAAAAGTTTAATTTTTATCATTTTCCACTTTTTAAGCTAAAGTCCACAATCATATTCTTATTGCTATCTAGAAAGTAAATTTTGGGGGCTCTTAAAACTATACTTGAAAGAAGTCAGTCCAAGGAATTGACAGTTCGGTTGAATAGATTCTTC
>KK121160.1:214638-238500 GCA_000611955.2 Stegodyphus mimosarum
TATATACACTCTGTTACTCGGGTCAGTGATCTCAGTTTCCTTATTCTTAAATGTTTGCAAATTGTGCATTTTTTGCTTTAAAAATGATTGAATTATGTTGTTCTTATCTTCCGGGTAACGTTTTTATGCGTTTAGTAAATCTGGATGCAAGATTTGTAGAATTATCAACAATTTAAAAGTTGTCAAAGAGTGGCTAAGCCTAATCATTTTTCATATGGCAACCATATTTGTTTACGTTTGAAACTTAGGAGAATACTGGATTTGTTGCCAATCTAGAGAAACTAAGCTTCGCAACAACAAAAATAACATCTTTTATTGTCGCGAATTAAATCATGCTTAATCCATTCTGAAATTTATTAGAGGAAATAAGTATTTAAGATTTACTCCGTAATTTTTAATATAGATATTTTGAGATTTTATGTGTTTTTGCCTTATTGCTAAATGAGAACTGAATTAATTGAATGAGAAATACTGAATCGTCTGTGAAAAATTTCTGTGTTATTTTTTTTCTTTGCTTAATTTTTTATACATTGTTTTAGATTTATTCTAGTATTTGAATAGAACATGTGGCAACGATTAGATAATTCTTCAGATGCTATAATTTTTTGTGCATTCTGAGTTATAAAATGAATGAGGTGTAACGCTATTAAGTGAATTTTGGCGCCAGAGTATCGCTATGGTAAACAAATATAGCGAATTTTAAACAGTGCATTTATTCTATTGTGATTTATGCGCTATCGACGAAGTAGATTTAATTCAATCCAATAAGTTTAAATGAAATGCAAGAAAAAATGCGTATAATTTAATATTCCGTACAAGGAAGTCATGTGGTGTACACATCAGATATTTTATACATACTAACACTTTGCCTATGTAAAGTAACAGATATAAACGAACTCCAAGCAACAGGCGAGTGAATTTAGGAGCACCTTTTTCTTTTCCAATTTAAATTACCTGACTTTAATTACCGGAAATAATTTCACGGATTCTCTAGAAGAAATAGTAGCCATAATCAAGGTTCAATGAATTCAGATGAAAATCAGAAGTCCAATGCAATGTAATTGAATTCATGCTGAGCATCCTGATAAATTCTAAGATGAATATGCAGGCGCAGGAGGTGGCAAAACAGCCTGACAGTATACTTTAAAGTAGAAGTAACTCGTTATACTAGTTGGAGAAAGAAATGTGGACTGCAGACCAGTCAATTCAAGAAACTAATTTGCATTTTATGACACTGGCTTGATTGATCTACAGATTTAACTTAAAGAGAAAGATATTTAAAATCGTTTATATATTGCGAGTATCCAATAAGTTTACGTAATGTAAATTTCATTGTGGTGAAATCGGAACTATAATTAAAACCCCGGCCTTTGATAAGAGTAACATATGCAGACGCGTAATAATGTTAAATAAAGCGTCAACAGCATCTGACATTTTTAAATTTTTACACCATGATTTTATTGGTCAGTGTCAAGAAAAAATAAAAAAAAACTAAACATCTAACCAAAAAACATGAGCAAAAGTTTCTTTACTTTTCAAAAAAAAAAAAAAAAAACTCCTGGAAGGTTTCAGATTTTAAATTACGTCCAAAGGGGCTTTTTTTAACGTTTTGTGTGTTACCTTTATTTATTAAATATCATGTTCTTCTCACTTAAACCATAAAATTCATTTCAACAGCAATATCGCAAAATAATTTTAAAATGAACATATCTTTAGAATTTCCGATGCATAGTTCCTCGCGCTGGAGATAAAAAAGTATTTTTTCCCCGTAGAGTGTTGCCATTGCTCGCTTTTAAATCGTTGAGTTTGTTCATCAAAAATTAGTTAAAGTTTTATAAATATGAAATAGATAATAAAACAAATTCCAAATTTGGGCTTCCAGATGCCCCTATTCGTCTAGAAACGTACGCTATTCAAAATTGGATGGATCTAGGTACCGTTGTTTTATCACATTTGGAGAAACATACATACATTTATGCAGATTCTTCATTATTTAATTTCTTTAAATACAGGGCGATAACATTTGGTGGCAACAATTTGAAAAGTGATACAACCGTTTATAGTGAATCAACGCAAAATCGCAAAACCAAAACAATAGTCCTTTAGAGCCAAAGCTCCTTTACTTGTCTGACAGAAAGACGTGGTGGCATGGTCATTGTGCACCTAACACGTGACAATACGTTAGCCAGTTTCGTCCCAGTTTTGACAGACAGTATCGCGCGGTATAATCTGCCACCCCTCATCTCCTTCCACCAAAACCACTTGTGGGCACTTTCAACTCCCCGTGTATTTTATATGCCCCCATGTCGCAAAGAAACTATACACTTACAAATGTTCAAGCCTTCTCCGTGGTTCGAACCCATGAACAAAGATGCTGTAGCAAGCAAAACCAACTACTATACTGATCAGGGGCTAAGTAATAAATATGTAATGAACTAAAATAAATCAGGAACATTAGCGAGATTTCATTCAATTTCATATGAGTTAGTGTTTACATGGGGTTTACATTTCAGAAACGTAAAAAGTCACAAGCATACTGTGAAAAACTCATCGAGAATATCCTTCAAAAGGTTAATGTTTTCAAATTATCAAAACAATAACATAACTGTGAAGTGAGAGCAGTAGCGAATATTGTGAATGTGGGAAGCGGTAAATTGTTATTAGTAATGTTAGTTAAGCAGTTAGGATTCATTTTATAAAAATAAAAATTAAATGAATTGTTAGTTATTGTGCGCATTGCAAGTCACTTAACGATATCCCTACAAAAATTAATAATTTTTTCTTTTAAAATACAAATTGATTTATTTTTTGTCTATATTTCATGATTTTCAAAGACGTGCATTAGAGAAATTCCAGTTTCACTTCAGCTATAACGAAGAAGAAATAATGAGATGCTGTCCTTACAGAAATTACGATGTTACTGAAATTGCGCCAGAATTTATTTACTAAATTAATATAAGCTTTTAAATTTTTATATGAGTCATTAAAATCAATTTACTTTTTACATTGTGTACATCATAATTCGGTTACTTTTAATGTAATTTCAATTTACGTTTTACATTGTGCATATCATAATTCGGTTATATGACTCGGTATATCATAGTTCGATTACTTTGTGTATATCATAATTCGGTTACTTTATCATAACACGGTTACTTTTATCATAACTCGGTTATTTTAATATCATAATTCGGTTACCTTTAATTACGGTTTATTAATAATTTAATTTTATTTTAAATGTCTTAAATACTCATCTTTAACTGTTTGACCTTATTGTGGGAAAATAGATAGAAGGATGGCAGTGTTGTCATTTGACGTTATGTAAGAACGTGACTTGCATTCGAATTCTATAAATGTAGACGAGTTTGTAAAAAACTACAATGCCCAATTACCTCTCAAAGGTCTACTAAAATATAGTGCGCATTTAAAACTTTTCTATTAATTTTACAGCCATTTTAATTACGTGGAATAACCAACTTAGAAGTTCCGAATGCATAAAATAAGTCAATTAAATCAAGTCTTGATAACTTTAATTAATTCCTTTAATTATGCACACTGCAAAAAAAAAAGGAAAAAAAAAAGGACAGTTCTATATCTCCTGGTCTACTGGGCCGAAATTCAACGTTTTTCATGTCTCGAAAGCGCGACTTATTATATGTATTAGATTAGATTTATATATAGCATTGTTATAACATAGGTATTTTGACACAAAATCGGCCCTTTTCTGAAATAATATACCAATTTGTTTCCACATTTCGATTCTATGATTCAAATTACACCTGGATATTAAGTTTTATATTTGGTGAGAAATTTACGGAGAAATTAAAAAATTTATCTTGGCGGAATTGTTTTCAGTTTGCGCCAAGAATAATTCACTTGGCGAACTTCCTAATTTATAGAAACCTATTTTCCTTTCCTTTTTAGTGCAAAGGGGCCTTGTCCCTGAAGGGGATTCACGAGATTCACCACAGTTGAATATATTATTCGTTAAATTTTTCTATCTTCTTAACTTACTGTTATTCTATTTTCCCTAATTACTGCACACAAATGTTTCAACAGTTAAGTATCTTTCCTTTAAATAATCAAATTTATGTATATGTATATAATGATTTTATAATAAAGTAATGCATTATAATTCGTAACAGTTGAGGGCATAACTCAATAAGCTTTTCAATCAATGCCCTGAAACTTCAGAAATTTTATTTTAACTTCCGTATACATACCTCGGTATTAATTATAATACAAAAGAATTTCAAGATTAAATATACAGAAAGGGTAGGTATTAATTCCCTACTGAAAATCATTTATAACTTTTTTAACCCTTGATTATTCATAAAAAAGTATTTTGTTCCTTATAGTGGTAGAATTTATTACATGACGCGATTGCTCCTCAAAATCCAGACGAAGGGAAATGTGTAAGTGATTCAGAAAACGCTTTTACTCGAAGTCCACAGAAATCGCAAAGCGGTTTAACCTGAAACATAGCCCAAACTGAAAACAAAAACTTTTTCTGAATGAAGCGCTGAATTTTCGTCCATGGAAACCGCATTACTATAGTCTGTTGCTTTAGAATAGGAACTTCAGGATTATTTTTCCTGACCTTGCAGCCGTAGAAACAACAGCTGCGGTAGATGATTAAGACCACTAATTCTTTTTTTTCTCTTTTCACTTCCTTTTCGTTTAGGGTGTTTCGCTTTACAAAAAGCACAGGAATGAAGGCTGACTTCAACTGCACTCTCAGATGAATGAGAAAATAAGTGATGTCGGTGATGACGACAAACGTTACAACAGCAAATGTGGGAGGTCAAAAAGGCCTTGAAGTACCTATTTTAAGGTAATGGACTTACCAGGAATTACCGGCGGAAGACTGTGCCCATCAGTTGGAGTATGGGAAGGTGATGCTTATTGGTGGTAAAGACTGGTTTGATATTTATAGCAATATTCTGTAGATAGAAGTATTTCATATTAATGGGTTGGTTAACTGGCACGATTAGAAGAAGCCTGAAATTGCACCGTTAAAGTATCTGCATAAGTCTGTCACAAACATCTGGAACTATTTCAGAAACCGGTGGATAATGCTGGTGCTAAACTGGAGTTTTACCATTGCATAACAATTCTACAAGTGTAAGGAAAAAGTGCTTTGTTTTATCAAAACGGATTCAGAATTTAAAAAGGTTATAAAGAATTTTCAAGAAAGGAGTTAATTCTCGTCCACATTTTAGATTCTAAAATAAACAACTTTTTATATACCACATAATAATTTTAAACAAAGTAACAATGACTAAAGAGTTATTAATAAATTTTATACATTTCAAAAGCATTTAATATGCAAAATTTCTCAAGGTTGAGCTTCTGTAAAGCATAATGTATAGCTCAGAGAAGCATATTTATAAATCAAATAGATTCATACCCTGTCTGAAAATAGCGCAGTGAATTCAAACTTTTGACTTACAAATGGCAATATGTGAAAATGTGCAATAAAACGTAATATTAAAATGTGTTATTATTTCAGTAATACTTTTCCCTTTGATTTTGGAAACAAATATTTTGTGAAATAATCCAGATTTAACTCAATCAGATAAAATATATACTTAAAGTAAGCCAAAAGAAGAAAAGATTCAGCTCATTCCCCTCACTCCTGTTTTCTTACGATTGTGTTGATACTACTGATCATAGCAGTTGTTACTTTTGATTGTTCAACAATGTAGTGAACTGCTGTTTTTATGTAGTTTATAAAACTCTGAATTCCAGCCTTTCTCAAGTAAAGAACACGCGTTGTTTGTCTCATTCATTTATGGCTCTGAATCTCAATGCTAACTGCATGTTAAGCTTCAACGCCAGACAGCGGATGTAATTCAAATGTCGCCAAATTGGCGTGTGTGAAACTCAGGATACGGATGAAACTTTTCAATATATTTAAAAATTAAGTAAAGAGTTACAAAAACGCCCTTAACAATACAGCTGCAGTGTAAATGACACGTGAAAGTAACTTAGCCATGCTTAAAGTGGCTATGCTTACACCAAAGCTGCCCAGACAAAGAAGATTGATTAGGTAAGTACGCAAGATAGCCGAGATAATACCTCCCTTAATGATATCGAACACCAATATTAAACAGAAACATGTAAGGAAAGAATTTGCCAAAAACAATTTAAAACTGAAGAAAATTTAAAACGTAACTTAGAATTTATTTTATTTTATTGTAATATTTTTTTAAATTTATTTTACGGAACTATGAGTAAAAGGTTTACATTTCTGATACATGTAAATTAGCATATAAAAATTAATGAGCGGAAGTACCCTTCAGTCTTAGCCATTTATAAGTACATTTAGTAATTTTTCTAAAGTTAACTCCGCTGACATTGAATTCTAATTAAAATTTGATAAAAAAAGGCAATTATTGTGGTCAGAATTAGTCATGAGTGTCTTACAAAACACAGCTGCTCACATTTATTTTCGATACTTGCATTTTTTAAATTGATTTGCGTAGATTTTGTAATATATACAGAAACATAAACTTCAGAGTTTCTTTTCTTATGTATCACTTTTTCTCGATTTTAAGCCTTTGTTGGAAAATAAATATCATCAAAAATATGAAAATTAGTCAAACGTAATGCATTAATTTATTCAAAAAATTTTAATTAGTAACTCGCATAATCATTCGGAACTGGACAATTTGGGTGAAAAATTTCTGAAATGAAATGTCTGGAAGACAACGTTTCTTGCGACATTTTTTTAATGAAAATACATCATAAGAAATATCGTCTGCATTTAGAAATTATTATTTGCTTAGCAGCATATATTAGTAGTTGCGTATCTGAAATGAACATGCAAGACGCTACGGAATAACGACAAGATCAGTTGGAAATTTAATAATTCCTTATTTTAAAGATGATAAAAATATTCGAAATATCAAAAAAATTCCTTCAGGTAAAGTGCTCAACTATTTTTGTTGTTATAAAATGATGAAACTGCCTGGAACTATTGAAAATGCTTTGAAGTCTAATTCAATTCACATTCCAAGCGAACACCAAGAAATTGGAGATTTAACCTATGGAAAATCAAACAAGGACTAAAACTTGTACTGTAAAATTTACAGCAGATTTAGAAGAAACGTTTGAAATGAAAGTTAATCTTGAAATTATTAGAAAAGTCATTAAAGCATATGTACACTCACGTTTGTGAAAATTGCAACACCATGAAGGACTTACGCGAGTGAGCTGAAATTTTCAGGAAATGCAAAGTAGCGCATGATATGCAAATGATTAGAATTGCAAATCCGTAGCGCATGCGTATGCTGAGCAGCGCCCTCTGAACGGCTGATGGATCCGAATAAATAGACGGCTGTAGCGAGGCGTGTATGGTTATCGGTGGTTATCTGCTAATGGTAAACATTAACTCAATCTGTACTTATGCCTCGTCGACGAAAGAGAGCGAGATTTGAACAACTTACAGAGTTTGAACGAGGGAGAATCATCGGCCTTCGTGAAGCTGGATTGTCGTATCGTGCAGTAGCCTCTCGTGTGCAGCGTAACAGCAGCACAGTGATGCGCGTTTGGAAGCAGTGGACGGACGAGTGTCGGACAACTCGGAAATCCGGGAGTGGACCCCGAAATGTGACGTCAGCTCGCGATGATAGACACCTGGTCCGCATGGCGCGGACGGACCGTACAGCTTCCTCTAGACAATTGGCAGCACTGTGGTCAATAGCTACAGGTGTTTCATTGTGTGCTTCATCAATTCGTAGACGTCTGCTGCAGTGTGGACTGCGCGCACGGACTCCTTTATACAGGATCCCCCTAACGCACGACCATCGCCGCCTGCGGCTACAATGGGCCAATCAGCATAGAGACTGGCGTGCTGATTGGCAGCATGTCGTGTTTTCTGACGAATCCCGCTTTAATTTGTGGTACCATGATGGCCGCATTCGTGTCAGACGCTATGCCGGTGAACGCCACCTTCCGGAGTGCATTATCGAACGCCACAGTGGACGAACACCCGGAGTTATGGTCTGGGGCGCCATAGCATATCATAGACGATCTCAATTGCTACGAATTGTGGGCAATCTGAACAGCAACCGGTATATCCGTGAAGTTCTACAGCCCGAAGCTGTTCCCTTCCTTCAAAGCTTGCCAGGCGCTGTATTTCAACAGGACAATGCCCGCCCTCATACTGCTCGGATTGTTAAATCCTTCTTTGCAGCGCAGCAGGTACAGCTTCTTCCTTGGCCTGCGTGTTCCCCGGATATGTCGCCGATTGAACATGTGTGGGATGTCATTGGTCGGCGTCTTGCTCGTGATCCTCGTCCTGTTGCGTCTGCAGACGAACTTTGGGTACGCGTACAAACGATATGGAATGCTCTTCCTCAGTCAGACATTCAAACTTTGTTTGACTCCATGCCAAGTCGTGTAGCAGCACTTATTGCGGCGCGTGGTGGCCACACAAAATACTGATTCTGATCTCTTGTTCTTGTTTGTTTGCTTTGAACATTTAATCATTTATTTGTACCACTACCACTCAACTGTGTATTAAATTGCATTCAATTATGACGATTCCTTCTTGGTGTTGCAATTTTCACAAACGTGAGTGTAGATACATTAGACGATCAGAAAAACGTAAATTCTTCGTCAACTAGGAAAATACGCATGACGTTCGCAAAGTCCATGATAAGCAAACAATCATCACATTGGAATTCTGGTCCAGATTTTCAACGAGTCAAAACATAACGCATTTGGGTCAAATTTGACGAATCTCTGCGCGCCGAATGCCGAACGAAGATTTAAATGAGGAATACCTGTTGCCTACTTTAAATCACGGGGATGTTTCGCTACTGCTGGGATGAGGCAGCCCAACTGGTATAGTGTAAATGAAGCTGATTACCATACCTATGGGCCCGGGATCGAATCCCGGAGAAGACACGAATGTTATGTAAGTATATAGTGTCTGCGCGGCAAAGGGCACTCAAAATACATTTCGAGCAGAAAATTATCTCGAGAGGTTTGAGGTCGGAGAAGAGGAGTAGGAGATCTTTCGATTACTCCTTGGATAGTTTTCCCTGAAAACTGGGGAGGAACTCTACAGTTATGACAGTGAGACTATACATGTACAATTTACGGTGAAATTCTTGTGCCCCATCCATTTGTAGTTGAACCTGTAACTCTAGGATGGGAAATTTAATTTTTTGTACAAAATAATAATATAGATTAGTATAAATACATAAATATTCTTGCTGAAAGCCTGAAAGAAAGGTGCTTAGAAAATCTGTAATGCAAAATATATTAAAGTTCTATTGGGATAAATACCTAAACATGCAGTTCTAATTATCTAATTATACGCTTGTGGTAATTGTACAACTGTCCTGAAGTAATCAAAACTGTTTCATATCCCCCGGACATAAATCCTCAAATCCAGAAAATATTGGGGTCTGAAGATATTTTTCGAATATGTGAAGAGTGAGCTGGAAGAAAAAATAAGGAAATATGATATTTCTTCGAAAGCTCAACTAAAAGTAGCTCTTTCGGAAGAAAGGAATATTCTTGCACGAAGAAAATAATTAAATAAACGCCAAAGTGACAGAAAAGCGTAGTTTTAGCTAAAAAAAAGCTAATATAATAATATAAAATCCGT
This sequence comes from Stegodyphus mimosarum, assembly GCA_000611955.2. NCBI lineage: Eukaryota > Metazoa > Arthropoda > Arachnida > Araneae > Eresidae > Stegodyphus > Stegodyphus mimosarum. The sequence goes on from KK121160.1 coordinate 224,264, forward strand.
CACATATAATCTGAAAGCTTTCAGATTTTATATTACGCCCAACGGGGCGTTTTTTAACGCTTTGTGTGTTACCTTTATTTATTAAATATCATGTTCTTCGCACTTAAACCATAAAATTCAGTTCAACAGCAATATCGCAAAATAATTTTAAAATGAGCATATCTTTAGAATTTCCGATACACAATTCCGCGCGCTGGAGATAAAAAAAGGTTTTTTTTCCCTATAGAGTGTTGCCACTGCTCGCTTTTATATCGTTTGAATTTGTTCATAAAAAGTTTGTTAAAGTTTTACAAAATCTGAAATACATAATAAAACAAATTCCAAATTTGGGCTTCCAGATGCCCATATTCGGGTGGAAATGTACGTTACTCAAAATTTGATGGCTCTACGTATCGTTGTTTTATCACAACACGAGAAACCTACACACATTTATGCAGATTCTTTATTACTTAATTTTTTAAATATAATGCAGGGCTGTAATAGTTGGTGTAATATTTGAAAAGTGAACCGACATTTATCGTGAACCAACGCAAAATGCCAAAGCAAAATTGATAGCCCTTCTGGGCTAACGCTCTTTGGACTAAATATTCAAAGAAATGTTCAAATTTCCATTATTTTCATGTTTACATTGCATGTAAATTTTTTTTTCAAAGTGTATAAGTAGTCATGTAAATTCATTTTTGGAACTTAATAAATTATTTTATCAAAAACATTTTGAACAACGTTTTTCAAAAGAAGTAGATTTTAAAAAGTGGTGAAGATTGGTATATACCAAAGAAAACAAAGTCTTTTCGGCAATATTTAGTAACCGATATTTACAAATAAAATTGAAAACCACAAGCGTCTGGAAACAAATGCGAGCCTTTATTTATGAAATCAGAACTTAGATAGAGTTTTGTATTCACAATAAAGGAATTTTTCAATTTACCTAAATAGGCTAAATGTGCTAACAATCATCTCTGTTAGCACATTTAGCGTATTTAGTTTTTACTTCCATAGTCACCAAGCTATGGAAGAAGCCAAAGCTTTCAAGTGAAATTTATAGGACGATTTTCAAGAAAAATGTATAATGATTATCCAAAAGTTCTTCTGTGGAACTCAAATTCAAACGAAATCTATGAAGCTAACTCACACAATATGCTGATATGCAACTTCTTTAAACAAGGATTTCGATTTTGAAACCATCAGAATCAAACTTTTTTATAACATAATGGTTCTTTACGGGAAATAACTCCAGTATTCTTTCAAATACGACTTAAGATGGTATATACAATAACTGTAAGTGGGGGCCGAAGATATTTCTTTATGGTTACGCTATAAGAATCTCATAATAAGTAAAACAATGAACTATTTCCCGCTATAATGAAATTCCACACATTAAAATGATTAATGTGTTAACCTTTACATGCGGGCTGTTACAGGCCTACAACAAATCAAACAAAGCTGATAAAACTGCATGAAAATATCCTGAGTAATAAACATCTGTTAAAACAAAGACATCTGTATTTATGTAGAGGAGAATGTAAGGAATATTGCCTTTCTTTACCGTGTCTTTTCATGGTGTAATCGGAAAGCATGTCCGACTACAGTCGGAAGGTTCAGATATCGAATCCAGGCGAGCCGTTATTGATTTTCATGTTTACTGCTCTGAAATAAGCCTAGTGATTCTACAAATGTAATTAAATTTAATTTTAAGGGTTGTTTTTACAAAATGTTATTATAGAACATGAGAAACAAATAACATAAAATTGTCACTTTTCTCCTTTTGCTCAAAGCGTGTTTCATATCTTTATAAACGCAATCGAATCAAACTATGCAATAGCATAACTTCAAAGGCAACTCTAAATATTCTGCAATCATCGAATTACTTCCATCCGCAGCTAGAGGAAATACAGATTAAAAAAATAAAAAAGTCCTTAACAATTTCAGTTTTTGTCAATGCTTCCGTTTTGGTGCTTTCTTAATCTCCGGAACGAGTACATGCCTCCTCTTCCCAAAGGGCAAGTTTATACACAGCCTCTCATCAGTATGCAGGCGGAAATTCCACGATTTAACCCTGCTTGACTTTTTCACGATCCCCTTTCCTAGAGCCGACAAATCATTTTCCACCTATTAACGAATTCACGCTCACTGTGGTTATTGAAACCGCCACCACTAAATCATAAGCATTAGAAAATTACTCTTAAGAACCCGTCTGATTGCCATCTAGACTGATTCATGATTTTGAAACTACAGACACGAGAAAGATTTCCCTTTAATAACTCAATTAAATCATAATCTGATCGAACTTATTTTCAGGAACCTTTAACGCGATATATACTGCATAAACGTTTCTTACATAGTATTTTTATTAGTATATTTTAAAGACAATGAATATGGTATTTCCAGATAACAGCAAAAAGCCAACTTGAAGAGAGTTTATATCATATTCGTAAAGAAATCAGGGAAAAATTGCATTGCTTATAAGAAAAGTAGCGTATAAAATACATAAAAACAAGTATACAAATTTTAAAAAGCACAGTTATCTACAGTTTCAATGCAATTCATAATACAATTTTATACTTCTGCTCAGTCTACTTATGCGATAATTCACGCAATTTATCAATATGCGTGATGGAATTTAATTTGCTATTGAAAACCGTTTCTAAGAAGTTAAATTTACTTCTCTTCAACTGTAAAAGTTATTGATCTTCAGATTTTATCTTGGCTGTATTTGCATTTTAGAATTTCATTTGAATACTAATAAGTATCTTTAGTAAGTACTAGATACCTCTATCAGTATGTTTTTAGTCCAAAGAGGCAATTTGCCCAGAAGGACTATTAATTTCGTTTTGGCATTTTGCGTTGATTCACTATAAATATCGGTTCACTTTTCAAATTGTTGCCACAAAATATTAGAGCCCTGTGTTATATTTTAAGAAATTAAATAATGAAGAATCTGCATAAATGGTCGTATCTTCCTCTCACTTTGATAAAACAACGGTACCTAGAGCCATCTAATTTTGAATAACGTACTTCTCCACCCGAATCTGGGGGCATCTGGAAGCCTAAATTTGGAATTTGTTTTATTATCTATTTCATATTTTGTAAAACTTTAACGAATTTTTGATTAACAAACTCAATGATTTCAAAGCGAGGAATGGTAACACTGTACGGAAAAAAATCATTTTTATCTCCGAGACTGTGTATCGGAAATTTTAAAGATATGCTCATTTTAAAATTATTTTGCGATATTGCTCTTGAACTGAATTTTATGGTTTAAGTACGAAGAACATGATATTTAATAAAGAAGGGTAAAACACATGTTAAATAAACGCCCATTTGGGCGTAATGTAAAATCTGAAAGCTTTCAGATATTTTAAGCTATTTATTCAGTGCACATTGTACCAAAATAATATACTGTAAAGATAATTATATAATGTTTATTTTCTTTTCAGATAATTAAAAATTTAGTCGTTCTCTTTATGCGCCCGCTTCAAAAATCGAAAAGTGCCTGCTGCACGAAAAGGAAAAGGAAGAAAGCGAAAGTTAGCTTTTTGTTTAATTTGAAATACTGAGACTTGCAGCTGTTACTGCTAATTGTTCGCTTGCTGCTTAAATTTGACATGAAAATACATTTTTAGCAGCTAGTGAATTTGTAAGGGTTTGATCTTACTCTCGGAATTACAGGAAAATGGTGAATGAAATTTAATTCAGAAAATTTCGGAATTTTCGGTAGGGGCTTAGCTAAGAAGCTATTTTCTGCACAGTTTGGAACACATCTATGTTTATAAATATCCAGAAGGCTCAAATTTTGGGCTTTATGAATAAATTTGTAGCTGTTGATATAAAGTTTACTTTATAACTAACTAAAATCTACTTCAGTATTTTGCTACAAAAAACACTTATCTCCATATGTTAAACATAAAAATGAAAGAAAAATGCATGAAAAGAAACTTCGAAGAAATTCACAGAAGGAAATAATAGAAACATGCCAATGTATAAAACGAAAATTAGGCAAAACAGTAACCTTATTTTGGCCTATATTTTGAATAAAACTCTATTAGCAGCATTTACTAGCTTCGGACCTGTGTCTGAACGTTATCGAAATCGAAACCTTTTTTTCTTTTTTTTTTTCAGAATATTCGTCAAAATAAACTTGCTGTTTTGCCTCAGAAAATTTACAGAAAGCTATCAGTAAATAAATTAATAACACTGGGAAACAAAAGATAGATTTTGGTGGCAAAACATTCTTCGGAGGAGGTGTGTCAATACGGAATATGATGACTGCTGCTGGAAATACATATTTGACATCGTTTATTTATGTCAATGTTAAAATCTTTTGTGGTGGTTTTAGGCGTCTTGCCCATTCGTGGGAAAATACATTCTTAGCTCATAAAGGTTCTGATTAAGAGTCCTGGAGAGGCATTAAACACCTTCCAAGAATTGAGATTGGTAATTTCAACGGCCATTCTGTTCCAAGACTCAAACGGCAACGACAGCTTTATGAATTTGCTCCTTATCATCAGTGAAAATGACATTAGGACCAGGGCGAATGAGACGAACATCTGAGCAAAGGTGTGGTCTGTGTACTGTTGTGCAATCACAGTACCGCAAATAAAAATGTTGAAATCAGTGCTGCCACGTGCCCTGCCCAAATAATCAGATCCATTCTTCTATATGCCTACATTTCGCAGATGTTACTAGTAACGTGATATGGAGTTAGATCAGTAACATCCGAAACAGACTGCAATCCCTGATTCATCTGCGTAGTACCCCGTTGTTAACGAGTCGCGTTAAAATGGTCAAGAGACAAGTTTTAGCGAGATTTCTGAGTGAAAGTGTCTGTGAGACGCAAGCCATATATCGTCTAGCATACAGTTCATTTATATGTTAGTCACCTTTAAATAAGTTGGGCGGATATTTCTTTTCTTGTCAGTGCTGCAAGGTCAAAAGCAATAGTATGCAGTGATTGATCTATGTCCTCTTCTTTGCAGATACAAAAAACAGCCATCTTGAGCGTTTGTGACTCATGCCGAACGGTTGAAATCCTTGTACGTCTATTTACTAGTTACACAAGTGATTCACCCTGGCCCACGGGTGGCAACTGACGTAATGATTAACATTTAATACTTAGGCTAATTTCGAGGCGTTCTCTTACATTGTATCATTGACTTCATTCAGCTGATGTCGTCAACTAATTTTCTCAAACATTTCTGAAATTCAATTCTTAATGCAAAAAATCTGCCTATGCATGAATAAAAATGTTGCTTTTAAAAATGATTTGTATAGGCTAGTTTTTACATGCACATACCTAATAGGTATTCAAATTTTGTGGCCAACAGTTTGTTTCTTTATCTGAATGCTATTTTGTTTTCTGTTGCTTAATTTGTGGTTACAAATGGCTCACAGCCATTAAAGAATTCCACATTTTTTTTTCTGCTTACACAATTAGATATCTAGAAGTTCCCTGCAATTAACCTCACTCATCTCTGGCACAATATTCTCGAAAACGCGTCATATAATACGCATGAACCCAATAAAAACGAACAACTTTTGTCACAGTCAGAAATCTATTATGACTCAGCAAAAACCGTACCATTAACCTCACTCACTTGTAACCGTGACTTGCATGAACTTTCAAAAGAGTGAAACTACAGTGATAGAAATAAGACAGTTTGGAAATTTAACTCCTAAAAGCAAAGCATAATCATCATAAACCTTGAACCGAGATTTTTATGTCTGCCTTTGCTTCTATTTACTTCCCATCATTGGCTTCATTCAGATAATGTCGGCAACTAAATTTCTCAAACTTTTGGGCTACCTTGAATTTCCTCCTGAAATTCGTAACGTCATTAATTTTCTTCCAAGTACTGAATTCTGTTTAAAATATATTAAACATATAGTTTTCATTCGACGCATCACTAGTGCTTACAATAAAATGTTATGTTTATTTATATTCATTTCGAGAAAGATGAAAGCTGTTAAATCTTCATGGCGCGAAAAATATAAACAATCTACTAATAGAAGATTTTTTTAATAATAAAATGGATGAACTTGAAGATAACTCGAATGAATATGTTATAATTCTGCATCTTAATTTTCCTAAAAAATGTTTGAAGAAGATTTCATTTGTCTATTTTGAATTAATCAGATCTGGGAGCATTCAAAACATTTTCCCACAGCTTGCATTTTATAACCTTAAAATGATTTCCGAAACATTTTTCAAAAAATATATATTGTCTTTTGAGTTCATAAAGAATACTGTAGCGTATTTCTTAACCATTTCTTCAAATAAAACGCTTAGTATGTCTGAATATTTTACTTAACTATATTCGATGAAACCCGACATCAAAATATTTGCTTTTTTGAGTCAACTTTGGTACGAATTCTGCCCATTTAAGATGCAGGAATAATTTTGCTTTAAATGAAGCTAATGAATATGTAATATATATAAACACATTCGAGAAATATTGTCAGAAACTGCATATACATATTTGGTAACTGAATTAAACAAAATTGAATTTTAGATTGTTGGGTTTTATGAAGAATTAGGTGCATTTCAACGGAAATTGTTAAGTCTTGGTCATTTAAAATTAGGTGAAACATAGTAACACATTCTTCAGAATATATTACTAAGTTTAATCTATTTCTAAACATTGTTTATGCTTTAGATGCCAAGTGCAAAATGACTTGATAATCAAGAAATTTTATTTTGAATTTTATACCTATGTCTCTATGTCTCTAAATGAAGGTGCTTTATCACAGAAACGTTACATATTTTATAGAAGATTTGTTTTTCTTTTCTTTTTTTCGGAGTTTAACTGCATGGCATCAAATAAAGCAAATTCGAAGAGAGAAAAGTGCAGCATATAGCAGCTACCCTAAGTCAGTGAAAAATCTCGCAGATTTTTGCACGAATTCATATATAAATGTCAGTATGACTTTCAGAAATTAATTTCTTACCTATCCAACACTTTATTTTTTATTAACTTTTTCAAAAAATTTTTGTTCATTAAGTTACGAAATGAGGACGTTTCTAACAACACTTAACATAGGGACTACGTCAATTATAAAATTTTAATTGCCCATTAACGTCTGTATCAAACATAAGCTTTAATAGTAATAATAGAAATTTATAGTAATTTACATACGGCAGACCTTTGTATGCTATATATATATGTATATGCATATGCTATATACAAAGATTAAAAACTATCTGGCAAATATGTACAGAGGACCGAAATAAGCAGATTTTGTAATGGAATGTGGTGTCCGAAAATATGGCGAGTTGAGGCTACACAGGGAGCTACTAAGCGGAACATAAAAACAGTCTGTTGGTGCAAATCATTATTCCTCGTGCGAATTTCGAACGTTATGTATACTATACTAAAGCGAAATTCACGAATATGCACTTTATCTATGAAGCTGCGGGGAGGAAAGAAGCAACTGCTTTAAGGAGATGTTCAAGAACCTAACCACCACTGAGTAGCTGCTCTGTTTTAGTTGCAGCCTCATAAGTAAAATGCATGTTGGCAATTTCCTAGTTCGAGAGGCAAATCTCCCGAAAAATGAAAATTTAACGATGTGACTGTTTTTACGACCACGCAACAGCGCTTTGGGCCATCTCAATGAGCTATTTCCGCACACACATTCCATTAGAAAATCTGCTTATTTCTGTCCATTCTACCTGCCTTTTTTTTTTGTCAGATATTTTTGAGTCACACTGTATATACTTTATTAAACTCTTTTTTAAATGACAATAAGCGTTTATGCTAGGATAAGGAGTAGAAATAAATACTGAAGCTTCTGAATTTCTTTTTTCATAGAGTTTATCGGTAAAATTTAATTTAATCAGATGGCAACAGTTAATGTCATTTTTAACAAACCTCTTTCTGAGATGCTAGACTGTAATGTGAAATTTTCAGTGATAAGTTTTTTGCTTTTATTCATATTTAGCCGTTTAGCCATCTCAGATACAGGTATTACCTTTGTATTGCAGAGTTTCTTAGCTGAAAACATTACTATATTATACGTTTTTAATACGCTAATGGAACTTTAAAAAAGATGTCCGTATAGTATAATTTTTTCCGTGCTTATTACGTTAGTTATCGTAAAGGGGCAGAAACTCTGCTTTAAACTGCTTGTTTCATTCAGGGAGGTAATATAATGTAAAACATTTTCGTGATGCTACTCATTCAATGCTAACTCTATAGTAATGGTACTGCTTTTTTATACTCTATAGTCATCAGAGATGGAATTTTAAAATAAAGCGCCGTATTCCCTAACACTTCATTCTAAATACGAATAAACTAGAAATATAAAATAAGTGACAAATTTGGGAGCTGTGTCGAGTAACATTTAAGGATTTTGCATTCTAGGTAAAAATAATTATAAAATTCGCCTACATATACATAAATCATTCAGATTAATTAATATCTGTGTGTTTCATTAATAACATTTTTTTCAACTAAACGCTTTAAGCAAAGAACTTATGATATATTTTGTACTCTGACTATCATAATAACACTTAAGAATCCTAAGCGCGATATCGCCAAATAATCCAAATGGAGCTTTTTTGTTTTTAAACGATCGGGTTACGAAGTCATTCATTTAATCACGCCCCGGGTTTCGTTGAATTAAATATATGAGTAGTTATCCGGCAATCACTATGCAAATTCGCCATTTTAAAAATCTGATCGCGTGATTAGAAAAGATAAAAGAAAATATAATAATAGCGATTGTTTATGGTAATCTGTTTTGATGGGAGGTTAGGATGCAGATTAATTCTGACGTTAATAGCTTTGATTTTCGCATTTTAATGAGTAGGAATTATACTATGTGAAGATGAAAATAAACTTTCATTTTCAAAATACAGTGAAACTGCAGTTTCCGACTTTAATTCGTTTCTGAGGCCATTCGTCACCCGAAATGTTCGTAAGCCGAAACGCTTTTCCCCATAAAAATTAATGCAAAAGGGATCAATTCTTTCCCGAATCACATTTGACTGATTATTTACACTTTACAAGAGTAATTTGTTACCAAATTCATAACCCAAAATCATAACTAACATAAATGGACATAACCCAACATGGAAATCATTAAACATAAAAAAATATATAAATACATCATTAAACAGATAAAATAGACGAAAACTTAAATAAACTGTTTAACTTAATGTACGAAGGCATACACGGAGAACAATGACGAAGATATTATCCTTTGAAATCCCTTCCATGAAAACATCAGAGGGCGTCTCCTTTTACTTTTGTCTCTGGACGCCTTCCGACTATGCTTGAGAGTCAAAGGGACTCTGTTTCTCTCAAAATCTGTCCAATGTGATTTGAGCTGGCCCACATTTTAAAATGCTTCTAATGCTTTCTCAGGCTGATATCGTTATGTGAAAACATGCATCTTACTCAATTTTGCACAAAATCCACGTATCAGTGAACTAGAATTACTTTTCTTTCGTCCTCTTCTTTTATAAACATTTCACTCGCAATTCTTTTTATTTCTGCCTCTGAAGTTGTAATTCTTCCTGGTTTAGCTCATTTTTTATCTTCCTCTAGTAACTTCTCCAGGTCTTCATTGTTTACTTCATAGCTCATGATTTGGCTAGATACACAATATTGTAGCAAATAAATAATGTCTTAAGTGTCAAAGCGTTCAAAATTTCTGTCTGCAATCCAATCTGGCTATAATTTCCTCGAAAGCGAATTTATGATCCTGTAAGTCGCTTGTTTGCTGTTGCTAATGAGAAATAAACAGTGGAACATATAAAAGTGATGTTTTTTAGAAGTCTCTGAGTATTAATCGTGAGCCACAGATTATCTTAAGATACCTTTTTGAGAATCATATATCACCGACTCGAGTGTTCTTAACTCGGAACAACGTTTGGCCTTGTTTGTGAAGTAAGACTTTCGTAGTCCGAATTTCTACTACTTACGGGTTTTTATTTCATTTTACATATTTCGAGATTTTAAAAACAGTAAAAGATTAAGAACGTTTTCATTATTAGGTCTATTATCCATTACTAAAATTATTTATATTAGTATTAGAAACCAATGCATAAATGCTAATTTTGTCTTACTCGAAAATACTCACCTTATAAAATTGTATTTTCAGATATTATCCAAAGCAGTGTTTATTGAGGGTCAAGATGTTTACCAAATACAATGCTTGTTTGATAAATATTTACTTAATTCAATGACAATGTAACCAACATCAATAATTTTCTGCAAAACCAAACTTTTTCATCATACTTGCTTCAAAATATAAGATACTGCAGATACTATTGAAAAAATTCGGCAAATAGCTGCAAAATATTGTAATTCTTAATTTCGAATGACGGTAGATGAACTTATAGTCAAAGGTACTGTGAATAAATTTATCATAAAAAATCTTGAAAACGAAACTTGCTCTCTTTTTGTGCGCAATGGGTTGATTATAAAAGGAAATGAAATTAGAATTGCTTCGTGTCAGTACGTAATTGGAGTGGCAGATAATAGTTCCGATTTCCTTCGATAAATCGTGATAAAGAAAGTTTGTGCTTTTTGCACGTTATGCAAAGACAAGCTAGGAAAAAATTCGCTATCGCCAAAGAAATTTCAATTTCAGAAATAACTAGAATTTACGTGGGTGGAGTTCTTCAATGAAACGTAATCCACAAGAATTTTAAACCAAAGTACACAGAGTAAACTCCATACATCACAAAGGAATAATAGATCAGTTCTGGAATTGATACAGCTCGTTAGTATATCTTCTTATATATCATATATCCTCACAAACAGTCTTTCAGTGAAGCACGCCATCGCGAACCCGCAACACAGATGAAAATTAAACCAAGAGATTACAAAGAACTTGAACATCATAAAATCAATACTTCTTTGTCACTTGGCTGAAAGCATATGCAGGGACAAATGGCAGCGAAGAGACTGACATACTAGCTAAAGAAGCAGCTAGAGGTCAAAATGCTCAAATCTTATCAATACCATGGCCTAGATCGCACCTAAAAAAATCATGACCACTGAATCTAAAGCTGACTGGCAGAACTTATGGGACAATAACGAACAAAGGAAAAGGACCAATCATCTGTTCCGAAAACTAGGCACTGCACCCATTTCAATAACAAGATAAATAACGTGGTTCACATCTGGGCATGACCTCTTTCCAACGTATATGCGTGGAACTTGTCTACATCAAATGAGTGTGTATGTGGAGACAGAGGCCAGCCGTGAACATTACGTATTTAAATGCTCCCTCACAGCTGAGCATCATCTAAAACTTCCGAACTTAGAAAGTGAAATAAATCCTTTTATAAAATATGCTGTCATGAACAAACATCTCAGAAAGGAAATCATAAACATGATGAACTTCCTGTTTATAAGAGGCGCGGAGCTATGCAACACAGCAAAGCCTGACAGGGCTCATTGTGGTGGGGTTATATGAATAATGAGTGTGATTGAACAGTACTACATTGCCTATAGTTCAATGGGTGTCCACCACATTTCATTATATCCATATCCTTTATTCATGATATAAAACTGTAGATGAATTTTGTAAAGAGAATTGTTTAATATCTTGCTCCTATTAAACTATATAACCGAGCTGTATTAATCCCAGAACTATTTTAGTTCATTAATTATTTTATAAGTTTTCAACATAAAACTTATTTCATAACTTTTTTGATTTTTACTTTTTAGTAGTTATTTTCATTGTGAAGAATGCTAATTGAAATCGCTTCCGTTTCTACTAATGAAAAAGTAATATAATTGCATATAATTAGGCATGAAATACTAGCAAAAGTCCAAAAATCCGTTTAATCACAAAAACATAATTTACTCGTTTTATTAATAACAAAAAATTGGTTATTCAACATACAACAACAACCCTAAGTCATATATTTCTTCAAAAGATGGATTTGCTGCTTTCAACACTGAAGGTGACCCTCCCCGCTACAACCTATTCCTCCGAACTCCGCCGTATCTTCTGACACAGCAATAGCTGTTCTGTGACTTTTCCTTCAAGTCAAAGCTTCTGAGTATGGGATAGTCCATGAACAGTTTAACAGTGAATAAGAATTCTTGAACATTTCTAGCACTAGATACATTGTTTAAAGACATGCAGTAAAAATTGACGGTAATTATATTGAAAAGATTTGAACAGTTATGTTTTCAAACAGAAGAAAAATGAATGAGGTATCTAAACTATATCTTTTTAGACGAATTTTGTACCTCCCTACCCTATAGGTACCCTTAATAAATATTATTTCACTATTCTTATTTATATAATTCAAATTTTCACAACACATATTTATTTCTTTTGGAGACGCACTGCCTCGATGATAATTCTAGTATCACTGTTCTGATTTTAACTCTCACTTTCACAGTGGGAGAGTAAGGCTAAATATTTTTTTCACTCTCTCATTTTTTTTCCTTCCACAAAATGGCGACACCCAATTTTCATCATTTACGTGTGGTTAGTCGTCGAGAACAGATCACGCAATGCTGTCTGAAATAAAAAGGCAATGATTAATGGGTCGGAAAAAATATTATGTTTTGATATATGTTGGAGGATTGATCGATCAGTCAAGGCATCTCATGCCAATGCTATGTTGCGCTAATCCCTTTGACAAAAGGACTAAAACTATTTATCACCTGTCGTCGGCATGATCCTCCTCACCCTCCGCCGCCTTCGGCAGAATAAGGAAATGACATTTCTAGCAAGCATCCGGTCTCAATTATAAAGAGTCTTCCAGTAAGAATGATATGATTTTAAAATAAAATAAAACTATTTCAGATACAACCAAAGTTTTAACATTACATTAAGTACGCTTTATGACATTATATTCTGAATAAAACATCGTTTATGTATCCATCTGAACTTAGCGCACATAAGTGAAATCGATGAACCACATTTGTGGTCAGTAACTAGGCTTAATGTCATGATGGATGTTCGATGTTTATTCTTATTGCTTCAAGGTTCGTGGTTTGTTCACATAGACCGCCAGAAGTTGGGATAATAGTTGCATTTCGTGAAATTATATTCTCCCAGACTTTTTTTGCAGTACTTCGATACGCGGCGTTAGCAGTATGACATGTGGCACCGTCTTCTTGTAAATATTTCTTCCAGATATGGCCACACAAGATTTTTTATCATCAATCGGTGTGGCTCATTAATCACTGTAGCTGTATCCCTTCCTTCGTTTTGAAAAAACAAAATGGTTCAGTGATGCCTTTATGATATAGCCCACACTATACAGTGGCCTTTCCCAAATGCAAGGGCTTCTTGAGGATGGATCTCTTGGGGATTCTTTATACACCAAAAAAATTGTTTGTTAATATATCCAATGACGTAGAAACGAATTTCATCTTAGAAAATAAATTTTTTGCCCAAAGTTAACGTTCTAGAAACTAGTATTTAGCTGTGAGGAAATATCACTGCATATTAAACACAAATAAAAACTAGTGACAGTGATAACCAAGGTCAGGATTTTGATGGCATATGCACATTTTTTAGTATGTTTTTCGAGTATTTTCTCTTTTAAAATATTTTGTACGTTTTTACAGCATACTTGAGGCTTTTAAGCGCACTTCTTGAGCCTTTCAGAACATTCTGAGGCTCTAGTGGCCAAAAGGAAAAATAAAATGGTACCCTTCAAATAACACTGTTTCAAATGCTATGAATTCATTTTTATTACACAGGCAGGTCACGAATAGGGGAGAAAAATCTATTTCACAAACACATTCGTAGAACAAACACACAAACACAGTCACACCTCTGCAGTATGTTTTTCTACCTTGATAAAATCACCCACCCACCTTTTGGGGGGCTCAGCTAATATAATCCGTCGGCGGCAAACTCGCTATTGAATTTCGAACAATCCATTTTTAAAAAAGGGTTTACCTGATTAGGACAGCATGAGCGCAAAAGATGTTTGGCGACCATACTTTTCGCCGAAAGATTCTTTTGTCTTGAAAGTACCGCCGAAACATGCAATGTTTTTTAAAAAAATTGTGCTAGAAGTTGCCCATTGGAAGTTACCTCACCTTCCACGTTAACTGGGAAACATAGACTTAATCCTACATAAACTCTCTCCTACTTAACTTTTTCTGCTTCGCTATGGAGAGCTGTAAAGCTATTAAGAACAGAAAATAAAACCTGAAAGGAAACTCCGTCACAAATTATCACTGGATAATCGAAAAGAGAAAGCCTGTCTTCGAAGAGCGAAGCAAGACTAATAGCGCATTTGAAAAATA
>KK121160.1:238557-251783 GCA_000611955.2 Stegodyphus mimosarum
TGCGAAAATAATACTAAACTGTGAAATTAAATAATAAATAATAAATCTATATCTATGGAAATACAAACTACAAGTAATTCTGAAAAAGGAAACTTCATGGTACCGATACACCAAGAGAAATCACCGCTGAGTGAAAAAACGAGATGAACAAAGCACAAGTCTACCCGTATTAGACAACTAAATCTTACATACAACTAAAGAAGGAGAAGACCTAAAACAATAGCTATAGATACATAGAATGAATTAAAGAAAATTACCAAAAGAAAACAATCTTTCTAGCAAACATTACTTTCTCAGAATACGTTCAAATCAGAAAACGAATACAAGCTCGAAGAACACATCAATAAAACTCTCAAACTGTGAAGAATCTGTGAAGAAATACAGGACAGTCATATTGCAGTATTCTTATCGAGCGACTCACGAAAAAGCCACGAAAATCTTATTACGTCTTTAGAAGTAGGCCCAGAAGAACTGACACTGGAATATACAAAAACGAAACTTATCGACGAATGCTCGAGTGACAACGAAAGTGACAGCTGCTTTGAAAACGAATTTTAACACAAAATTAAAACAATTCAATCAACAAAGATGTAATTATTGCAAAAAATTGAGACATTTAGAAAAAGTACGGAAATAAAACAAAAGAAATAAGTTACTGTAAACGATTATGCACACGAAACGGAAAATAAAAACAAAAAAGTTTGAGAATCGAACTCACGAAGTCAAATTGGTTATTTGATTCAGGAACCATATGTCATATGCCTGATAATATTAACTTTCTCACGAAATTAGATTGAAGCAAATAACAATTGTTAATGGTACTCAAATGAAGTTGAAAGTCATCCGTAAAGTGCCCTTATGCTGTATAGACGACGAAGATTAAAAAATAGAAATAAAACTCATAGACGTTTTATAAGTTCTCGATCTGAAAAGCAGACTAATGTCCATACGAAAACTCACAAGCAAGAGGTTTACAGCTGAATTTGAAGAAAATTCTTGTCGAGTAAAGAAGAAAAATAAAACCACGGGAATTGCTAAAATAGAAAAAAATAATATAAGATAATCGAATCACAAAAGAAAAAAGCCAAAATAGTAGCCACAAAAAGAAGTGAAAACAGCATAGATCTTTGGCACAGAAGACCTAAAACACAGAAATTAAGAAGCGTCAAGAGGTTGAAGGATGATAACCTGGAGGTCAAAATAAGAATTGAGAGAGTAACTGGAAAAAGTAAAGAATACCAATTTTGCATTAGAATCAAAGTGACAGAACTGCCGTATCCCAAGCTAAACAACTGCAGAGTAAAATCAGTTCTGGACTTAATACATTAGGATATTTGTGGACCGATTAGCACGACATTACTAAAAGTAGGGATACTTCATAACATTAATTGATGATTATTCGAGATATAAAACAATCTATTGCTATCTGTAAAAGATAAAGCTATCTCTAAAATAAAGTAATTTGTAATCATGACAAAGAATAAATTTGGAAAGAAGCCAGAAGTCTTAAGAACACACAAATAAGGAAATTTAGAAATATCTAAAAGATGAGTGAATCGAACATGCAACCTCATTAGCAGATTCATCGTAACAGAACGGTCAAGCAGAAAGGCAAAAAAATCGATACATAATGGAAGCGATAAGATGCTTACTACTCGAATCGGAACTCAAACAGAATTTTGGAGCGAAACTGTAATGGCACCCATCTATCTATAAAACAGACTGCCATCAAGCTCAAAAATCCAAAAATATGGAATAATAAGAAGCGAAACTTAAGCCATGTCAGAGTTTTTGGCAGCACAGCTTATTGCCTTGTTCCAAAGCGTAAAAAAAGTAAGAGCAGAAAAAGGAATTCTTGTTGGATGCAATGATCGCATTAAAAGATATATTACATACCACATACAAACAACGTTGGCACCAAAAGAAGTGTAATATTCAATGACATAATTACCAGAATGAGTAAATGCTCTACAATGGCCTTTTGAATTAAAATAATCGAGAGAATCATATCCAGATGCTACAACAGAAGGAGAAATCGAAACAGAAGAAGTCCCCTGTTACCGAGAAAAGCCCAAAGAACTACTAAAGGAATCCCACCAAATAGATTCTCATATATGGAAAAGAACGTAGAAATCAAAATTCTTAAAGGTTGACAAGAACTGCAAACTTTTCCAACCAAGGAAAAGAAATTGTTGTTGAAATTACAAAAGAAAAAATGAAATCACTAAAGAGAAACAAAACACGGGAATGGTTGATGTTCTAAAAGGAAAGAAAGCAAATGGAAATAAAAAGACATTCAAAATTAAGTCCGACGCTCTAGGAAATATTATCAGATATAAAGTTCGTCTAGTAGCTAAAGACTATTGCCAGAAATTTGGGCTTGACTACGATGAAGCATTTGTGTCAGTCGCAAAACACACTGCAATAAAGAGTATCTTATTGTCAAAAGCTCAAAAACAGCTCAAAAGAACATGCATGAAAAACATTGCGACGTAGAAACAGCTATTCTGTAGTGAGACCTGAAAGAAGTAATATATATGAAGCAACCAGAAGATTAAGTTTCTTGCGGGAGAAACAAACAAAGTCTGTAAATTAAACAAAAGTATCTATGGACAAAAAAGGCAGCCAGAAACTCGTATTTTAAAATAGAACCTAATATCCTGTGCACACAAGGATATATCCAAGAAAGGGCTGATCCATATTCCTTTACATTAAACAAGGAAACTACAGTAACTTATAAAACCGTATCCGTTGATGACATATTAATCGTGAGCGAAAAGCGAGAATTAATTCAAGACGGTAAACGAATTCTTAAAGTAATCTTGGCGAATATCTACATACCAGGGAATCGAAATTGAAAGAGGAAAAGGTGGATCTTCATCAGGCTAACAGGGTTAAGAGTACAATCGAGAAATTTGAGGAAAAATCAAAAAAGAAACTAAGTCATGCATTCATGACTATGAATTTTATGAAGAATAGAAGCCAACAAGAGAACAGTTTTCCAAATACCCAAAAATACAAAGAAGCACTTTTATATTTAGCAACAATATCAAGACCCGACATAATAAATTATGTTTGAATACTTAGTAGAAAAGTGGTAAATCCAACAATATCGGACTGGGAACGTATAATTAAAGTTATACAATACTTGAGAGCTACAATCTATTACAAATTACATCTAAAATCAAATGGCGAACCAGTCGTCAAAGCTTACAGCGACACTGATTGTGCAGGAGACAAATCTGACAGAAAATCCACAACGGGATACATATTTCGAAAAGGAAACAGCATAGTATCATGGACAAGCAAGAAACAAAATTGTACTGCCTTATCTTTGACAGAAGCTGAATACATCGTTCTAGCTTTTTAACTTTGCAGGAAATAACAATCTATTTAACAATAGATGAGACAACTGACGGAACTTAACATGAAGCTAACATTATATTCAAAGGACAACAACATATCCTGCATAAATCTTTCCAGAAAAGAAAACGGAGCAGTTACGCTAAAAACATAGATGTAAAATATCACTACGTATGTGATTTACAAAACTAAGGAATCGTTAAATTACGACACTGCAACAGTAAAATAATATATGCAGATATGTTCAAAAAAATCTTTGCGTAGACCGTAACTTGATGAAAAGAATTGGACTTAACCAGATGACACAGCTCATCAAGAGGGAGACTGTAGAATCATCATCGGAAACGAAAGCGAGGAAGTTGTTCATCCTACGTTTTACCTTCCTCCGCCTTAACTAAGGAATATAGACTTGATCCTGCAGAAACTCTCTCCCACTTAAATTGTTTTCATTCCACTGTGTAGAGCTAATACTGTTCCGAAATACGATTTTTTTTCATTTCTTACAGCTAATAATAAATATGTTTTTGCATTCTAACTCTGTTCGCAGGTTGGATTGAGGTAAGAAATGATGAGGTAAGAAACTTTGATTCTACTTTACTTGCTTATCGCCAGTTAACTGCGTTTAGTTGATAAACAAAGTAACTGCGAGTCCCTTCCACTCACCTGAACTAACAAAGGAAAAGAACAAAGCATCTCAACTTTTGTTTGTGGAAAGTTCTTTAGCAGTACCATCAAAGAAATCATTTTGAAAAATATTATGCGAAGTTTTCGAGTCCACAAGTATTTCTTTAAAAATGATAAATAACTCTAGATTTTACCAGAAATATAAATTTAGAAAAATATACTGGTCCAAATAATACCTGACGAATCTACGCTGTGAAAAGCTAGATAGACGATTGTTTCTTTGAAATAATTGAGAAAATTGGAGACACTGTCAAAGGTGAAAATAGTTTTTTCCAACTGATGGAACGAATGAAGCTGGCGGTTGTCATATATGCAATGTGGATAATAGGTACTTTGGATCCAGATCTAGCAAGCAAGATACCTTAATGTCAGACGAACTCGAAAAAAGGAAACCACTGTGAACTTCATCATGTTGTTTGAAGAATCCCTAAAGATTTTACGGCCAAATGGCAACACAGTGACGTGTTGCTCTTCTTAAGCGATGTTTCATCCTATATAGTTAAAGCAGGAAAATGAATCATGAGATTTTATCCCAAGCTAGTGCATATGACTTGTGTTGCTCACGCGTTGCATTGTTTAGCTGAAGAAATCAGTACAAACTAAGAAGCTATTGACAAGCTTGTATCTAATGTAAAGAAACTGTTCTTAAAAGTTACAATATCGTAAACAGTGTTTTAAATCCCAGACTTCTAAATTAGCTTTGCCATCGAAGCTTGTTATAAAATATCTGGGAACATGCTAAATGGTAACATGTATTATAATGAAAATTTTCTAATTGTGAAGTGAACTGGTGAATTGTGAATAGCTCTGATGTGGATGATACTACTAATTACACAAAATGCTTTCTCCATAGACAAATCTGAAGAATATTTTGCGTCAATCCGATCCAACTTCAGAATTTTAATTTCATTTATTCCATACAAGAGCAAAATGGAAACTTGTCGATGCAGACAGACTGAAACCTTCACCTTGGCCGGAGAAACAGACTCTAAAAATTGGAGAAGAGTTAACGATAAGGATGAGCTTAACGATAAGTTTTTCGAAGTATGCTTCAGTAACTGCAGCATATGTCGAGGGAAGCTTCTCACGATATAAAAAGTCTATACTGGCAACAGAACATCGTTCGCTTTCGAAAACATCAAGAAGCACTTGATAATTCAGTGCGATTGTAATACATTTGTAAAGGTTGAAAGTTCAGGGAAAAAATAAATTCAAGGGAGAGGTATATGTAATTCTTCGGGTTCTAATCCATTTATCAATATTTGTCAATGTGTCATTTTTAGCCCAAGTAATTAGTCTCAAAATTGGATTTGGAGTCGGTTCACTATAAAAGGCGTTTCACTTTTCAAATTGTTGCCACCAAATATTATTTCTGCGTATTAGTTTTAAAGAAATTAAATAATGATGAATCTGCATGTATGTACGTATGTTCCCCGCATTTGGACAAAATGAGCCATCAGATTTTGAATAACGCAATCCTCCACCCAAACATGCGCACCTGGAAGCCCGAATTTCGAATTACAAAATTTTATCATTCATTTCTTATTTTGCAAAATGATCAAAAATTGAGTATTTTGTAAGATGAACATGAATTTTTGATCATCAAAATCAACGATTTGAAAGCGAGCAGTTGCAACACTGTTTGAAGAAAAACACCTTTATCTCCAGCGCGCGAGAGAGTTACCACTTGGAAAAATTTTATATATATTTGCAAATTTTAATTACCAAATCCGCTTTACGGAAAGAATGTGTTGCCGCGGCCGGGAATAAAATACTTTTATCTTCCACGAGTCAGCGTGATTTAGAAAAGCTTAAGATACTTCTAAATTTAATCTGGAAGGTTATTGAGTAATAAACTAAAGGATTTAAAAGCAATAAACACAGTTATTAAGAGCATTTTTTTCTAATTTTTAATGTGATTTTTTAAAAATAAATATGCATTAAAATTATGAGATATCTATTTAGAAATATTCAGTATTTTACTCAAATTACACGAGTTGGATTCATTAAATATCATTACATAGTTTTTCTTTTTTATGATAGCTTCTAAAGAAATAATATAGCGAATAAAAAATACGTATGGCAACCTCTAACACTTTAAAGATTGTAAACATATGCTGCTGTTAAATATTTTGTAATTTTACTCTTGAACTGAATTTTATGTGGCGTAAGCGAACATGGCTGTTCTAAGTTCCTATTTTTAAGAACATGATACTTAATAAATAAAGTTAACATGTTAAAAGTTAATTATGTAAAGGGAAAAAAAGTTGGGAGCCACGTTACTAAAAAGCTGAATATTAGTATGATGAACTGAGAAAAGACTGGAAAAAAGTATAAAAAACATTTGCCAACACTTATAAAGCATTGAAAATTCTAAACATATTCTGCTATGCAGCTATAAAAATATTTTTTTACTCGTATATTGTTGTTTAACTGTATGTAGGGTAAGTGCGAAGAAAATAATGCTTACTAATAAAGCTAAAAAGACCAAAGGAATGAGTTAGCAGGAGTTAGTGCAAGAGGGAGACTGCGAGCTTAGCGAGAACGTAAAACACCTTAAGAAACACTTTTGGGGACCTTTAAAATCTACATGCTTTCATTTTTTTTCGTTTTTTCATATTTTATATTTTTTTATATTATTATTTTTTTATATTGGAGGGACTTTTTTTATTTTTAAGGGTTTTTCCATTATAAGTCTATCTTCTGGCCATTTTTAAGAGCATTTCAATGAATTTTAAGGTCATCAAAATTCGGGCCTGGACATTTTAAACATGGTTGGCATTTCTTTTTAAAACCATACCATTCTTACTGGGATACCTTATAGAAACCAGAAAAGTCTTCAATGACAATCATTTGTTGTAGAAGTTGGAAATTAACTTGAACTAAGCTTTTTGGTGTATTTCTAAGGTCTGTATTAGATGCATAGTATCATTAGCAGAGTACAATGTTGGTTAAAATGCAGGTTAGTAGTATACCTGTCATAAAGCTTCAGTTACCTGGAACATGTAAGGCCAACATGACTTAAGAAAATTAACTTTTATATTTAAAAAATATTAACTCTTCAAGTAAAATAATATTTATACTCGATGTTGGCGCCTGTTGATTGAAACTGTATGCACTGGGCCTGCAGCCGCTGAACCGGTACAGTAGTTAGCGTCACTGACTGTCGCGCCGAAGGGCCCGAGTTCGAATACCGGAGAAGGCTGGGATGTTTGTAAATGTATAGTGTCCGTGCGGCATGGGGGCACTATAAATATGAGGCGAGCCGGAAGTCCTCTCGAGAGGTTGTGTGGTAGAGGAAAAGGGGGTGGGAGACTCTCAGACCAGTCCCCCCCTCGGAGTACTCTCCGTTAAAATTGGGGGCGGAGCTCAGCTTAGTCGTACTGTCACCTGTATGGTGCTCAAGCCTATTGCCAACGACAAGGTAAACTTGCCTCGTTGCCACGAGGAATTTCATGCGCTTGGTCTGACTATAGCTCAGAGAAGTGAGCATTAGCAACAACAACAACACAGGACCTACAGTGAGTCACAGATGTGTGAAAGAATGTGTTGCTAAGGAAACAAACTGCGAGGCTTTCTTTTAGTACAGGGGTTCTCGACATTTTTGCCTCATGCACTCTTTTCGCGGCTACTAAAAATTATTATCCGCTCTCCTCTCCGAAATTCCAAAAATGCACATACATTTATTTCAATTTAGATTCTGTGTCATACATTAAACAAAAAAATAAAGAAAAGGTTGACAAATACAAAAACTTGAATAAAAGTAGTTTTTTATATTAATAAACTGAAACTAAACACTTAATAAGTAAATAAAAGGCTGTTCGCATTCTCCTCCCCCCCCAGAAAGTACGAAATCCCCTTCCCCTGTTGAAAACCCCCGTTTTAGTCGAGTTCAGTTGCTAATTTTTATTTGAGTGGTGGTACGATGAGCTTTTGAATTTTGTGTATCTTTTCAGATATGTGAAATGAAATGTAATACAGTTCACAAGCATATTCTTTAGAAAGATCCCAACTTTTCAAAAGGTATTGGAATCTCTTCATACAATCAGCAACGATTCATGAGGATCGCGTTTACTCATTTCTCATTTTTGAATAAAATCCCTAGTCCAATTTTAAATTTTCTAATCAATTTTATAAAATCTGAATTCAAATCTTAAAGAATATGTATGTATTTCTGATTGCAGTAAAAACGGGAAATGCACAACTAGATATTATAGCAGTCCCATACACAAAATTTAAACATTCTACGGCTAATCGATTTTGAATTGTGCGAGATAGATATTACATATGTACTTACGCATATGCGTACAGATGGCACGAAAAAAAAATCCCTTTTGAACCCATTTTAAATCCACTTTGTAATCCCTTTTAGAGAAAAGAGTTTTTTATTTATATGCACAGACGTCACGGAAAAAGTCACCAATGAGGATTCGGGAACGGTCAAAAGTATATTTTTCCTGAACTATGATAGCCGAAATTATTCGTGTTACGATACTTCCTTTACTTCGTACAAGGAAATAAAATAAAGAAAAAGAAGTTTATTCCCACCATGCCCGAAGATTAAAACAGACTGAAGCAAATAAGGAGTAACTCAGCGTTTCTCAAACCTACTTTGAGTGAGGACCACTTTTACAAATTACTTATCATCCTCCTCTTGCCCATTCGAAAGCAGTTCTTTTTGGATTTTTTTACCTAACAATACAGTTATATTTTTAAATGAAATTAACTAAAATTCATTTACCTTTACATTGCTATTAAATAATTAAGTTGTAGGGATTTATATTTGTTTTAAATAACCAGTTAAATTTAATTTTAAGTTACTTTCCTATAAGCCTTCATTCACCCTAATTGTCAGTGCCAGAATATTTAAATTTGGTAGCGCGCGTAAGAAACGCAAATTCTACCAGTGGAAGAACAAGTTAAATATCGACGTTCCAGTAGAGAAAGAGAGAGTCCGGGAAATTGTCATGCGTGCTTATACGCAGACTTCTGTTTAGCAGTTACTGCTTGGTTCGACGTGGCTTAAGCGCTATTATCTTGCTGCCACTAGACTCATTTACGCGCTGTAGGCTATGGGATTATATGAGCCCTGTAGTGTAATTCTACTACTTGTGAATATTTCCAATTTTGAGTTTGATTTACTATTTAAGTTACCGCCCAAGCAGAGGCGTAGTATGTTAGCGTCGAGTTGACGCATTGTACATAATTTAAAGAGTTTAATAAAGGGCAGTTTTAACACTTCTTCGGTGCGATCACTATTTATTTCTCAAGATTCTACACAACAGGTAGACAGTAGAACGTTACAAAGTTAGCTGAAGAAAATTCATTTACTCGGTTTTAACAATTCAAAGTTATTAGAGTTCAGAAAAATCTTTATTTTATTTAATAAAAATTAAATAAATGTTGGCCCTCATGTTAGTGAGACGGATGAGTTTGTTCATTCTTGCATAGCTATTCTGTACATAGTTGGATGTATCTGAAACCAAAGGCCCGAGTTTGAATCCTGGAGAAGACATGGATTTAAACTGTCTGTCTCGTGATAGGAGGTAACGGTGGCCGCCTATTAGTTGCCTCCATAATAAAATGGCCACTGCTTTTGGCCTTAGTAGTGGCGAAAGCCTAAAGTAGCCAGTGCCCGCCAATAAAAAAAACTTGGATGTATGCTGGTAAGAACAACAAAAGTCATATTTCATAAATCCGTCTTTTATTGCTACAAATAGATTGGGAAATCCGTAAATAAGGACACGGGTAGTAAATTTAGTAACCGGTAATAAATTTGGTAACTGGCAATAAATTTTGTAACCGGTAATATATTTAATAAAAAGTCAGTCTTAGAAGGAAACATGACAGACGATTGCAATGCAATTTTCAACCACTGAGATTTTCAGCTATAGCACGAGTGCGTAAGAGCCGGCCCGCAGTGCTCTTAATTGCTCAATATGGTCCATTATGAAATCTTGTGTTACGACATTCTCATCTCTTTCCAATTTTGTACGCAAACTACCGAAATCAGCAGCACGAATTCGCATCTTTTATTACAGTGTATAAAGCATATATAGCAGGACTATAATATCGATCGGCCTCAGGGGAGAATACTAGGTTTGCTAGAAAGCATGAGTATCAGAATATAGTTCTGTTATTTCTAGCAGCTTTAATTTAGAAATTAAACAATGAAAAACGAATATTGTTGAGACAAAATCTATCTGATATGGTCACTACATTGACTACCTTGTACGGCCTGTAAAATTATATACATTTTTTTCTAAATTTCCTTTAAACTTACTTCCTCAAATTTCATTAGAGACGTATTTCTCATTAAATCAGATCAGTTCTCAGTTCGCGGCAGAGCAAAAATACGTACAAAATATTTTCATTAAAAATTGTAAAATACAGAAAAACGTAAAACACCAAATATAGTAAAAAACAGTTTAAAAAAAGAATTTTTGCAATTAATGTTAGAATTTGTAAACAAAAAAAAAAAAAACAATTCTACTAACGGTCAGAAAGACGAAATTTCCTGTGCACAAATATTTAAAGTTAAGTTCTGGTGCGACTCTGCAAAAAGACGCTAAAGTTGGTGCACCAACTAACTTAATTCACTATACTTCTAAGAGCTTCAAATGTAAACAAACAGCCGCCACATTAGGCCTAGCGATACTTAAATTTTAAATTAATGATCATTCTAAAACTAATGCATGCAGATTAACTACAGGCATAACAACTTTAACTGGAACATAAGAACAACATAATTCAATCACTTTTAATGCAAAATGAAATGCATAATTTACCAACTTATAAGAGCAACAAAATAGAGCTCAAGAAGCCGGGTAAAAGGATGGAAGAGGAGGTAATGCATATATATATAAAGGGAGAGAGAAATACAGATAGATAGATATACAGCTAGATATACGGATATACATTTGGTGCTGCCGACTGCAACAAAAATAGGAGATGCGTAACTAGACGTTATAGCAATCCCATATACAAAATTTCAACGTTCTACGGCTAATCGTTTTAGAGTTATGCGAGATACATATGTAAGCACATACAGACGACACGAAAAAATTCCTTCTGAATCCATTTTAAATTCATAGTACAATCAGTTTTGGAAAAAAATTATCCTGAATTCAATTCCTGTATTCTGAACAGTAGATACGCTGTATAAAACATGTGCACCAGAATGCATTTCTATTAATTCTAGCAGCTTTAATTTAGAAATTAAACAATGAAATACTAATACTGCTAAAATAAAAAAGAATTATAAGGAAAGGGTACATACGGAACGAACATTCAACCGAAATTTTTATTTGAAAATGAAACAATATACGTACATGTTAATTAATGATTTGATGACCAATAGGAAGAAATCTCGTTTTTGGCGCATTTGAATTCTTTTTTAAGAGTTTCTACCAGGGAGAGGTACTGTTCGCTCTCAACAAACAATAGGGTCAGCACAAAAGATCGTCACGGGCCTCCCGCATGATGCACTAAAAAAGATCTTTCTGACCCGCGGTTAAACTTATTTGCCCACCCTTGAGCTACAGTGTGATATGCGTTTATTTGAATCACATTTTTTGTCTTTTTTTAAAAATCCAGTAAGACCACAAGGGCAGACTTCGAGGATCATTTATAGTCCGTGGACCAGAAACTGAGAAACACTGAAATAAATGAAAAGGAAACAAAGCAGAACAAGCGAATAGGAACTCTGATTAGAAGTTTAATATTCCAAGATACAAACGTGCCAACCAGTGGTAGTTACCGATTACTAGGAGAAAAAACGATCAAAAGATTTCGAAGAACATGGCTCACCACACTACCATCTTCGTTAGCGAAAATTCAATCCAGTTTCCACTAGTCTGGATAGCTGATCCTTCAGATAATCCAGGCTATACTGTATCTCATACAGTCTGAATCAAAAACGTCTGACACTACGCTACGATACATATTTCTCAATTCATGTACTTCTGGTGATATTCTAATTTGAATAAGACACCTAATCATTAAAGCCTATACCGCTGTGCAGTACTCAAATCAAAGTGCTACTACTGCTTGAAACGCGAAACCAAATCCTCCGAGCTATGATTATCACTGATAAAAATGATGAATAGGATTGTTTTCAGAAAGAGGAAAGGGTAATCAGAGGATATTGGCTTCAGCAAAACAAGCTAGAATTCTAAGTACCTTCAGTCTTCTTAAAAAAATCCAGATAATTTGAATCTAGCGTGAAGCCTTTCGAAAACAGTTGTAATTTGTATATCTGTCTCAGCTGGAAACGCATTGCTCTGCTAAATGCGGTAATAACAGAGGCGTTCCCTTTTTAAGGTACATGTTAAGCATTAGAGTATTACCGAAAGACAAAACATTTTCAAAATGTAAAATTAGGCGTTTTATTACAGGCTTTAGTTAGTTCACTCATGGTGTTCGTCTCTATGGTTATCGATTGTTATGTTACTTCCTGATAACCTAGCGAGTTTAAAATTTGAATACACGCTACACTGTTAGTGGATTACAATCCACTAACAAATCGTATTCAAATTTTACAATGTAGAAAAGCGAGTTTTTAGATCAAAGGAGCACTTTCACCAGGACTATTCATTTCGTTTTGCCATTTTGTGTTGATTCATTACAAGCGTTGTTTCACTTTTCAAATTACCGCCACCAAATATTAGAGTACTATATTATAGTTAAAGAAATTAAATAATGAAGAATCTACAGAAATGTATATAAATTTCTCATATTATGATAAAACAACGGTAACTAGAGCCATCAAATTTACGTTTCCACCCGAATATGGGCATCTGGAAGCCCAAATTTGAAATTTGGAATTTGTTTTATTGTCTATTTCATATTTTGCACACTTTAACGAATTTTCGATTAACAACCTCAATGATTTTAAAGCGAGCCATGGCAACACTGCACAAAAAATTGTGTATAGGAAATTCTAAAGATATGCCCATTTTAAAATTATTTTGCGATATTGCTGTTGAACTGAATTTTATGGTTTAAGTGCGACGAACAGGATATTTAATAAATAAAGGTAACCCACAAAACGTTAAAAAAAGGGCAAAAGGGACGTTTTTTAACGTTTGTAATATGAATCGAATCAATGTAAAATCTGAAAGCTTTCAGATTTTTTTTTATTATTTTCATTTTATTGATTTTTTTTATTTTAATTTAAT
>KK121160.1:251847-348863 GCA_000611955.2 Stegodyphus mimosarum
TTTAATTTAAAATTTAATTTAATTTAGTAATTTAATTTTTTTATTTAATGTTTAAATGATTTTTCGCCTAACGAAGAAACTAAAACTATCCGAATTTGATTGTTAAGAAAAGTGAATATCGCATTGCATATCACTTATGAATTTCCAAGCAAATAATGCTATTGTATTTCTGGAATATGCATAGAAAAACTCCAATAATTCAGAATTTTAGATCACTTAATATTGTTAATATTCACATTTTTTGATAAATATTCGAAAATCTTGCCTCGCCTTCCATGCCACTGAAATTATTTTCGTTACGTTTGTTTTCTTCGTTATGCTTGTTAGTTTCGTTAGGTTTTCGATAAGCGGAAATCAGGTAACCACAATTAGGCCTAATCATACTTTAAACCTCATTTTATAAGAACCTTAAAGGAAAAGTATAATTTACACTCCTGTGTCTTTTGACATTCAGATTCATTTAATGATTTCACAAAGAACGTGAAAGTTTTTTCCTCTGAGTATTTGAAAAAGAAATATTAAGAAACAAACTATTTCTTTAAAAAAACATTTCTTTTTGATAGGTATAAAGCGGTTGGTATTACTCTGGTTGGCATGAAGAGAAACCGAACTGACTTACACTTTACATTAATTTAAAGCGTTTAATGTATACATTCTTTGAAATTCACCAAAGCAGCTATCTTAATGGCCCACATTTTAAGTAAAACTAAGAGCAAAAATAATTGCCTAGTTTTTAATTTTACATTGGCGTGTTTCTCTTCCTATTTTACACATATTCTCTTTAAGAAGTCCCACCAGCGTCTAAGCCGATAGAACTCTTAAACATAGGTAGCTGAGCCCGTCTCAAAACGTGGCGCATGCTACCGGTCGTTTCGTGGTTTTCCCCATGGATTCGATTAGATTTATTAGATTGTGGCAAAACACATGGAGACTATCTGCCCAAGAACGATGCCTTCGTGAAGAACATTCTGTTGATAAATTCCCCATAACATTAACTGTAATGCCGATAGAGGGCGCTTCTTCTGTTTTTGTTTATGAGGAAGGGAGAGGAGTTTGAGATGTGAACCTAGGTATACTGAACCTTCGATGCAAGCTATGCCGTTTTTTAATAAATAATTTTATAACTATTACTGTGTGGCAATCTCTGTTTGTGACGAAAGAGAAGTTTTATTCTTGAATTTTTATTACATTCTTAGGGAAACTGGGTCATATACATATTACAAATGGGGAAAAGCGCGAAAACACCAATGCAGCCAGCCCGTTCAGCGATTAGTTCAGCGACTACCGCTCGGCTACTGGTGGGCCGATTTTTTCCCATGTGGTAAGAGTCAGTTTTCCTCAGAATTTCCTCCACAAAAGCATCCTTTCCCTTCGCAAATAACCATAACGTGCTTTGCCATAATCTGATCTAATAAAACCAAATAGCATATTTTACCTTGTACTCTTTATACTAATAAAAAGTAATGCTCAGTCAGAACATTAATTAATTACGACGCTCAGTCATTAAAATACGTTCTGCTTAGGTAAAACTGCTCCATCTTTTTGCAAATAAATTATTCTAAAAACTAATAGCGTAAACTGCCTTATAAACTCAAAGAATATACTACTTGCAACAGTATAGAGTTATCCTCCATTGACACAATTTACCTTTAATGATTTTAGAATTTTCATATTTTCTGAAAGTTTGATATGAGCGACCTTTTGATCAATCAGTTTTTCAACTGAAGCCACGAAAATCATGTATTTCTTATGACTTAAAAGACTTTTGTTTTCATATCCTAAAACCAATGTATTTGTACAAGTATGCGTTAGATTATATGCAATAAATTCCCACCAAAGAAACATTTAGTGCAGATATGGGCATGCAATATCCCAAATTTCTTGGCGTTATTAGATCTACATGTTACTTATTCACAAATATATTCTTCCAGAAAGGAATATATATATAATACATTTTCAAAGATATAACAAAATTCAAAGTTCCTATTAATATTTAAAAAATTATGTCGATTTGAAATATCTAAAAAACTGTAACCCATTTTTTAAAACTACAGTGCGTTTTTATTTTTCCTGAGCATTATTTTAAGAAAACAATATCCGGACCAAATTTTAAGAATGATAATTTTCGGAGTAAAAATATTGTTTATTGAGTAAACAAATGTGTCTGGTCATTTCATTTTCCTCCTTCTTCGAGATCTTTCAATGACAAAAGAACATCTAATAAAACTTTATCGAAAAAGTTCTTGTAATCTACTATAAAATTTCGTTTATTTCAGATAGAAGTTAACGTTAACTCTTATCCAAGGGGAAGTATTTAAAAGGAGTTTCATGTCAAATATTTACAATTAATTCAAACAATCCTCACCGCCAATTAATTTGCTTCCCAAATAAGTTGGTGCTCACCCTCTTAAGGGTCGATGAAATTTTAAAGAGGATCAATGATTATCAGAGGATTGACTGGGGGTCAACAGACGAGTATGCACGAGCAATTTGTTGGCATAATCATGATCCCACCGATTACAAAAAATGCATTAATAAAATTTATAATAAATGGCTTATTGATATAAACCTATATAATGTATAAAGGAAGATTTCATATAAAAGAATTATAAGAAGGAAAATACACAAATTATTGAAAAGGATTATATTTCCTCCAATGATGTATTATTATATACAAGCCACTTGCAAAATTCGAAAGAAAATTTTAATGTTCCAAAACAGTGAAAATTTGAATGTGCCAGCATGACTCAAAGAACCTTTGATATTGAGAACTGCGATATTGTGAGATTTGTGTGTTACCTTTATTTTTTAAACATTATGTTTTTCGCACTTAAACCACAAAATTCAGTTCAAGAGCAATATCGCAAAAGAATTTTAAAATGAGCATATCCTTTAGAATTTCCGATACACAGTCTCACGCGCTGGAGATAAAAATTTTTCTGTACAACGTTGCCATTGCTTTGAAATCGTTGAGTTTTTTTATCAAAAATTCATTACAGTTTTACAAAATATGAAATAGATAATAAAAGAAATTCCAAATTCCAAATTTGGGCTTCCAGATGACCATATTCGTCTGAAAACGTAGGTTATTGAAAATGTGATGGCTCTGGGTACCGTTGTTTTATCATAATACGAGAAAAATACATACATTTATGCAGATTCTTCATTATTTAATTTCTTTAAATATAATACAGAGCTGCAGTCTTTGGTGGCAACAGTTTGAAAAGTGAATCGACGCAAAATGCAAAAACGAAATTAATACCCCTTCTGGGCTAACGCCCTTTGGGTTAAAAATGTTTCCCTATTTCAAAATATTAAAATCGGTAATGAAAACACTTCCTATCCCTGAACAAATTTTTGTACACTGCTAGGATTTGAATATACTTACAAATATGTCATTAGTATATCTATTAAACGGCAGTGATACATTCAATGGCAAAAATATAAAATTTCTATTTACATTACGTGGGTTTTGTCATCCCCGCCTATGAAATGTTCTTTTAATTTTCTGCACTTTAAGAAAATTATTTCACATTTACATTTAATTATTTTTGAACAGAAACTAAATCGGTGAGTGGAAATCGGGCGGTGCCAGAAATCGTTATTCCCACACTGCTCCGTCTTGAAAGGCGTGGTCCGGTAGCCATCTTGACAGGTTCTGTTCCCACTGTTGTAATTGTGGTGTTTACTGTTTTGAACTCAATATTTTTTAAACCGCATTTTGCCCTCGGCGGGATTTAAGATTTCAGAAGCAGTTTCATAAGATTATTCGTTTCCCCGTAACCGCATCACTTGTTTATGCGTTGCTAGATGTTTATGGACATTTAGATGTCCAAGCAATAGAGATATCTTCTTTATTACTCAACTACGAGAATTTTAAATGAATTAAACTACAAAAGTAACATAAATCTCGGATAGTGAAAATTATTAGTCCGAATATCGTAGAAATGGAGGAAAATCTGCTTTTCTTATTAGCCTTTATTTAGTTTAGTCATAGTATTTGCCTCAGTTGTCAGAAGTATGCCCTCGATTAAAGTATTTCCTGATAAAGACATTTTTCATACACACTGTTTGTAGATGACAATAGAATGTAGTGAAGTTATCAGTTTCAAAATTCAATTTAGATATTTCAAAATTCAATGTTGAAACAACATACTCTCTTTTAGCGCCATCGGATAGAACGGACAAAAAACTTTTAAATGAAATTTTTACTGTTATTTCTGATTTGGGGGGGGCGAATTTTTTAAAGTTGCTCAGTTTTTTTCGATTTTATAAGAAACTGTTTTTTTAATTTTTTTCGTTCATTACCAAACCAATACTATGCTTTCCTATTAATTAGACGAGACGTTTCTTTAGTTAGCGCCGTTTTAATCACTTAGCACAAAGAGGCTTGTCCTTTAAAGTCCTTTATTAGTGGTTCAAAGAAATATTAAAAAAATAATTATCACCGTATACGTATATATAGAGAGAGAGGGAGACAGAGGGGGGAAGAGAAATTAGGCGCTGGTTAACCTAAATTATATTTTACAGGTTTATCTTAAGAACCGCTTATATTTTGTTCATCTTAAGTCAAATAAAAATTTCAATTCTGCAAAAGTTTCAAAGGTACCGTCTATGTCCATAACTAAAATTGTGACTTTCAATAAAACTGATTGGTAAGAAGAAGACTTTCAAGAAAGTTGAGAAAGCAAATTACATCATCTTTCACTCTGAAACCCAATGCCCTAACCGTTGTAACGTTTAAAGTTTTGAGTTGCGTTTATGAATAATTCCAGTTACTTCTCAAATGAAATGACGTTATAGTTTCCTTCTGTAAAGAATTCTTTTGATATGGCGTTACGATTACGCGAATATATTCTTTCATAGTTCATTTCTGTATGTTCACGCACAGCCTTGGAATAATTCTAATTTTTTTTATTCTCGGTGTTCATAATGATTAAATATTCCTTTTCTAAATATAATTGGTGAAATTGTTACCCACAATCCACATGGCTACTCATTAGCAATCAAATTTAATATTACGTTTTCATTACATGGTATCTTGATCTTCATAATCATTACATGCAATCTCTAAATAGAAAACATACGAAATGAAAAATATGATTTATACTCAAAACTGAATAAAAAAGCTTAAAAAGAGAGAGAGAGAGGAGAGTGAGAGATTTATGCTTGAATTTTGTTACAGACACAAGTCATGTGGATTACCAGCAGGAGAAAGAGCGTCTCAGAAACATCTCAGAAAAGATCCCTCAGAAAACCTTAAATTTCAAATTTTCATTTACACCATATTCTTAAAACGAAAGGTTGTTGTTCCTTATGGCTTTATTCGGAAATCAATCCATTTACATCGCAAAAAACAATACATTAAATTCAAAACAACAAAGTATTAAAAACACTTCAAAATTAAAAAAAAAAGGTTACCCATTTCGTATCTCGAAAAGAAAGGCTTCAAGAAATGAGTATCAGCTTGGCTTTTCATATTCAATAAGATACTCCTACTTTCTATGATTTTAATATTCATTGTATAATTTTAATATTCATTCACGAACTAAAATGATAGTGTGAAATTATGATTAAAGAAAATTCCAAGCATAAATGGCTCACGTTTCAGTTTTCAAATAGAAATTAAAGCCCGGTTTGGATAATCGAATTGTAGAGATTTTGGTTTCAGGCTATACTCGAAGCTTCTAATTGATCGCAGCATCGAAAGTATTATGTAATATGTATTTCTTGTTCGATATTTGAAAAACAATGCATCACAATCAGAAACCACTCTCAGTTAATATATTAAACTAACACGTTTAATAATCCACTTGAATAATAATAATCCACTTGTTTTGATCCACTTGAAATGAATATTTTTAGTACATTAAAAAAAGTGTTAATGCTATTTCAGTAACAGTTAAAATCCTACACATTATGAATAAAGATTGTTGTCAATCAACCATGCAAAGGATCTTTTATTTATTTTTGGTATTGTAAAAATGCATTCCCCATCAGCATAACAAAGTTAAGCATCTTATTCCGACTGAAAACATTTTGCAGCAAAAATTACATACACAGCAGACGCAATGTATCTAAAAAAAATTTAGAACTAATTTTTCTCGCTTTCAAATCACTGAGCTTGTTAAACAAACATTTTTTTTAAATTTATTCAAAATATGAAATAAATCAAAAACAAATTCGAGATTATTCGGCTTCGAAGTGGTCATGTTCCGGTAGAGGACGATGTGTATGAAAAATTCGGTGGCTCTAGGTACCGTCGATTTTCCACAATGCGAGAGACACACAAACATACATATAGATTCCTCATCATTCATTTTTTTAAATAATACATTGCAACAACATTTGTTGGCAACAACTTGAAAAGTGATTCGGACGAAAAGTCAGATTCCAGGAAAACAGCACCTCCGGTGATAATAACAGTAGCAAATAAGAAGCTATATTATTAAATCTTAAGCATACAGAGGTTGGTCGCCCACGTTTTAGACGATTTTCATTGTATTTACAGAAATATTTTACCTAAACTTTTTGTGTTTTAAATGTTATATTTGACAACCCTTATTCTTCACTATCTTTCTACACCGTAATTTCCAAGACAATAAAAGCCTTTTGTAGTACCGGAAGAGGTATTTTATACTATTCCTCTTGAACAGCTTTCCGAAGTCCAAGAATTGTTGCAAGTCGACGTCTGGACAATCCACTTTTAAAAAGTCCAAAAGCGCAACAATTCATGAGGTAGTTATCAGGTGATTTAGTAGGGATATGAGTTACGGGTATGACCTTGATATCCGTTTGTTATTCCATTTTTTTTCCAGGAAATTAGCAGTGGATTTTGACGTGTGGTTGCCTGCTTTGTCTTGATGCAGTTCTACTGATGGATGGCACGGTGGGTAAACAGAAGTTATTTCACATTTGAAAAGTAGATATAAAGTATATTCTTGATAATATGTGGAATTGATCTTAGCATTTCTGTCCACTCTCTTTATTTTTAATTTCCCATTATATGAAAAGCTTGCAACAATTATAAATTCTTTGAAAAAACATTCTTAAGATTCTTTCTACCACGTTTCAAAGTTATTTTCTCCTCTTTGATGATAATAATTGAATCTCTTTTTATTGTGGTCATATAAATACATCGAAGATTCATCTACCGTTATAAAAGTTTTCCATTTTTGGCCGGATAAATATTTCTGATAAAGAATTCTGCAGGGCGTTCTGCGTTCGATGATATGTCGTGCAGAAAGATGATGCACATTACATTTTTTCGCCTTTTTGATATTCCAGTACGCATTAAGTGCTTTGTTTTTATTTGATATTCAGTATTTTAACGATTTTGTAACTCTCCTTTGACTTGGTGGATTTTCTTTTAACATTAAGGCTCTTACCTTTGCAATATTCTAAACATTCCGTTTTCTTCTTGGATATGTGTTTGGAACAATTTTTCTCATCGAAGCCAAATTTTGACGTTTTTTCCTTTCTTGTCAACAATATTACAAATCGTAAAGCTTTATATATCGAAAAACTATGCTTTCACAGCATTTTTTAATAACTAGATAAGAATAAATTTCTTCGGAATGCTCACAAACATAGCTTTTCATCCATTCCTTTTTTAAAAGAGCTATTTTACATGAAAACAAAACTATCAAATTGCAGACGATAATTTATACTTTCAAAAATATAGTTGCAGTTAAAAAATATTTCCAAGCAGTTGAAGTTTTTAATAGCAGAGCAAAATAGTCTAAAAAATGCGCGAACAACCTCAGTATTATTTTTATCAATTAATTATTGCGATAAAATACGGAAAATGAAATCTAAGATACAAGAAGTAAATGTTCTTTATATTAAATGTATGACGTTTATACATCGATTGGCTAAATAACTTTTACAATATTTTTTCCTGTTATACTGTAAGAAAGTGAAAAACGTATGTAATAAATACATAAAATTAAACACTAAATTCTACGCAATGTGTGAAACTGAGTATTAGTGGTTCAACAAATTTAAATAAAAACAGTTATAAACGATTCATTGTATGAACGATAAACAAATTTAAGTAATAATGTTTTAACGATAGATAAAATTAAGCAAGCAATGATCCTTTAAGTAATAAACAGTGTAATCATTGAATGCCATCGTCTGGCTAGTTTTTGGCCTTATAGTTATCCAGTGAGAATGAAAAATGTTTAAATATTGTGCCTATTAGAACATTAAATGGAGACTGTATGGATTGCGAAATGAGGATGATCGACCAGCTCGATGAAAGTTTGGCCAAAGTCTTCGATTTGTAAAAAGCGAAGTATTTACGAAGCATAAAAAAAGCAACTCATTCTTTTTGTCAACATACGGTCCTTCTTTAGCGGGGGGGACGGGGGAAATTATGCAGAAACACTATTATAAACTCACTAGCATGAAACAAAAGCCACGCATATCTTACTCAATTCGAAACCGTTATTTCCAGTTTTGACATCCCAATAACATAATCCACTATCAACAAGTAATAAGCGTTCGCACATAGTGATTCTACTAATGCAGGAAGAAGATTCTATCAAATTACAAAAACCATTAAACCTCATTTTCATTGAATTCCTTGCTAAAATAATGACCGAATTGTGCCAATTATCATTGTAATAGTGACATAGAGGTTTTTCTATATTTTTTAAAATCATAAATTTTTATAAAGCACCATATGTCTCACCGATTCAAACATTTTTCATCGGAATACGTTAATACAAAGAAAAGCAGCGGAAACCTGATTATCTGTCATTTTTTCATTTGTCATGTTTCTGTTAATCGTCGGTCATTAAGATTACCCGAAAAGCAGAAAAAAGTTAAGTGAACAGAAAAAAGTCGTAATTTCAAATGGCTTACAGTATGCAATAAAGTAAGATTGCTTTGTACTTAGATTAAAATGTTAATACACAGTTTTAAAGAATACAGCTTTATACTGTTAAATAACACTGCAAAGAAACAAATTTCCGTCTCCGACAAGTCGCATACAGCGTTTGGTAACATCCAAATTCCTACAGGATTAAGATTCAATATGCATTTTAACTGTTGTGGTTTCACTCTTATTACACAATATCTGAAATAGCAACGAATTGCCTTGATACGCAATAATATGTATCCCCTTTTTATATACAGAACTATTCAAAAGATTAAATCGATTGATTCCTTGGAGGTATTTTTAATGAGGAAAAAAACTTTCAAACCTTTAACCAAGACGAACAAAAAAAAAGTTTATTTCTTGTCTTATAAATATTCCACTTTAATGAGGGATCGTACGCTCTGGCTACAGTCTGTCACTTTTAGATAGGCGCTTCAAACCCATGCCTTATTCACCACTATAATCCGTACCGTTATCGCTGCATAGACGTGCACCTTATAAGAAATATTAGGTTTTTATAAGGTCCATCCGGAATTCCGGAGGATTTTAGCAAATTATTTCCACAGGAGTCGTTGTCCCGGTTAAGAGACACACAATATGTGGGGAAAGAAATGAAGTATTTATCCTAAGACTTCGTTCAGACGAAGGTTTTGTGGTCATAAGATACTGTGCTTGAAAGCGTAAAAATCATTAAGTCCTTTCACGCCAAACCGTCGAACAATGTTTGATTGATCTGATTGACTCTGACTGATCGTCTCTTATACCAATTTGGTACAAAATTGAAAAGTTAGAATTTTTAGGCGAAATCCTTAAAGCAGTTTTTGTAACGTACCAAGGTCTGGTTGTCTAGCAACGAACTTCGGCTTAGCCATCGTTCGAATGAAGCAAAGTTACAGATTATAGAGTGAGTCGAGGATTTCTGTGGGTTCCACTGAAACGGTTTCCCAATTTCTCGACTTTTACCTCCGAAATCCGCCGGTCTTCCAGGACTTGCTCCTATATGCACACATCGATTATTTAAACACCACGAATGTTCGCGAACTTGAACGCCTTTTACTAAGATTACGCCATTCCGAGTATAAACAGGCAACTGAGCTTCAAGGGAAGCAAACACATCCAGAGTGCAATACATCGCCCTGCTGGCAACTATTCAAACTATTCCAAAACTTTGAAACTTTCTCTTCCAAATGGTCAGTGACTCATCCCGTAAGGATGTTCGAAGACTACGAAATAAGACTTTAAAGGGTTGCCGTGCCTAATATCATAACGAAAAATATAGACAGTTTCTGTTCTTTTCAGTAAGCTCTTGTAGCGTTAAATAAATTTTATCCGGCTATGATTTATGAATTAATGACTGCTCAATAGATTAGATCCCAGTTAGGGAACGCTTAATAGATTCTGAACAAGGAACCAGTATCCATGAATTAACGCTGTACCAAATGGATTCATAAAAATAAACAAAAACGGTCATCTCTATAGCAAAATATAGGTATTTAAAAATAGTCGTATGATTTTAGGATTATTTTTATTAATGTAAAATATAATTTAAGTTTCTGAATACCGTATATTCCGGATTATAACACACACTTTTAATACAAAAAATAAGATCGAAATTGGCGGGTGCGCGTTATATGCCAGGTATAAAAATGATAGACTTAAGATTAAGGAAAAGATGTGCATAAAAATCTAGACTTCTGCATATACCTAAAAGGCTCTTTATTTAAAAGAAATGACATACCTATACTTAAAAATTTTCATTACCGGATAACGTCAAAAGTTCGTCATATTCTTCTTTCGTTACTTCATCAGGGCACATATCACCATCAATGTTACTCTGAGACATAAGTAAATAATCATCTTCCACTCTACTAGATTGTTATAATAACTTTTGAATTATGTAGGTTTTAATTTCATTCCTTGCTTTTATTATCCACTCAAACACTATTTCTAGACGGGCATAACGCCTTTGGCCTTCTTTCGTAAATGTTTTTTCACCTTCTATAACAACCATGTATTCCACTGCCATTTTTAATTTTCTTTGAATGGTTTATTGATACACACATCTAAGGGTTGAACTAATGGTGTTAATGTTGTAAATTAATCAGGCATTTGAGAAGAAGAAAATGTTATTTTTTAACTTACTTTTGGTAACACTAGAAATGCCAAGGTGCGCGCGCATCAACCACACCAACTACGTCAATCACACCCAATTATTATATCCCATGATACTCTTGTTCTTTACTTCTTATTAAGCTTTCATATGTGTTTGTGTGCAAACATTAATGTATCCGTCGCTTTATATTATTTAGTTACAGCTGAATAAATGTGATTTATGCTTAAGTATGCATCCTATGATTAATGGATATATCCCTCACTCCAATGAAGTTTCGAAGACTTAACCGCGCTGCTGGGTGCACAAAAGGTAAGCTAAATTTTGCTGTCTTTATTCTTCATAGATTATGAGACTGAATGTTGTAAATCCCGAAACTAAAATTTAAACTGTGCATATAATATATAAACTTTTTGAAACTGCTAAATAAGAATTAATAATGGCACAGTCAAGTCTTAAAGATTGTATGCAAATAACGAAACTGAATTCCGAAAATTATGCTACTTGAAAATTCAAGCTTCAAATGCTTCTAATGCGTGATGGGTTAGACGATCTTTTTTATTCTCCCCCACCTTCTAAATCTGATGATGAATTTTTAAAGAGGGATAAACAAGCACGAGCTATAATAAATCTATGCATTGATGACTCTCAGATAATTCATGTTAGAGATGAAACGACTACTGACGGTACATGGCAGAAATTAAAGTCAATTCATGAGCGCTCAAATTTGAGCAGCAAATTGTATCTTCTGAGAAAATTATATTCTATAAAAATGGCTGAACGCGGTGACATGATCGTACACATCACTCATACGATGGACTTAGTCGAAAGACTAAAAGCTATTGGTGAGAACATTCCGGATCAGCATGTAGCCGCACTTTTGTTAGTTTCAATTCCGGAATCATACAATAATCTTATAACTGCCATTGAAGCTAGAGAGAAAACTCTTATAACTACAGATCTTGTAAAAACGAAACTCACTGACGAATACAACAGTTAATCCATCTGGAATAACTGCCATGTCTATGTTACACTCTGTAAGGTTTATCCTAATTTTATAACAGTTATTTTAAGTTTATGCATCTTTCCTATCCCGTCTAGCTTCAGCTTACAATTTCTTACCGGAATGTATTTTCAGAGACGCGGTTAATGCAAATGAATAAGAGTAATATTTAAGTGGATGTTTCACTGATTTTGTTAGAGAGCCAGAGTTCCTGACTAGCGCGCGTTAGCCTTTGGCTACATCTCTCTAAGCTATTGCTACGTTCGGCCGTACTTTAGGTCCTCGTTTGGCTTCGCCGACTTTATTAAGATTTAGGTGCCAACTTCTTAGATTCTTGATAGCTTCGGCTATATCTTTCAGTTAGCTTTAGCTAAGCTTATTTAAGTTCAATTTCACATTAATTTGAGTTCAAGCCCAAGTGGAGGCTTTGCTGTACACTCCGAGTTAGGAACTGATTGTGTCATATTTATTTTGGGAAATAAAGGGTAGGTAACCCTTCTTGAGTCTTACGTCGCTGTTAACACGCTTAAGCGATTATCCGCTTATCAGTGTTAGGGATTTTTCAATTATTGAACTGTGAAATAAATAGGTGAAACCCTACATCTCTTTCAACAATTTCTTTGTATTATCCGTTAGATGGGATCTGACCATATCCAAAACTAAAAAACTCTCTCGATTCTTAAGGCATCAGGGCGCTTTTACCAAACATTTCTCATCCACAGTTTCATCGTTAGATGGGATCTGACCATATCCCAAACTAAAACACTTTCTGGATTCTTAAAGGCAACAGGACGATTTTACCAAACATTTCTCATCAACAGTTTCATACCGTTTTCATTCATCCACCTTTTTGCGTGAACATGAATGGAAAAGCCACTTGGGAAATTACATTTTGGTACCATCCTTCTTTTAAAAATCACATTGGTATTAATTTTATACCGCCCGCTAAGCAAGAAAGCACTATAGTGTGGAGAGAGGTTTCGAGACCTGATGTTTTATTTGAACCGTTTTTGTTTCTTTTACAACAATCACTTTGGTTCCAATCATACCAAATATTATTGGAATTCTATCCATATTTCCAATACGTGACAGAATTTTTTTTCGTTTGCAGGTCAATAAAATACTTTCGGAAAATTATCCGTTTGTTGTTCAAATCTTACGGAAGCCTTTGTGAAACTTTTGCTTTTTCCCGTAGAGTTAAATTATTGCATGCCATTAATCATCTACACCAATTCAAAATTATTTTAAAGTTTTCTTTTTCATTTGCACTTTTTCCCCATTTTAAGGCAAATAAATATACACTGTTTCTTGTTACAATTAATCCATTCTGGCGATTTTCTAGGCTATTTTCTTTCTTGCTTCGTAATTCTTTCTTCTATGATAGGTCACTTCGTTACTCCTTTGCGCAAAGTACATTAATTCTTCAGCATATTAATGGCTGTGATTTCATTTTTCTTGCACTCAGTATGAGCTTTCACCAACACCAAAAATCCTTGCTGCAGCACGATTTCCATTTTGTTTCACAAAGCGAATGACTACATTTGAAACCAGCACTATGTTCGTTTCGTTTGGCAGGAGACACACTTACTACCAAAAGGAATACCAGATTGACTGTATTTGAACAAAAGCAAATGCAATTTAAAGTCTTCAATGTTTTCTTGACGACTTCAAAACTTGAGAAAGAGAAAACATCTGACTACTAATATCGCGAATTCATTCAGGGAGAAGTGCGCGCAACATTCTTGTGCACATCTGCATTGAATACAACTCAACCTGGTTGCAGAATTATTTACTCCCTCAATCATTTCCCTCACACCCATTATTATTCCCCTTACTGCTTGTCGATTCAGTATTCCATTGTTTGAAAGCCTTGGGAAAGTCTTCAAATGAATAGCTTCAAAAGGTAAGAGCATCGCACAAGTAAATTTCAGGTTTCTTCGTAAAGAAAAGGGTTCGCGTTATACGTAGAATATACTTAAAAATTTAAAATTATAGTTTGAAATTATAGGTGCGCGTTATGCTCGGAAATACATGGTAATCCTTTTGAAGTTTTATAAAATGATATAACAAATATGAACGGCTGTAATGAACGCAATCGATGTTGAAATGTGGTTTATAATGCAAACGCTTGCTGACTGTACTGCTATCAAACAAATGAGGATTTTTAATTGATTCCATTTGATTAAATTGATAATTAATTAACTAGTCTAAATTATGTATTACTGATAATCTTCTCCTTTATTTTTCCGACATCAAAGAGTGATAATAACAGGGCCCTGCGACCACAGAATACGAGTAATTAAGCTTCATCCTGTTTCTAACAGCGTAGATGCAATCTGGGAATTAAATATGTCTCCTCTGCACAAAGATGCAGTGACCTTCATCCCAGCACGTGGCCACACGAGGGGGTCGCCTCGGCAAATACCTCTCGCTGTCTTTTCAGTTATTGTAGCCAGAGCGGTTACGTGCGTGCGCGTGAGAGAGGAAAAAAGTCATTCCTTGCTCATTGGTGCGAGGATCCCGATGCGAAAGAATTCGCATTCACTCTGTAAAAAGGTGGAGAGAAAAGTATTAGTTTATTACAAGAATTCACCTTCATTTTGATAGCATGTAACTTTGAAATTTTTGCAATCACTGTCACTGTGTCTCGATTCATTCAGGAAAGACAGCAACAGCAGGTTTTTAAAGTTGTTTTAACTCCGGTTAGATCACGGTTAAAAAAATACGAATAACTAAGGGAATAACTATATATATATAGATATGGAAATAAAGATAAATGTTGAAATCACGTAGATACAATAAGAAGAATCTTCCACTGATGGAAGATTGAAATATCCCTTTTTTTCCACAAATAACTTCACAATACGGGTATGTTTTTGAAAAAATGCACAACTCTTTTAGATATAATTTTGAAGACAGAAGCAGCGGCAAGCTGACAGAAGTGAGGCGGAGAAGCAAATGCGACGTATTAAAAGTGAAGGCTTGACAGAGAAGAAAAATGTTTTTTGCCTTTTGCAATCGGCTAAGCATCGGTTTGCAATCGGTTAATTTCAATTACAATGCATTATAATTAGATAACATTTAAGCTTCAAAACTGTCATTGTTTAATACCTTTAACCCTTCATATGTTACGCGTTTGGTCATAAGAAGTATTTATTATTATTCCAAAATTATCTTTTCACTTTGCCCTTGATTCTTTTCTTCCGATATAAAACCAACCCAAAATCGGATCCATCAGAAGCTGGCAAAAATTTTTATGTGCAACAAATTGGGAAGGTATCCTTCAGTGCGGAATTGTACGCCCATAACCGTTGAAGGGTATGCAAGATATCTGCATCAGAGTGTTAACTAAAATTCGTAAGATGAATTTAGAAATGACGTAGTTTAGAGAAGTTTATTGCAAGCAGTTTCTATTTTTAGGATAGAAAGAGGAAATACCATATGAAAACGAAGAGCTGACTATTGAAAATTGAAGTTGAAGGGATTTACATTTATTTTAACTAACGCGTTAAATTTAATTTTATGCTTACTTTCCTATAAGCCTCCATTTTCCTTAATTGTCAATGACAGAATATATAAATTTTGGTAGCGAACGCGAAGTAATGCAAATTCTACCTTGAGGAGAAAAGGTTTAAATACTGGATTCTAGAAAGGAAAAATAGAGAGTTTGGGTGATCGCTGTATTTTTGTAGCGTTCACTTCTGTTTTGCATTTATTGCTGGTTAACGTGGCGTAACACCTAGGACTTTACTGCCACTAGATTTTCGACGCGGTTTTGGGAAACAGGATTATCTGAAGCCTGTAGAGTAATTCTACTACTTGTCACTATCTTCGAATTTTTAGTTTAGTTCTTGTTATTTGAGTTACCGCCCGAGTGAGGCGTACTATGTTAGCGTCAAGTCGACGCATTGTGAATTTTATAAGAGTTAATAAAGGGTTCTTTTACCCTTCTCCTGTGTGGTTTCTACACATGTTTCAACTGTCACATCAGAGGATAGACTAGAGGGTCTTACAAAGTTAGTATTTGCATTTACATGTTTTTTTTTTTTTATCTTACTTAGTCCTAAGAAGTCCACTGCGAAAACAAAAAAAGGAGGGGGCAGTTCTGTATCCGTTGTTCTACTGCGTCGATTGACGAAATTCGACATGTGTTTTTCATGTCTCGAAAGCACGTCTTAGGGTATATATTAGATTTATATATAGCATCGTTCTAATAGAGGTATTTTGACACAAAATCGGACTTTTTCTGAAATGACAAGCCAATTTTTTTCTTTATTTTGATTCTACGACTCAAATTATGCCAAACTGCAAAGTTTTGTAAAATTTCCAAGAGTAGCTTTAAAAAAATTAGCTCTCAAAATTTCAGTTCCTCCATTGTTAATTGAATTTGGTATATATTTATTAATATGGGTTTTTTCATTAAACTTATTTTATTTTTTCTTTCACATTTCGAAATTTGGATTTATTCCAAATAAAATTCGCCCACTTTTTACGATTTATTTTTTTAATTTGTATTTTAAATCATTTTTATAAATTTTTCGAAATATGTTTTGAATTATAACCTATAAACTTTCTCTCGTAATCTTAAAGTACATGTATTTCTAAGCATACTTTAAAAAAAATTAGAGTTTTTTATTCAAAATTTCGTAAGATATAGGTTAATTCACATTTTGGCGCGTTTTGAAATTTGGCATATTTGTTATACTAAGCGATAATAACTCCGAATGTGAGGTTTATGCCCTTTGTTAAAATTATTTGAACGT
Source organism: Stegodyphus mimosarum (assembly GCA_000611955.2). NCBI lineage: Eukaryota > Metazoa > Arthropoda > Arachnida > Araneae > Eresidae > Stegodyphus > Stegodyphus mimosarum. Next base: position 268,611 of record KK121160.1, read on the forward strand.
ATGAACGATGACTTTTTTCGGGACGTGTACAATGAAGAAAAGGAAACGAAAATAGGTTACTATAAATTAAGAAGTTAGCTAAGTGAATTATTCTTGGCACAAACTGAAAAAAATGCACCAAGATGAGTTTTTAAATTTCTCACAAAAAAATTTGAAAATTTAATATATAGGCATAATTTGAGTTGTAGAATTGAAAAATGGGAAAAAATTGATGTGTTATTTCAGGAAAAGTACGATTTTGTGTCAAAATACTTATGTTTGAACAATGCTATATATAAATCTAATATATATCCTAAGTTGCGCTTTCAAGACATGTAAAACGCAAAGTGAATATCGTCAATCGGCCCAATAGAATGGGAGATATTAAGGAACTGGCCTCCTACCTCGCAGTGTACATTGCGAAATTTTAGAATTTGGATATATAATTTTGCCATTCAAAGTTTCTGTAAGAACTGGATTGGAATCTGTAAAACTTTTGCGAATTTATACACGAAGCATTAATTAATTTTATTTTGATGCAGGCTGTATCAAATTGTCAGACGCCTGCTACAACACTTTTCTCTATTCTCTTCATTTAATCTCAGGAGGAGAAAGAGAAAATCTTTTATCATAATGGGAATGGTTACCGTCGCTATCTCTATTATTCATAAATCTCTTAGACATTTTAAGAAATTTCATCAAGAAATCAAAATTTCAAGTAAAATTTCTAGACACTTCATCATTATCTCTTCGTATTTAAACATTGTCGCCAACAGCGCAACAAAACGTTGTGTCATATTTATACAAAATTATACTAAGCAGCTTTCTGAATAATTTTGCAAAAGCTAAAGTCCAACTGTATTTTATATATTGGCAAGTACAATAGTGGCATGTATGAAACACAGGAAAATGTTGCAAATGCACTCATGTTTTTGAGTGTATAGGTAATGGTCGAAATGGAAATAAAAAAGTTTTGTTACTTTCTTAAAATGCACCAAAATCTATAAGGTTTTTTTTTTTTGGTTAGTACATTTGTTTTATGATAATTCTTTTCTGTACTCTTGTTTCTTTCGTATCAGTCGCTAGAATACAAATTAGGTTGAGGTTTTAAATAGCGAGAGAATTTACTCTGGTAACCTGTCAGTAAAGCTGTTTGTACACCTACTTACAGCCGAATTGCGCATGTGGCGAGTGACTTTCATATCTATTAGCGTACAGGGCTAAAGTCCATTTTAGCACAAGCCAAGTAAGTTACTTAGGCGGTGAAAGTTAACTTATATTGAAATTATTTGATTTCTTGAAGTAGAAAATTCGGCAGATATATGTGGTTATAATCTGTGACTCTAAAATAGGAATTCCAAGCCTATTTCCCGTAACCCTGTTTGACTAATAGCCATGAGAACAACGGCTGCGGAGAAAAGATCGAGCGGCTAGCCCTCCCCCCCCCCACACTTTATATCCGTTTAGCATATTTCGCTTCATGAAATGCGCAAAAATTTAGGAATACAATCCAGATCAGGCGGAGAAAATAAGTGCTGCGCGATGAAGATGACACAGCGTAGCGAAGGTATTACGATCGCAAAAAGAAGGATCACAACGGCTTTGAACTGATCTAAAATAACAGACTATAGTGTTTATACAAGATATAGCTTTCAGCAAACCTTTCAGTTTATCTCTTGTGAGTGGTTTAAGCTAAAGTTGTTTACTTTGTAGGTTCCAACCTCTTATCTAACAGCTAAATGTCATGAGCTAAATGTGAGGAACCTTGCGAACAGATAAGCGAATAATCGCTTAAGTTCGGGAACAGAGACGTAAGACTCAAGAAGGGTTAATTACCCTTTATTTCTCAAACTAAACAGCAGCACAGTCGGCTCCTATCTCAGAGCGTACAGCAAAGCTTCCACTTCGACTTAAACCCAAAGTAATAAGAACTAAATCTAAACTAATGCTTAACTAAAACGATATAGCCGAACCTATCAAGATTATAAGTAGTTGGTTCCTAAATATCGAATAAGCCGACTAAGCTATCAAGGGCCTGATATACCGCCGAGCGAAAGACGTAGCCAAAAGGCGAACGCGCGCTAGTCAGAAACTCTGGCTCTCTAACGAAGTCAGTAGAACTTCGACTTAAATACTACTCTTACTCATTTGCAGTAAACGCGGTTCTGAAAACACATTCTGGTAGGAAATTGTAAACTGAAATTAGGAGAGATAGAAAAGCAGCTTTACCTAAAAATTAACTGTTAGAGACTTAGGATAAATCTTGCAACTTGATTGAAGTTTAGTTTCTAATAAGTGCAAAGACGAAGATTAATCTAAACAGAAGAAGATTAAACAAGTGTGAAACATATTCTTTAAACAAAACGGGTGTTTCGAACAGATTGGTTAACTGCTAAATAAACGTATATTCTTTGGTAAAAACTACTGCAACATACTTTGTTATCTAACCCGTAGGCGTTTTATTAGTTAAATTTTTAAACATAAGCCGTCTATGGAAAGTGACTTACCTTACCACTCTTAGTACATAACTGTCTAAAGTTATTTATTGAACTAGGTAGTTTCTTTGTAAGCTAACAGGCATTCAGAAAGTTAGAAACCACAGCGGGAAAACCTCATGCGAAGCATCCAAGTAGACTGCCAAAAAAAAAATTATCAAAAGCAGATTAAGCAATCAAACTGATTTATTGACTCTTTTTAAAGTGTTTTCTTTCTCATTGGTCCAGCACTATATAGCATTGTGGGAGTAAATATATTGCAGGAAAGTTTTAAGAGTATAAAATGCAAATTCTTATGATTAATGGCCATGAAATTTTTATAGTTATCTTTTCCGCAACCGTGTTTTGAATAACGACTTTTAAACGTATGATATTTTTACTGCTCTTGCTTTCTATGACAGCGCTTCATGTCATTGTCTTTCCGTATCATGGTATTTTCTTTGAAACCTTTTCATTCATTTTTATTTCATTAATCTGGAAAAAATTTCACAGAAACGTAGCAGTCATTTTTAAAATAGTGAAGGTACTGCATTGCAAATGGCAAGCAGAAAAGAGATGCATTTCATCAACTGAAAAGACACAGTAAAATGGTGAAAAAACAACTATCAAAAGAAGCTTGGATCAATTGTTTTGTTAAATATCGTCGAGGTGCTAAATGGGCAGTGTATTTGAATTATTTTTAATGACTCAGACACATCATCATATAACATAAAAACTGAAAAGGTTTGTTCAAAAATTCCGCTATTTATGAAATTAGTAAACGAAAAATTAATGCATGCCAACTTGTGGGATTGAACCCCTTCAAAATTGTCGAGTCCTAGGGTTTCAGAACAGTTGACAGCCCACATAATTTAAACATATACATATAACTGTGACAGAATTATATCTTTACATATTTGTCACTTGTAACAACGTCTTAGAAAGCTCTCTCCAAAAATTAACGCTCGAGGCTTCTAGGCTTGGACCCATCCCGGTTTCTGAGAGAAATATGTTCATATTCGTGTTACACAGTGTTGCCATATTTTAAAAAACATAATTACACACTTAACAAAAGATTTAAACGGCATCAAGACAAAAATTATGAATTTTACCTCTTTAACCGGTTATTTAATTTAATTTGCATATATATTGTATATAAAATAATATATATATATATATATATATAAGATAACTCATTTACTTACCGTGGTTAATTCAAACAGAAATTTTAGACTTATAAACTGGCACTGTCTCATTCGCTTTATGATATTCGCAGGTTAGAAATTCAAAATTACATTTTCTGTCTCTCCTGGCCTTGGGATAAGTTCGAGAGGGGCATGAAGATATATTCATTACTCGTTAAAAAAAAATATTCGAAAATATTTTTGTAATTTTTTTTATTTCATCGAAATTTCAGTTTCTTTGTAAACTGGATAAATTAGTAATTAATCCAGACCATGAAACCGGTTTCTCCGGGTGAAAACTGGCCTGCTTGTAACAATGGTCGTACACATGCAAAATGCTCCAAAAATCCTATATAAGCTAGCCAGCCCGGTTGTAAGAAATCGAACATGGAATAACCTATTAATAATCTAAGGTCTTACTAAATCGGCCGTTAGCATTCAAATTAGTCAAATCTTTTTTTTTTATCTTAAGAGCAATATGTTTTCATAGAAGTCATATAGCTTTTTGTGACATTCATTACAGTATTATAGATTTTTTTTTTTTTTTTGCAAAGCTTGAAAGGTTTCTTTACTAATACTATGCAATGATTATGTCTTCAATCTTTCCAATCCCATACAGCAATTATTTCTTGAATAACTAATAGTATCAAAGCGCTAATAACACCTTCTAAGCAGAGACGTGGAAATTACTTAGAAATGAACAAAGCTTTGAATTGCTGTCACTTTTTCTTTGCTCTGGTTTTTGAAGCATAAAAAAGCAAGCAGCTGTTAATCTTTAAGCTTATATTTACCATGCTTAGTCTGTTTTTTTATCCCAAAAGGGCTATTAGTCTCGAAACATGACTTTGTGTTGTTTCACTTTAATCTGTTGTTTCACTTTTCATTCAAGTCTGTTCGGGAAGACGCAAAATGTTATTCTTTCATATTTAATCTGTCTGTTATTAATTAACAAACTAAACTATATAAAAGCAATAGATGGAGTTCTTAAGAATATTATTCTTTTACTTTTTAATCTGATTGATTTAAATAAAAATGCATTTAATTTATGATATATCTAATTAAAAATAACAAATATTTTTATGTGTTAGTAAGAGTCGCATGTTGGAATTCAAGAAAGTTCGTCAGCCGCATGCTGGAAGGAAGGAGAAAATACCTCATAAGAGCCGCACCATTTGCCTGAGTGAGCCTGTTGCAAAAGAAAGGGAAAGAAACATCCCACAAGGACGTGACTTAGAGGTATTCACTGATGGCTCGGCAATGAAAAACGGGAGCTACCTTTGTGGCTTATTATAAAGAGCAGAAATATGAAGCTAATGGATACAGACTTAATGAAAGAAGTACAATTTTTGAGGCTAAATTATCAGCCTTTTAAAAAGCTTTGGAATGGGCTGCTATATGGATAAAAGAAAATGATTTGGCAAATTACTTTGTATCAATTTACACCGATTCTCAAAGTGTGTTGAAACTGTAGAACTTATGGAAAAGCATAACTTGAAAATTGATTGAGCTAAAGGTCACAGAAGAATGTTGGGAAATGAAGCTGCAGACAACACTGTGAAAGAAGCAACTAAGAGCGATAATGTACAAATTTTTTCCACCATCTCAACAGAACAGCTGAAAACATTATTGCAAAAATAAATAATAAAAAAATGGCAAAACTGATGGGATAGTGATAACTGGAAGAAAATTATTTCGGATTTTTCCTAAAGTTAATGCAGCAAAAGCCTCTACTGATAAATGAATAAGTCAAGCACTGAACAAAGTTCAGAACATTTAAAGAGATTTCTCATAAAGAAAGTAAAATGTAAATGTGATTGTGAAGCGCAAAATGCAAGCTTTACACACTATTTGTGTGAATGCATACAGACAGTCTCTATTAGAGACGAATATTTTTAAAATATTTCGAAAGAAAATATAAAATATTTATTTACGAAAGAAAAATCCAAGTTAGGAATTATAATAATTGTAAATAATCTAATTGGATATGAATATTTTGAAGTAGGTTGCTTGTGTAGTAAATTTCTAAAATTGTAACTAAGTTGAATTGTACATGTCTGATAACTTTTGTAATTTAGTTAAAATGATTATGTAATAAGCAATAATGTGTTTCATAATTGTGAATTTATGTTAAAAGTTATGTAAAATTGGTTCATTTAAATGAATAAGGGATTTAGTGTTTTAGAAAGATGGAAAATATCGATTCACAAAATTGTTAATTCAAAATATTTAGTTGTATTATATTTTATTCTAACTATTATATTGAATTTATTCAGAATAAAGGTCGAGGTCACCCTGCTGGCGGGGCCAGAGAATCTTCCTCGGACGACGAGTTGAGCGCGAGCCGTGCAGTATTTTAATTTGGTTAATTAATTTATTAGTTCAAAGGGATTTGAAACCCGAAGGACTATTGCTTTCGTTCTGGCATTTTACGTCGTTTCACTTTTCAATTTACTGCCTTTTTTTTTTTTTACGTAGGAATTTCTCTTCAAAAATCGTCTGCGTTGCACGGGAAAATAAAAAGGAATTTTAATTACAATTCTAAATAAATGGCCAAATAAATGTGAAATTCGTAACAATATTCTCTAAAACTTTAACGAATTTTTCATTAAGAAACTCAAAGATTTCAAAGCCAGCAATACCAACGTCGTACAGAAAAACATTTTTATCTCCAGCGCGTGAGAGTGTGTACCGAAATTTCTAAAGATATGCAGAATTTAAAATTATTTTGCGATATTGCTGTTGAACTGAATTTTACGGTTTAAGTGCGAAGAACATGGTATTTAACAAATAAAGGTAACACACAAAATGTTAAATAAACGCCCCTTTGGACGTAATTAAAATCTGAACCCTTTCAGATTTTTTTAAAATTTATTTTTACTTTTTATTTCTATGTGGGTTTGGCTGAATATACAAATAATTTAACGAAGTAAATAAAAAAGATGTTTACGGAAAGAAACCCCTTCACTGTATTATTTTAACAATCAAAATAATTGATGTCTGAAATAAGAAAAATCAAAATATATCCCACATTTATCGTTACTCGTACGACAGCTGAAAATAAATCGTAAATTTAAGAAACCTAAAATTTTTTAAACTATCATTTCATGATGTGCGAAATTTTGAAACCTAAATAAATGGTTTTCCTCAGTATATAGAGAGCTATTGAAACATAAAAGGACTTGTAACAATACCCAAAATAAAGGGAAACGACAAAATAAAAACTTAATGAGAATGAGTTTTTGATAAAGAAGGAGAGTTTGCGATCGAATAAACTTGTAGGATCATTAGGTTTATCTATGCAGAAGATGTGAAACATATACATTGCCCTCCAGACCTCCCGAATATGCGTCAAGCGTGGGTGAAGTTACACCACGAAGGCATGCGAAAAGCAGTTGAGGAGATACTTTATAAACTAAAATTGATTTCTATTGAAGTAGGGGCTTTGCAAGAGTCAAAAAGGCTATTAAATTAAAAATCTTAGAAATTTTATCTCCCACTGATACTTCATGTGTATGCGAAAATATCTAGTTCTAGATTAGGAGAAAAGATTACACAGATACTTGACGGACAGACTTAATGAAAGAAAGAAAAAAAAGAGAAAGTAAGCATTTCAAGAGCAGTAACGGCGATAAGATGAGATACTGACTTGTGCTACTTTAAAATATTTGCACTATCACAAGAAACTTGACTCCTCATAAGAAAGGAACTTTAAAATGGTATTCTACTTGGAAGAAAACATTTAACCCATTATTTGACAATAAAAACACAAAACACAGCTATTTCATAGTTCTAAAAATTATAGAGGTTAGACTTTCCATGATATGATGTGTTATTTCCATGGCATGATGGGAGTCAATATTCCTACAAAAATTTCGAAGCTTGGAATAATTACAGAACAGAAGACAAACATTTTAAGAAAGATCGCGAAAGAAAAGTGTTCAGGCTAGGATTATATAAAACGATTAATAAGTAAATTAAGTAAGAATAATAAGTTTTCTCATCATGCAATTTTTAGAAAATCTATTAGTTTTAAATTGCACGTGCAATATATAAATTTATGTGAAATTTCAGCTTTTAATTCCATATCATAAAGGATAGATGGTAATCTTTATATGAAGAAAATTCTTGTAAGTAAAAATATGCAAAATTAAAAGAAGAAATTTAAGTTCCGTAATTGTAAAAAAAGTTCTCTGATTGAAGTTCAGGAATTATTAGTAACTATGATCATTAATCTTTCTGAGGAGTCATTATATACATTAAATCATGAACTGAGACGTACATGCTAAATAATATCCATCATCGAATTATTTCGTCATCAAAAGAAATTTTACGTCTTGTTACTTCATTTCAAATTCATGCAATGAATTTTCATTGAAAAGTTAGTAACATCAATGCATTGCCATCTCTAGCAAAGAAACTTTTCTTTAACAATTAAAATTATTAGTCCAAAGGGGCTTTGCCCCTGAAGGACAATGGTTTTCATTTTGCGATTTTGCGTCGGAAACATGAAATGTCGGTTCACTTTTCAAACTGTTGCCACCAAATATTGCCGCTCTGTAGTATATTTAAAGAAATTAAATAATGAAGACTGTGCATAAATGTATGTACGTTTCTAGCATTGTGATAAAACGACGGTATAGTTCGACCGCTTTATCCGCGACCATGAGCGCAAACACGCATGCGCCATTTGGACCGAATTATTCTCAAAATAGGGTGGAAAGATGAGGACTTTCTTTCCTTCCAGCATATCTCTTTCCGGAGAAGACAAGACTTTCACGTGACCTTTCACGTCGCAGCAAGTAATAACATCCCTTTTGGACGAGTCTATGTGTTTTGGCAGAATGCCAGCCAGGGTTGCGTTTGAAACGGTCGAACTATACCTACAGACATCGAATTTTGAATAACGCAATCCTGCCGCGAATACGGGCATCTGGAAGACCAAATTTGACATTTGGAATTTGTTTTATTATCGATTTCATATTTTGTAAAACTTTAACGAATTTTTGATTAACAAACTCAAGGATTTCAAAGCGATCAATGGCAACTTTGTACAGAAAAAATATTTTTATCTCGAGCGCCAAATAATTGACTGTGACTTTGATTGTGTTTGATTGACTAGTGTGATTGAGACTGTGTATAAGAAATTCTAAATATATGCTCAGTTTAAAATTATTTTGCGATATTGTTTTTTAACTGAATTTTATGGTTTAAGTGCGAAGAACATGATATTTAATAAATAAAGGTTACACACAAAATGTTAAAAAAAGCCCCTTTGGACGTAATTTAAAATCTGAAACCTTTCAGATTTTCTTTTTTTTTTTCTATAGTATTTATCTTGTTCAGAAAATAAGGTGTCAAGTTGAACCTCTATCTAAACCTTTGCTTGATGTAATTTAGAATATTACGTATGGCAACAGTGGAGGTTCTTTATATTTTCGTTTTGAGCTCGTTCTTTTCTGAGAAAAGGCGAAAAATGGCTTCGAGTTGCATTTCATGTGCATTTGATAATAAATGAGTATTTCTTAGCCATTTATATTTTTGAGTGTTGTTTTGAGATGTTGAAACTACAGCTCTCACTTATTAGATTTGAAAATAAACTGTTTGTATGGTAACGAGATGTTTCATTGAATAACTGATTACACTTATTTCCATTACTAATTCTTCCGATGTTCGAAGGGAAAACGAGAGATAAAGTATGTAAATTGAAGCATAATGATTAATACATACTCGCGTTATTAAGAATTTTAGTTATAAATTAGAAACTGATTGGCAGCTTTATCATGATAGAGATGTTTCTTTAAAGGACACTATAAATGAAAGGCAGATTTTTTTTTCTAAATATAAAAGTTAAAATAATATTTTGACAATAGAAAGAGTTCTTTTTATCATTTTATACTTTTAATTTCCCAGTCTTTGATACACAACAAATCATACATCCTTTTTGAAATCTCAGTCCTCGAAATCTAGTTTCTGGATCTTTTAATTTATTTTTGCTAAATCAATAGTAAATCAGTTTTTTATTAGACATTTCTAGAAATAACTACTTTCTCAAAAAAATACAAAGATAAAAAAGGCATCATCAAAGAGATATTTAAACATCACACAAAAGTCAAAATAATATTTAAAGGTATAATAATTACTTTTGGAATTGGAGGGTTTTCTTTCAAGGTCGCAGACTGTTATGAAATAGCTATGAATACACTTCGATATCCTTTTATTGGTTTTTTGCTTCCTTGTACGAAGTAAAGGAAGTATTGTAATCATGAAAAATTCCGGGTATCATATTTCAATGAAAATATCTATTTTGAAGAATATTGAATGCAATTTAACGATGTTTTTGTTTGACATCTGTATGTAAACATAAAATAAAGGACGCTTTTTCCCCAAACGAATTATAAAACTGATTTAAAATGGATTCAGAAGAGATTTTTTTCGTGGCATCTCTATGTATGTATGTATCTCGCATAATTCAATAACGAGTAGCCTCAGAACGTTCAAATTTTGTATATAGGACTTTTATAACATGTAGCTGTGCACCTCACGTTTTGGTTGCAATCGGCCGCACCAAATCTATATATCTATATATATATCTATCCACTCTGCTACTCGGCTCAGTGAACTCAGATTTTTTTAATTTTACATGCTGGTAACTTGCGCATTTTTTGCTTTAAAAATGATTGAATTGTGTTGTTCCTATCTTCCAGTTAAGGTTATTATGCCTTTAGTAAATCTGCATGCAATATTTGTAGAATTATCAACAATTTAAAAGTTGCTTAAGTTCGTCTAAGCCTAATCATCTTTCATATGGCAGCCATATTTGTTTACACTTGAAACTTAGCAGAATAGTGGATTTGTTGCCAATCTAAAGAAACTAAGCTTCGCAGCAAAAAAGATAACGCCTTCTTTTATTGTTGCGAATTAAAGCATGCTTATCATGCTTAATCCATTCTGGAATTTATTCGAGAACTAAGTGTTTAAGATTTACTTCGTAATTTTTAATATAGATAATTTGAGATTTTATGTATTTTTGCCTAGTCACGAAGTGAGAACTAAATTAATTGAATGAGAAATACTGAATCGTCTGGAAAAATCTGTTTCTTTTTGTTTGTTTGTTTGATTTCTTATACATCGTTTTAGATTTATTATAGTACTTGAATAGAACATGTGGCAACGATTACATAATTCTTCAGATGATGTAACTTTTTATACATTCTGAGTTATAAAATGAATGATATGTAACGCTGTTAAATGAACCTAGTGCCAGAATGTCGCTATTGTAAAGAAATATATTGAATTTTAAAGAGTTCGTTTATTGTATTGTGGTTTATGTGCTATCGACGAAGTAGATTTAATTCAATCCAATAAGTTTAAATGAAGTGCAAGAAAAAATGCGTATAATTTCATATTCTGTACAAGGAAGTTGCGTGCTGTTCATATCAGATTTTTTAAAGAACTTGAATATTTCTCTTCGAGAAAGGAAAAAACATAACTTCTTAATATTAGCTAGCTTATTTTTGCTATTATTAAAACTGGTATCAGTCATCAGAAAATACTTTAGATTACATCAGACTATAATTTACGTTCAAAGATAATGAGCCGAATAATTCTTTTGATAGCTTATAAAAAATGTTTTAGAAGACTCGCTTTAAAATACATAGCCAAAGGTTGTAGATGTCTACATTTGAATTTCACTACTTGTTTATATGGTTAATTTCCCCCCGTAAGAAGCATCTATTTATAAAAGTTTTAAAGTTTTGAAATCAGAGTAATTTATATAATAATCTGTTGCAGTAAATCTACAGAAAATGTTCTTTTAAGAAAATTCATTTTAAGCAAAATACACGAATAAAAAAAGAGGTTATGCATATACAGTGTCTCACAAAAATGATCGGCCACTAATTTTTAAAAATTTTTTTAAGTAATAGGAGAAAAACTTTAAAATAAAATAATAAAGCATATTTTCGCACTGAATATTCATTTTCTTAACTCTCTCTTTGTACTAAATAAATACGAAAAAATACATAGTAAATTTTAAAAATAACGATTTAGGTTGAAATGGAAAAAAAAGATACCGCAAAATTATCGGACATTTTTATAATTTCTAATGAAAACCATCTGCAATAAATTAAAATCGAAATTTTGTGGAATTAGTTTCGATAAAGAAGCCAGACAAGATTCTAAAAATCGTTTGCATTTATAATTCAAATTTTCTTTTAAGAAAATATTCGTTATTTTAATGTTTTCTTGCAATGGTTCGGTCACGAAAGGAAACATCGTTAGAAACCCCGCAGATTAGTTATTGATTTGCATCAAAAGAAAGTGAAATCTATAAAAAAATTGCTTATTTACTTAGTTTAAGTAATTCTGCAGCTTTTGATATTATTAAGTGTTATAAGAAGCAGAATCTTATTCAAAACAAAAGAAGACCTGGACGACCATCTAAGTTATCTGATGGAAAGAAACGCGTTATTCTAAGGAATATGAAAACGAATTCAAGACTGAGTGCTGCTAAACTTGTTGCGGAACTTCGTGAGTTATATGGAATATGTGTACGCAATTTGCAGGATATCATGGGCGAGTAGCAAGAAGAAAATTTTATGTCAGTAAAAAATCCAGCACCCGACTACTGGAAAAAGTTGTTGGCTGATGAAAGCAAATTTAACATTTCTCCTCAGGCGGACGAGTGCTGACGTGGCGAAAACGCAAAGAAGAGTTTCGGAAGCAAAACTTCGTACCAAGTGGGTTAATCACGTTGGAGGAGGAGTTATGGTATGGGGATCTATGGCAGATTTCGGTGTTGGTAATATAGAGTTTATAGATGGTATTATGGATCAGTATAAGTGCCTTGATATCTTGAACAAAATTTGGCATCATCAGCGCAAAAACTTACTAAACAAAATAGTTTTAAATTCTACCAGGACAATGATCCAAAGTATACTGCGACCAATATTAGACTCTGGCTGTTATATAAGTGCCCAGAAGTAGTTAAGGCACCACCCCACTCACCAGATCTTAATTCTGTTAAACATATTTCGCAGGAACTAGAATCGAAAATTTGAAAAAACAGCACATCTTCGCAGAAGCAACTGAAAGCAGTGATTCAAGAGGAGTGGCATGAATTAAGTCCAAAAATAATAACAAAACTAGTTGAGTCAGCGCCCAAAAGATTAAATGAAGGGATCAAGTTTAAAGGTAATCACACGAGATGTTAAGAAACAAAAACAATGTAAGATTTGTCATTTTTGGCTGTTACTAAAAGTGCTCGATTTCTTTTGTGAGAATAATTTTCCTAATTAAACAAAAGGTATTGATTTTTGAATTTAATTTTCATCATTTAGAAAATGTACTTACTATAAAATATGTTGAATTTATATATAAACAAAATAAAAGCCTTTCTTTGGTTTTAATGTATTTCAGTTTTTACGCTTATTAAAAGAATACAGAAATTCAAAGTGTCCGATCATTTTTGTGACCCATTGTATACATCAGTTTACGAGCAATAAAATGTTAGATACGCCAAATATGAAGGTCACGTTCAGATTGTGCGATGCTGCTTAAAATAAGATTTAGATTAAATTATGGATAAAATAATATATTGTTTATATGCCCTTTATAGTGTGTGTCATGTACTTGCACGATTTTAATCCCAGTTGTTTCATATTTTGTTACAAAATAAATGCGCTTTGTATTCCAACTTACATGAAATTTATTCAAATAAGAAAAAAAAATATTTCTCTTAGTTGTACTTCTGAATATAAACCTATTGCAATTCTATTCTTGCAGATCTACATTTAATGTCTTCAAGCATTGTACTTTTTTATAACAGCATGTCTTCCTATAAATGAAAACTGTCAAGATATCTCAGAGCCAATCACGTTGAGAACAAACACATAAATCTCACATACAACATGCCAGGCAACTTTTGATTGGCAGCAACAAAACGTATAAGTGTCAGCCATCGTTTTATAGCAAGGGTCACTTGCAAGTGACCTCTATAAGACTCCCTTTTCGACTCTTAAATAGAGTACCTTTTTCTTCGATTCGAAAATGAAATTTTAACTGTGCCCGTCCCTAGTTCAAGTGTATTGAAAGAGTTTCTCGGTTACCGTCTGATTAAATATTTAGTCCCTACTTTTATTTATTTGGTTTTTTAATTTAATACAGACTGCGCTAGGCTACTTCTTATTAAAAAATATTTATCCTATGATGCAAATTCTTTGAAATATTTATTTATTAGCTAATTGATCTATTTATGGTGAAATCTTTCAGATTCCTTACATGTAAAAAAATTACTCGAAATATAAATGTATTTTTGATTTAAAGGTAGTATAAAGGATTATTAAATATAAAATAAAAAAGAATACTTTAAAATCAAATATTCGTTATCCTCTAAATATAGATAACAGAATAAGCAATATACTCGTATAAACACATTTTTAATAGGAAACGATATTTAGTGAATATTTTATTCTTGCTTGAATATCTCGTTTCAACTATTCGGCTTAGATAATTTTCAGTGTATTTCTCCGAATTTTACAGAATACTTCATTTATCTCCAGGTTTTTAAGAAAGCATTTAGACTCCAAAGACATGTAAAAGTCTTCGGTAGCTGTGTATATAGTATTTGCGTTAAAAATATGATTTATTAAGTTTATTTATTAGAAACTAAACTTTTATACGTGCTTCAACTGACGATGCAAATATTTAAAAACTTTATCAGTTATATACTATGTATCATTATTAAAAAACACAGAAAACATTATCCAGGAGTGTTACAATCATTACTTTTAAATAGTAGTTTGTTAAAATAATATGCAATTCGATGTTATAATTTAAAATACAAATTATAACTGCGACAGGTTTGACAACAGTTCTTAACACTGTAGTAATGTAACGTAATGTTGTAAGGTTAATTTTAGCTAATGCGTTATTTTTATGTTAATTCTTTTCAGTACTTCTATTTCTTCTATCGACCTTCATCAGAATGAAAATTAGGTTTGAATTTATGTAACGAGCAGTTGCATAATTTAAAAAGAATATTTAGTCATGAACTAGAAAACCAGTTTATTCCATGGGTCGTCTTCGTGCATAACCATATGATTTTAGTAAATGATATTTTGAATTTATTAGCGCTTATGTCTAGTAGTCGCGGTAGTTAGAGCAGGCTTAGTTAGTTACTGAAGTTATTTGTTGTGTTGTATATATTGTTAAGCATTTTCTAAGACAGCTCAAGTAGCGGTGGATAAGTTTGGTTAAACTTTGGTTTATCTACAAGACCTATGCTTTTAAAAGTAATCCGCCTTGCTTTTTCTCCCTGTTTTTGGAATTCTAGATTTTCAGTTAAGCACGAAGACAAGAATTGGAAGGAAATACAGGACGATTAAATAGGATACAGTATAATAACTAATTAGATTACAATTTGAAGTGAAAAAGGTGAAAGACTTAACCCCTTTCTGAACAATCAAATGTAGGTCAGTTAAAATTATTGTTAAGAAAATGTTAAAATTTAGTGATTTCTAACACCTATTCTAAATGCCGCTTGTAAATCAGAATTTTAAAATACAGAAAGTCTGTTGCACTCATGTCCACAGTTATCTTTACATGCATGAAATTATCGATTTTAAATTTATAAAATTATAGTTCACGGTTACTAAGGAAACCATGAACTATAAATATATAAATTAATGTGGAATGATACATAACATAATAACACATAAATACAAAGGAAAAAGTTTAAGAGCTCTGCATATGATATAAAATTGTAGGAAGAAACAATAAAAATCGTAATAATACATTACAAGGAGAGTTCAGAAAAAAAAATTTTAAAAAGAATAGCTCAGAGGGAAAAAATTAGGCTTATGAATTCAGTGTGGAATTTGATCTCCCCTAACTTGTATAGCCATATCACATATTTTCATGCTGTCAATAACCTTGTCAATCACAGTTTGGTGAATTAAGTTCCACTCCTTCAAGAATGCAATCTTCAGGCTGTAACATGTCTAGGAGGATCATGCCTCTGTGGAGCTACTTTTCAAGGCAATCCCGTAAGTTCTCATTCGATTTATGATCAGGAGATTTACCTGAGCACGTTATTCGTGCAATGTCTTTCTTTACTTTCAGGGAATTCTTCATCGAGATTTTCTCGATGCGGTCGAGAATTAACGTCCACAAATAAAAATTCAAATCATATGCGCCTCTAAAAATCTTGCATAAGATTTTATGACTTCGTCCCAACATCTTTCGCTAATCACATATCAGCTGTTGAAAACGTGTAGAATGTACGTTGATTGTTATTCCTCCCCGTATTATCACATCTGCATTATCGCAACGCTCCATAACATTCGATGGAAGATTTGGCATTTCTAGCTCCCTCCAGATATAAACGCATTTAGAATCAGATTACTTAAACTTCGACTCATTAGTAAAGAGAACATGGGACCACTGGTGTTCACTCCAATGATGTTCTTTGCACTAATTAAAGCGATCCCTGTTTTGTTGTGAAGGCAATAACATGCATACCCTTGGCTTTTTGGAATAAAGGCCTTTTTCATTAAGCCTTCTGTATACATTTTTCCGAGGTACAATCATTCTGGTGGCGGCTGAACTTAACTGCCAAGCAGTAGACTTGTTGTTACGACGGGCAATTATTACCAGATATTGATTTTGGGAAGCAGTTGTCATCCGTTTAAGGCCTTGTCCAGGCCTCCTAACAATAATTTCTGAAATTGTTTGCGAGCACAGAGTTTGTCTATAGTGAAATATCTGCGCTTCTCACTGCTTCCATAATTGTCTGCCTTTTTCTGAATAGACGATGATATGCCACTTGACAGATTCTTCCAAATGATACATTGGATTCATAATACATTGTTTTGAGCCCTCTCACGTTGAAAATAAATAGAAATTCACATTTTCTTTACTTAAAGCGCTTGTTCACTGTACGCCATCAGAAATCGTTTGATAACTTTTTTGATTAGATAATGCTAATTAGGTTTGCCTTTCAAACATTTCTTGCAAAAAATCGATTAAATATTTTATGGAATATCATTATTTTTGGTTATGTAAAGACAATTTTGGAATGAGTGTGTTAAGCTTACAAGTAAGAAATCTTGAAATCTTAAATCGAAAGAAAAAAGAAAGTTACTTTATAAGCTCATAATAGCTCAAATAGCATAAAAACAGCTACGCCGAAAATGAGCAAGTTACCTTCAAAATAAAGGGAAACATTTCGGTTAGAAATGCGATATTCTGGGATGGTTTCTCGGAATTCTTTGGTCATTGCAGACTTCCGGCAATTCAAGTTGACTGCATAGAGAATTTTTATCGCAGTCCATCAATTTTTTATAAACTTACGGGGTCAGCTGCTTTCAAAAACCGAAATATGCCAAAAATATTCATTTCAAATCTCAGTATCTTTACAATTAATTGATTTATGATCGTGAAATTTTGTAGACTTATTTCTATGCCCTTATCATAATATAATATATCGTCTTTTATTTTATGATTTAGATATCAAAATATTTTAAATAAAAATAAAGCATCCTCATCGTCATCGACATAAAACTGCTTTATGTACTGAGTGCGCAGTATTATGGATAAAGAAATTACAACTTTTAGCTGACTTTTTTCCGAATTAGAAGAATAGCATGTAATTAAAATAAATTATTTTAATAATAATCGAATCATATATTCTTACAAATATTTTCTTTTAATTTTTGAGACCCCAAAATTGGCTATTTAGTTGGTCATTTTACACTCACTTAGGGTTTATACTGCTGGTCAAAATTTCTTGACGTTTTGACAAATAGTTTAAGAGAAATCTTGCGCATAAGCGGAAAAATTATAGTTTCGAGTAATCTTAATTGAAGAATAGATTTACCTTCAAATCCTGCAAATACGTATTATTTACGTAATATCAGTAAAGAAATATAATGATGTATTTATAAGTTAAAATTTGTAAATACGCATAGTTATATATTTAAACAGAAAAAAAAAGTGCGTGTGGCGTGGATGCACTCGGCTGAACAATGTTTATATACAGTATTAAATGTTGCTGTACTATTTCTTATGGCAGCTATCATATTTTCATACCTTTCGTTAGTGTTCACTTTAGTTATTATTTCCAGCACTAGCAGTGACATCAGTAATTTGGTCAATATGATTCAGAAAGGCGAGGAAAACAAAAAGCGAAGAGAAAAAAACTGTGCATGACGTGTGAGTATAATCAGCTGATCAATGTTTACGTTTACAAGTAATGTCTTCGAAAATGAGAGTAATCAAAAGCAGTCTGAAAAAGATCATTGAGAAGTCAAAAGTTTTTCCGTGTTAAGTCCGTGTCCTCGACGAGCTAACATCAATATTAACACACCAAAACATTATTCCAGACAGATCATTGAGGACTGAAACAAGGCTTGGACGTTGGACAGAACACAAATACACTGCCAAAAAAAAAACAGTTCTCCATCTCCCGTTCTACTGGGCCCATTGACGAAATTCAAATTGCGTTTTTCATGCCTCGAAAGCGCGACTTAGGATATGTATTAGATTTATATATAGCGTTGTTCTAATATAGGTATTCTGACACAAAATCAGACATTTTCTGAAATGGCATGCCAATTGCTTTCAATATTTCGATTCTACGACCCAAATTATGCCAAACTACCAAGGTTTGTAAAAATCACACGAGTAGTTTTTAAGAAATTAGCATTCAAAATTTCAGCTCCTCAATGTTAATTTAATTTGATATATGTTTATTAATATATCTTTTTTTTATTAAACTTACTTGATTCCTTCTTCCAGAATTCGAAATTCAATCCAAATATAATTCTCACATTTTTAGTTTAAAGTGGCTTTGTCCCTGAAATACTATTGTTTTCGTTTTGTGATTTTGCTTCGAATCACTCTGAATGTCCGTTGCACTTTTCAAATTGTTGCCACTAAATATTATCGCCCTGTATTATATTTGAAGAAATTAAATAATGAAGAATCTGCGTAAATGCATGTATATTTCTTGCATTGTGATAAAACAACGGTACCTAGAGCCGTCCGATTTTAAATGACGTAATCCTACTGTGAATATGGGCATCTGGAAGCCCAAATTTGAAATTTGTTTCGTTATCGATTTCATAATTTGTAAAACTTTTTTGATTAACGAACTCAAGGATTTCAAAGCGAGCAATTGCAACGCTGTACAGAAAAATCATTTTTATCTCCAGCGCGTATCGGAAATTCTAAAGATATGCTCAGTTTAAAATTATTTTGCAATATTGCTCTTGAACTGAATTTTATGGTTTAAGTGCGAAGAACATGATATTTAACAAATAAAGGTAACACACAAAATGTTAAAAAAAACGCTTTTAAAATTGTTTTTTTTTTTTTGGTGATTTATTTTTAAAATTTGTATTTTTAAATACTTTTCATAAATTTTTCAAAAAACATTTTGTATTATAACCTATAAAATTTTTGACATCGTCTTAAAGTAGATGTATTTCTAGGCACATCTGCAAAAAATTAGAGTTTTTTATTCAAAATTTTCTAATATATGCATAATAATATGAATTTACATATTGAAGCGTTTTGAAATTTGGCATCTTTTTTGAGCGATAATAATGCCAAACGATAATACGCACTTTGCTAAAATTATTTGAAAGTATGAACGATGACTTTTTTTTCCGCTCGTCTACAATGAAAAAAAGAAAAGGAAAATAGGTTGGTATAAATTAAGAAGTTGGCTAAGTAAATTATTCTTGGCGAAAACTTAAAAAAAAAAAAATACGCCAAGATAAATTTTTGGAATTTCTCTACATTTCGCACCAAATTTTACAAAATTTAACATTTAAACATAATTTGACTCGTAGAACCGAAATATGGAAAACCACTGGCATATCATTTCAGAAAACGTCCGATTTTGTGTCAAATTACCTATGTTAAAATGATGCTGAATACAAATCTAATATATATCCTAAGTTGCGCTTTCGAGACATGAAAAACGCAATTTGAATTTCGCCAGTTAGCCCACTAGAATAGGAAATATAGAGCTGCTTACCATTTTTTTTGCGCAGTGTGCATTGTTTCGCCATTTTAATTTAAAACATATATGAATAAACTTAGGCTATACCTTGTTTACACACATCCCAGAAGTATAGGTCTAGGATTTTTAATTCGGTAAAAGTTACGATTTTCATTTTAACAATGAAAGATCAGAAGTAAAAATTTTTATGATTTAAAATTTAAATATAAAATTATAATGTTAGAAGGACAATAACTGGTCTTTCTGTATACGTAAAGTGTTTATACAATTAATCAAAATTTCTTGAAATTCTAATCAGCGAGTTCGGAGAAATCAGCATAAATATCATATTTTTACGAAAACTTTATGAAAAAGAAATTAATTACCTTGGAATCTCGTACTATTCTTAAAATTAATAACTATACAGATAGAATGCTAATACGCTAGTTTTTCTATCATTCGCAACTATATATTTATATAAAATAACTATACAGAAGCATTCAGATAAATTCAGGGAATTCAACAATGAGGAATTTTCTGAAATGCAAATGTAAGCAACGCAACTGACCCTTTAAGTGTGAAAAGCTTGAAACTATCTTTAACCATAATATAATATACGTTCTAGAGCGAATTTTTATACGGAGTTTGTTTTAAAATGTTTATAAGAAATCAGATTTTAATATAAAAGCATAAAAAAATACTTCGGACTCTTTGAATTATCGAAACATACCTGATGCCTTAATCAAATGCTGAAAACAGAAATCGAGTTTTCAATGTTTGGTCAAAATCTAGAAGTAAATTTTATTAGCTACATACTAAATCACGAACATAATTATCAAATATGGAAAATAGAGTTTCAACTGTGCTGCTGTCGTGAACAGATATAATATTGGATTATTGAAGAACTAAAAATAAAAATATAAACTTCATTACATGATGTAATTTAAAAGCTCTCAGAATTATAGTAGTTATAGCACTAAAAAATGCATAGTATGTGCTTCGGTGAATATAATGTTCTTAGCTTATGTATTCTTTTATTAATTTTCTTTAACTTAAAAATAAGAAAAACTAAGATGGCTTTGTTTCACGAAATGCTCATCAAGAAATGAATCATCTTTTTTTCTTCGATCACGTTTAGATATTGCCATATCACGCAAGCATTGTCGAGAATTGTAATTATAAATAAACTATTACAGAGCAAAAGGATGTTTGTTTCTTGAAAGTGTCCATACAATGAACTTTCTCTCGCACTTTTAAGAGATTTATCTAAAACGTCTTTCGCGTGTCATTCATTTAAACAACTATATCTGCGGAGAAAAGAAAATGGCAATATGAAGTCTTCAGATTATTATATCTAATTTAAAATTTTTAAGTATATTTTAGAGCAAGGTAAAATTTCAATATGCAAAACTGAGATTACAGCATAATACTTTGCTGAATTTAACATTAAAATTTAGGAAAATTAATATATTTAAAATTTTTTTAACTATGGTGAAAATGTGAAAATATTACCATTTGGCCTTGGTATACATACATAAATAGGCATGGCCAAACCTCGGCTTGCTACCCGCAATGTGGCTGCTCGTCACTTTAAGTGCAACTTGTAAGCCACTTGCAACCCTTTGGTATTTTAAATTCAATTTGCTTGCAAAAAACATTAGTTTAAGCTTCATAAAATAATTGCGTTTTGAGACAGAAATCATGTAATGACACATTTCTTTGTTAACTCCTTATTTAATTTCTTAAACTGTATTAGGTACTTAATAATTTAATTTCGAATTGTCCGTCTCACGCTTACCGTCAGAATAACAAACAAAATTGCAAATAATTCCATTTCTGCCAATTATTATCAGGGTTATTTTATTTTATAGCAGATAATGCCCATCAGGACAGCATAAAATACGAATACGAAAGGAATTTGAAAAGCAACGATCTCTATTTCTTTTTCTTCTAGTTTAATTTTATTTCAGGCAATTTCTGCTTACAGTCCTTCAGTGTAAGAGTTCTACTTCGCAACATCTGCGATCCACTAGAAAAAATCCACTCCTTGAAAGATTTATTATTCCTTGAAGGTTACTATTCTTATTAAGTTCTTGAATGGCTTGGGTAACTGCTGAAGAAACCTCTTTCAAGGAGGAAAATCGCTGTCCACGTCCTTTCAATTTAGGAAGGACTTACAAATCTCGGAATTTTATGATGGGTGAGGTAAACCTTATTTCTTGTAGTTACTTAAAAGACCTGTCTCAATTTTATCACCTGGGGGGATCCAAAACGAATTCGCCATCCCTAAGCAGCTCAGGTCATTTTTACGCAATCTTCTTCACAGTTTTCGCAATCACTCA
The DNA here is from genome assembly GCA_000611955.2 of Stegodyphus mimosarum. Taxonomy (NCBI): domain Eukaryota; kingdom Metazoa; phylum Arthropoda; class Arachnida; order Araneae; family Eresidae; genus Stegodyphus; species Stegodyphus mimosarum. The sequence goes on from KK121160.1 coordinate 290,596, forward strand.
CTAAGTTGCAGTCACATTTTTCTCACATGAAACTATCTTTTGTGATAATTCCCATGGTAATCCTAAACAAAGATCCTCATTGATTTTATTAACGAATGAATATGTGGAAATTTTGGGTAAAGAGAATTGATTTCTCAAATGGCTTGAAAATGATTTCAATTATAATCAAAGTTTTTAATTCACATTTTATCAGTTGCAATAACTTCAGACAGCAGTCTAGCTCCTTCATCATTAAATCGTTTCAATAACGTTGCATCAAGTAATGAAGGATCAACTGGGCACAAACGTCTTTCTTTTGACAAAGTTTTTGTTAAAATACAGCATATTGCTGGTTAAATCGCTTCAGCTTGTGACATTTTTTCACATGTTACTTGATGAACTTCCTTTCTTTCTAGTGAACCACAAGTATTGCATTAGATTAGGACAGGCGTTTTCTCGCACGGTACTTTTAAGCTGTTTCGCCTCTTAATTCTGTCACTTAGGGCAGTTGCACCGGTTGCCCCAGGTTTGGTACACTTTTTTAATCTATTGATATTTTTAGTTTTAACAATCTTTGATCATTTTGTAAGCCACGTCTTTCACGAAACCTTAGTAACCCAATGGTACGCTGTACGACGATCCACTGGCTGATCACTACAAATTTCAAACAATGTACTCTTGGAATTTAGACCCATAAGCTTTCCATTTGAAGCATTACCTTTCCTTTTCTAAAGTCACAGCTTTCTTTTCCTTTTCTAAAGTCTCCCTTTAGCTGCAGACTCCATTTCAAATGGTTACAGCCGAAAACAACGCGGCAAAAATATCGTTGAATTGCAGAGAGAACGCAAGGCGAAAACGTCGTGGTTCAAAACATCGTGAGAAAAAGAAAGCAAAGAGAAAACATCGCAGATATAAATCATCGTGGTACGAAATATCGTCGTCGAAAATAAGCGGTTCAAAAACTTAGCAGTTTAAAAACATCGTAATCGAAAATATCGCGGTAAAAAATAAAGCACCTACAAATCGTCGCACGACGATAACATCGCAAACAATGATTTTTCAGGTTTTAAAAGCTGTAAATGCATTTTCGCATAATGATTTGGGAGGGCAAGTAATGTTAACGACACTTTAAGAATAAACGGAAACAAAACAAAACATAATTTTCTCCAAACTAATATCAGATTAACAAGCGTGAAAGAAAGTAATTTCATAATTAACCAAGCAATTTTTATAGATGTAACCTCATGCAGCTATTTATCTTCATTTTTCTAAACATTTTAGGTTGTATTTTTCATGAAACATTATGAGTAAAACTTTATAAAAAAGATTAATTTATTAATGAGCTTTGTTAATTAACTATTAACTAACTAACAAAACAAAGAGCATGTAGGTCAATAATCAAGCACAAGTCAGTAATGGAATGATGGAAAACATTCATGCGATTTAGCCACGAGTCCCCCAGCAAGTCCATCCATCATGCCAACAGATAACGTGCCGTAAGCAAAATTATGGCGTGCGTTACAAAAGTTTCTGAAATTTAAGTCCTACAAATTTGACTTAGCGTAAGCACTAAAAACTCTAACAACAAACCAAATGGAAAGAGTTCGCCATATATATCTGAAGTAGATGATTTCATGGGCAGACTGATGAAGACTGTTTATTGAAGAGATCACATTTCATTTTCGCGGAAACTTTCACAGGTGTAATATTTGTTGTTGCTTATACTCCCTCGTCTGACGTAGTCAGACTAGACCTACAAAATTCCTCGTGGTAAGAAGTGCTAGATTACGCTTGTCGTTGGCAACAGCCTTGAGCACCTAACAGGTGACAGTGCAATTTGGCTCAGTTCCATTCCTAATTTTGATGGAAAGCACCCCCGGGCAACTGGTCCGAGGGTCTCCCATCCCTCTTCCCTTCTACCAAACCACACGAGAGGACTTTCGGCTCGCCGTATATTTAAAGTGTCGCCATGTCGCCTCAACACTATAAATTTACATTTTCCGGCATTCGAACCCGGGCCCTTCGGCACGGCAGTCAGCAACGCTAACTACTAAACCGGTTGGGAGAGCACTGTAATACATAGGTTACGGAAAACCCGTAAACCCGCTTGCCACATTGAGCCTGTAGATGATCTTCGGGTAAATGCTTAATTCAAATGAAAATCAATATAACGTGCGTAAGACTTTTTTTTCTGTGTGTATGTGTAGCTTTGCGATTTTTTCTTGAAGTACATTAAAGAGAAGATGTTCTTATTTCCATTGAACGAGATAAAGAAAAAATAAAGAAAAAACAGTAAAATCAGTAATATTTTATTCATAAAAACAAATACGTACTCTTCTGATATCAGTTTACTTGTACTAAAATCAGGAAACATATATAAATGGAGACGGATAATGCATACCAGAAGAAAACGCTGGATTTTATAACTGTAAGAGAGCTGTTTCGTCGTACAACAGTTTTTGATTCATATTTTATTGGGGCATACTTTCTAAACACAGAGTAGAAGTATCATATATTATTCTATACACAGAGTAGGAGTATTTGTATATAAAACATATAAATATATAAAATATGGGAAATTCTCATTAATTTACTTCAAAATTTGCTTTTTAGTCAAAAATCTGTCTCATTATTTATTAAACGACATATATATGGATTTGTGGCTATCGAAATTTCATGAACTCTGTCATGCGGTTCCTATCATCATGAAGTTTAGCCATTACTTTTACAGCCTAGTTTTAGTACTACCTGCTCCAGGGGGACCTAATGTCGTTCTGTAAAATAAATTCAATGTATAAAAGGAGTGAAACTAAGCTTTTTAAAGCATGTTCTTTTATGTCAATGTCAGCTGTATTAGAAATAACCAGAATGTTTTGTCTTAAATTTTTCATTAAAAATTCAAAAATTTTAAATCTTTTTCTTAATTATTTCTTATGTACTGATACTAAGCACTTCATGTTACAGTTCCATCATAAAAAAATAACTAAAAAAAACAAGAATTGTGAATAAGAGAAGGGAAATAATAATAATAGATCTGAAAAATTTCAGATTTGCATAACACCCAAAGAAGCGTTTTTTTAACGTTTTCTGTGTTACCTTTATTTATTAAACTAGCTTTTACCCGTGGCGTCGCTCGAGTTGATGTCGTTAAATAAGTTTCAAAGACTATTGAAAAGAAAAGAAAATAATTTAAGTTTTTTTCTTATTGCCTGACCAGGATAATCTGGATAAAATTTTAGTTACTAATACTTAAAAATACATTCCGTGTAAAATTTCAGTAAATACTGCCCTTCTTCATATTGAGATAAAAAGAAATCCATATTGATGCTGCTAAGACGCTATTCTGCATAATTTATACTGTCTGCATATTGTCATTTGCTGTCATCATAAAATTTTTATTCTCAAAAGAAAAAAAAAGAGTTCCCTAAAAAATAGTGATTCCTAATATCCATAAAAAAACATCGCTTATGATATTTTTCTGGCTTTTAACCCATTACATTAACAACGATGGCGTGAGTTGCTTTCTGTTGTAATCCATATTAATAATTACAAGCGTTAAAATAGTTCCTTGCATGAGGAACTCATACTACAAAATATTTCATTCCAGTTAATGAATTAGATAAAAAAATGTGTTTAAGCAGATAAAATTCAGTTCGCGAATTCGAATTACTTAATAAAACCTGCAGAACAGGGCATTTCTGTAAAAAAAAATAATAGATAATTAAAAATGTATAAGAATTTAAGAAAAGAATATCTTGGAGAATTCTGAAAGAATAGTCTAAATTTATATAACTGATTGAACACTTAAGTTTAATTTTAAAAACTAAGGAAAGTTTACAAAATAGTGGGAAAATCTTGCCAAAACATAGTAAAAATTATAAAAACAGAATTATTTTATTAATTGCGCGTCACTAAACAGTTAGCTGTTACATTTACAATACACCTTTTTTCCCTGTTTTTACTAATTTTATCGTCCTAAAATCGAGAGGGAAAACTTATTCGATTAAGTTCATTTCCGAAGGATGCGCTTAGTAAGATCTTAACTACTCATGAATAAACTACAGGTAACTATCACATTATTATTTCTTTGCAAGAAACCTATATTGCAAAAAAAAAAAAAATGCTTAGCAATATTAACATTACAATACCTATTAAGACATCTATATTTTTATTTTCCTGTAACTTGAAACTCTTTTTTTCCTGTTATTCTCTCTGTTACTCATTAGGTTTCAAATCATTCATAAATAATTAGAGAAGGTGAATGCGCTTTTGACTTCGCGAAATCGTAGACCGAATATCAGTTCGTGTTTGCTTCGCTTTGATCTTGTATTAGCCTGATATAAAATTAGCACTAAGAAGAGAAAGGTTCGACGTAACCTTCGCAGGCAGTTTGCGAGGATTTGTCGTAAGTAAGACGAAAATATCCATTACGTAGAGAAATCCATTTTAAGATTTAAAGCACCTCGCTCTCTGAACGCACTCAGGAAGGAAAACTGCGTGAATAATTTAAAATTTTCAGAGGCTAACGCTAAAATGCTAGGGGGGCGGGGGTTACGCGAGGCGAAAATACCCGACGAAACATATACTATCGTGCTTTCGGTTTTATACTTGCCTGAAAGATTTAATAGCTAGTGTAGAATGACTGATTCTCGTGTCGTTGTTCGAATTCCAGGAAAGTCACGGATGTTTCTGACTATAACATCTTTATAAAACGGAAAAAATTTTAATCTGTTGAGACGAAAGTTTTTTCAAGAGGCTAGTGCTAGAGAAAGAAGGACGTCATTGAATTCCAGTTTCTACGCTGTCACTCAAAATTAGGTTAGTATTTAAAAAATAGCCTGTCTGTTTTGCCTAAACCTCGAAATCAAATTCAAACCATTTTATGTTTTAATATTATGGCAAAAAGAATTTAATGTTTCGTTTCGCTCACATTTTTCACACACATACACTAAAAATATTTAATTTATTATTCAAAATAAATATATTTAAATAAAAATATATAATACTTTGCAACACACTGGTAATTATTTTCGCACCATTATGTCAAATTTCATCGATAAAATTAATGTAAAACATTAACATTCTGCATAAGCGTTAACAATCTGCATAATCTGCAGAAAGCTAGCGAAAACATTAAACTGTGATTGCAAATTATTTTAAGGGCTAACGATAGTATTCTCGGTTTGTTTTTATTCTAAGAAAACTTAAACTTTCTATCCTAAATGCATTAAAACTATACTGATATACACTACATTAACAATATTTCAAATAACGCAACCCTCAAACATGTAGGAAAGGTATTTTATAATAGCATTATAATTTTAATTATGACTAGGAATGAATTTTTTAATATAATTCTAAATATAAAATTTATTTTTACACTTAAAAGAAAACTCATTCATGAACTATCATTTTTATTCATGAGAAGGCGAATCATACATTTAAACAAATAAATGAATAAATGGAAAGTTTACATGATATACCCAGATCGAGCTTAGCATCATTCAGAAAATTGAAACGAATCTGAATAAGGGTTAATGTATGCCAAAGTAATCTGACAACTCAATTTATAAAACTGTGATGGGTGCTTTGTCTCAGTCCCCTGCCGAGTGATTAACATTCCTTGTGTTTGACATGAGCTCTAAAAGGAAAAGTGCATTCAGTGAACGATAATTTATTATTTTATTTTGTAATTCTGTAAGTTCAAAGCCCATGAATTTGCAACTCACTGAAACTTTTCCTTCAGCTCTTGATATCAACTCCGTATCTCAAGTTATTATCTTATTTGAAACATCAATCAAGCAACTCCCAACAAAGAAAAAAAATTAGTCATTAATAATCGGAATATGGAGATACGTCACCTGTTATAAATACGACATACGTATAAGATATATAATTGCTTTTAATGTATTTTTTAATTAGGAAGATCTGCAAGAATAGCGATTTAATACATCTTTTAAGAATATATTTTACATACTTTTACATGAACAGAGTTGAAAATACCGAGGAATGATAAAAAATGAGGCAACATTTTGCTTGATATGTCATACCTACGATCCCAATAACTATCAAAAGCTTTACTTATTGTTACAACTACACAAAAAATTTTAGAACAAAGAAGGTGCTTATTTAATTTATGTTGTTAGAAACACTTTTGCACCATTATGCTAAAACTCTTTGGTACCTTGATACATGCAAGAATTTATTTCCTACTAAGGCCATTACTTGCTCGTGATAGAAGATCCGTGTGGGCACTTTAGACACTGATTCTACAGAACAGAAGACAAACAGGAACAAGGTAATCATCCTCATTCACTTGGTGTGATCCTCATAATAATCATGCAAGTGATTCCAGATCCTCAATCTGGACGCTGGCTTGTCGTCTACAGGAGAGCAGAAGACAGATACGAGAAAGGAAATTATCCCAGATTTGCATCCATATCCTCATACATCTTCATTTTAAACGCTGGCTTGTGAATTCTATTTTCAGGAGAACAGAAGGCAGGCAGAAAAAGGGAAATCATTCCAGATTCACCTAGTGTGACCCTCATAATGAACATAGTTATAATCATGCTAGTGATTCCAGATCCTAACAAATTCTTTCTTTGGATGTTAGTTTGTGAATTCCATCTACAGAAGACAAACGGAAGAAAAGAAATTTTTCCAGATTCACTCCCAGATCCTCGCTTTAAACGTTGGCTTGTGAATTTAGTCTACAGGAGAACAGAAAACAGATAACAGAAAGGAAATCATTCTAGACTCACCTGGTGTGATCCTCATAATGATCACGTAAGTGATTCCGGATCCTCACAGAATCTCACTTTAGATTGGCTCGTGAATTTCGTCTACATGAGAATAGAAGACAAACAGAAGAAAGGAAATCATTCCAGAGATACACTTGGAGTGATCCGCATTAGGAATCTAAATCCTCATAAAGTATGCATTGCAGACACACATTGTAAACTCTTGTCACCTAATGAGGTAGAGCTGAGCTCCATCACATTAGAAGTAGGGAACAAATCTGAATGGGTAGGAAATGAACAAAACTGAGCATAAAAGTAGGATCGAGGATCATGCTATTAAACTGAAGTACATGTCTGTCTGCTTAATGGTACTTCATGCAAAGCTATTTGTTTGATGCTGGAGAGGAATCACCCACTGTCATTTAGTATAAGCTTCACAAAGGGACAGATTAAAACTAAATAACACTTTACCTAGTCTGTCATTACATTAACATCGGCGTCACACTTGCTTATATTTCTCGAAAACTTTCCTCAAAAATAAAAGGAAGTGATAAAATCATAATATTATATCTTAAAAAAATTTGTATCCCAGCAACAATATATTTTATTTATAAAAATTTTTCAATTCCAATTTCAGCGTCAATATTATTTATTTATAAAAACCTGTAAAAATTTAGCAATACTTTGGCAACAAAAATCAATTAATAGCAACATTTCGCGCTACTCATGACTAAAATCACTTGGAAAATAAAGAGATTTTTCTAGAAAAGATATATGTATGAGCTAGATTCTGAAAAGTGATTCTTGATTCTTTAAGCAAGCATCTTTTATTTTTTATTTATTTATTTATTTATTTATTTTTGGAATTTCGAGGCCTTTGTTGAGTATTTATTTAACATTGTAAATATAATTTTTTGTCTTAATAATATTTTTTAACCTTTTTTGAATAACTTTTGCTTTATATGTATGCCATTCTGAACAGAATGACATATGAGTGAGATTTATAATTATCGGAACAGCTTGCTAACTCTGCAATTGCAGTTATATGTTGTTGAGTTTGTACTGCGCAATATCACTACATTACAGGCCGGCCAGTTTCTAAGGTATCTGTAATAAATAGCTGTAAAAGTAAAAAAAGTAAAAGAAAAAAGAAAAATTACACAGTTTTTGGTTTAATCTGTCGTGTGGCCCATACACTGCTGTTCAAAAACTAAGCAACAAAGACAAAACACAGAATAAAACAAAAAATATTTAATGGATATATGTGAAACTCATCCAAAAGGTTGATGTTGCATTACTAGACTACACAGTAAACAATAAATCAAAGGCATGCAGAAACACGTGTATTACGACAATCACATCACGAAAGACCAAATGGGTTGCAAGAATGTGCAGTGGAAACATCACGCTAATCACGGGTATGATACCCTCTAGCTTTAATGCTTACTTGACAACTACGAGGCAACCTGGTAATATTGTCGTTGATTGTTTGTTGTGGCAGTAGTGCCCATTCTTGTAGTAATGCATATCGGAGCTCCTAGAGGATGCCTGACGGCATACTATGACCTGTTATTCGTCCCCCCCACATACTCTATGGAATTCACGTCCGATGATCTAGCAGGCCACGGCAGATGTGGAATGGTTTCACTCTCCAGATAACTCCGCACCACTCGAGCTCTAGTCGGACGGGCGTCATCTTTCATAAACGTTACGTCGGTCCCACTGCAGCCATAAAAGGACGCACAAGAGGGTGTACAATTTCGTCGCAATATCAGAAGGCTGTGACGGAACCTCAAGGAATCACGTAAAGGTAGGTGCGCCCGTTAGTTGATATTCGATCCCATACAAGTAAGCCTCTTCCTCTGTAATGGCCTCTTTTGACAACGTTTGGCGGCCGATAGCGTGTCCCTGGCTCTCGACATATCATTGTCCTTCGAGAAACGGTCTGGATGTTAAATAGAGTCTACTCCGTAAAGAGTACGTGATCCTACTGCTCTGGTGTCCAACTGGGATGTTCACAGGCCCAATTCAACCGCGCTGTGATATGGATAGGACAAAAGAACACAAACCAGGCGTACCTTCAACCTGCATGCAGTCGAAGTGACACAGTTTGGCGGGGTATGAACATTCTATAACAGCAGAGAAATTCGACTCTAGCTCTCGTACTGTTAGTGATCTACGGCGTCTTGCACATAGCAACAAGAAGCGATCGTCTGTCGTTGTGGTAATCCTCAGGCGTCCGGACCCACGTTTTGACCACATAGTCCCTAGAACCAATGCAGTGGTTTTGATCCCTTTGGTAACAATTCCACGGCGTATTGATGATACTACGATGCACATTCATATCTTTCGCAACATCGGATTGTCTTGCACCAGCTTGCAACATATCTACAGCCCTCCAATGCATTTCATCGTGAGAATGATGTCCTCGGCTCATGCCTTCCGCTTTGGCTATCTCAGATTCAAACTGACGCATAGTTCCGGCATGACCCTTTTCAAGGCGTTGTGTCTTGAATTGAGGGATTGCGTTTTATGCTAATTTTGGTTACCTATTTGTATTCGGCGATGCAACCTCTCCCTCATATGTAAACTATATGCTTTGATTATCCGTTTTGCATTCATATCTTTTTTTTTAGCTTTTGTTGCTTATTTTTTAGCGAGAGTGTATTTCCGTTTATGTCTAAATTATCGGCACAACAACAAGCCGAATAACAGAGCAGCCGTAAGAAGTCATGATGGCGAACTTCTTATACAATTATTGACCCTTTTTAAAAAGAACAATTTAAAGAAACATAAAGTTACACATGACAACACAAAAAAAAATTACAATTCTTTTTCATGAGTACATAAAAAATTTACAGTTTTGTGTAGACAATAATAATTGTCTTTCAATGTACATATACTGATACAAAAAATTATATTATCAGTATTTTCAAAAGGAAGAAATGATTTTGATTTCAAAAGGAAGAAATGACATGCATTTTCTCCACGATGTTTTCGGCGGATACCGAAAACTTTCCTGATAAGAATTAACGTAAGATGATTTTATTCATTCCCAGACTCCAAAATCATTTCTTAGAAAAGAGTACTTTGTATGTAAGGTTGTTATGAAAAATGAATGGAATCCGTTAAATTAACGTATCTCTAAGTAACTCTAGTAACGTAGTTAACGTATCTCTACGAAGAAACGTTGACGGCGTAGTTAGAAAATGCCGAAGAAGTCAAAGGGAAAAAATGTTATTGTTTCAAAGGGAAATACTATTCTGTAAAAATATCAAATAGCTGCTCTCTTTATGGGGATATTTTTCTTTCCCCTTTCTCTTTCTCTTAATACCATTCGCCTTTACTCGATCGCTGAAACTTTCTTACACCAAAAATTTGTCTATTGAATTGTTTTTATCTATGTTTTAAAATGTTTCTAAAATAAGACTTGGCACCGTTATTGCAAATAATTCTGCTATGGTTTATTAGGGTGATAATATTCTATAAACAGGAACTAGGAAAACTAGGAACATCTTCCATCTTCTTTTTCTGAAGACATTCCTCCACTGCATTGACTACATTTTGGAACACCGTTTGCTACCGGTTTATCTGTTGATATTTCGGCACATCGTTCGTCACTGAAGACATTTTTCATTCCGAAATTTTTTTCGGGGATCGATTTGTTCGCTATCCAAGGCGTTCAGTGACCAAGGTTTCTCTATATAAGGTTGTTTTAAACAACCGCCTAAATTTGGAATTAAAAAAAAAACTAGCATTTATAATTCGCATCTTTCAGGAATTACCTCATCGGATGTTTAGTGATTTTTAATTTTTTTTAAATTTTTAATATTTTTTATTCATGCACAATTAATTTTATTTTATCTTTATGCAAAAAGAATACAATTTCATAAGAATTTGATAAGTTGTTTTTATAGGATAAAATACTAGCTCTCCGCTAAAATTTTCATAGATCGCAACTGATTTACATACTAAAGCTAAATACAGTGGAACTGAAGCTAAATACAGTGGAGCTTCGGATCACGAACGCCACACTTCATAAATAATTGGTTCACAAATCAATTATCCGAACAAAAAACGCCTCGGATGACGGAAGGTATCTCTAGTTCGGAACACTCAAGTCAGCAACACACGACATTCAAAGGTGTGTTCGGGTAACCTATGGCACATAATTAACACTCAGGGATTTCTTGAAACATCATTTTAATATTTTTCATTGCTTAACTCTAATTAACATTACAGAGACATTAGGAATTTCGAAGCAGGAGACATGAAAAATGAGCAATGCCCTCGCAAGGACTCGAACCACGGACCTCTCGAATACGCACCGAGTGTGCTGGCCATGACACCACGCAGGCATGCTAAGAACGTAGGAGAAACACCTTACAACACAGCCTAGCAACAAATGATTTACAGGATCATGAATTCAGCTTGGAAGAAATTATAGCCAGACTAGGTTGCAGGCAAAGACTTTGAGCGCTTTTTTTTGTTTGTTGTTCTTGTTGTTATCTCGAGTTAGAAAGTTAATCATGAAAACGTGTAGGAGTTACTAGAGAACCACAAAAATTAGTTCAGCAAGATGGAACTACAAAACTTCATAAATAGTAACAAAAAGTTAATTCTGAAAGAAATGGCTTAAAAAAAAGACGAAAAAAGAAAAATGATTATGGTGAAAAATGATAAAAATTAGATTTTTGAATCCACGAAATATATGCAAAATGGCACGAGATGCAAAACTTACATAATAAAGTGAACTATTTAAAATCAGTATTCACTTCTTAATAGCATTTTACCACAAGTGTTTTAAATTTTTATACCATCAATATAATTAATAAATTGTGCTCCTAATAAGGCAAAATACATAAATCTTGAATACAAAATTTTTATTTCTACATATTGTGTAAAATGACATCTGCATCGAAAATAAAACCAAAGGAACAATAAAATTCTTGTGAATTACAACTATCTATCTGATTCTTTTTATTTTTTTACAGTCATATAATTTTAATAATAGTTTGAAACTTTTTATGAACTCATTTTTAACATTGAAAAATATGCAGAAATAAACGCTGGATGTATCAAAGTTGAAAGAGTTTGGGAATTGCGTTTTAATTTTACTTAAAGAGAAAAATTTGATTTTGTCAGAAGAAAAGAAGATATGATATTTTTATTTACCAAAAGAAAAAAGTATTTACATACATTTCCGCTAATGTGTATTTCAGCAAAATTCGCCTGCCGATTAGGATTTTCGGAACAAGAAATATAAAAAACAGCCAGGATTTCGCTGAGATGCCAACCACGAATAATCTAAACCTGGTATCATTTACACCACGGGAATATACTCGAAAGAAGGTGATAATTCCATATATTCTCCTCCATTTAAAGGTCGACTGGGAAACAAAAATACAGGTGGTGATGAATTATAGTTTACCATATTTTAGTTGGAGCATCACTTTAGAAATTTAAAAATTTTTTTCGAAGATCAGCAAACGATAGATATGAACTGAGTCCTCACCAGGATTCAAACCACGTATCTTCCAATTGCTAGTTCAAGGTACTATCGGTTATACTTCGACAGCATGCAAGCAGAAGCCGATAATAATTTACACAGTTTCGTTTGGGAGAATTTGTAATCTTTACAGTTCCTGCTATATTGCGTATCATATCATATCTATGTATGAGCAAATATTTCTGATTTTCAAACATTCATCCCATTTGTTTGGTTTTTCATATCATGGAAAAGCATTCTGACTTCTCTAGAGAATTCTGACTATTAAGAAGATGTTTTGCTTAGTACGTTTTACAATGCCAAGGTACAAACTTATGTCAGATTTCAAATGTTAAATTGGAATCCGATATAAAATCGTATTTGAGATTTCTTTACTTTTGTTAAATAAAATAAGTAACCCCATAAAGACAAGCTCAATAGTCACATATAAGTATATGAATAATATAATGATAATTATCAATTTTGAGGTTCGATTTCTTGCAAAGAAATCTGGAAATTTAAACTTCATATATGGGTAACGAGTACATGATGCATATGTGCGTAGTAATAAGATAGTAACCGAAAGTTTTACCGCTTAATATTAAAACTGGGAAGTTTAAAACAAAATCTTGAAACCGTAAAATTTGCATTTGATTTTGATTCAATTGATCATGGCAAAGAAAGCGGCGGCTCTCTGCCTAAAGGAAGATTTTTATAAGAGAAGTTCTCTCCTATCCACTTGATACACGAAGAAAACCTCGAAGACGTCCATGCAGCCAGCCATTTAGCCCGTTTCCCAGGATCAGAATCGAGATCAAACTACCAGAGTTCAGTGGTTTTACAGGCCCGCAATTAAAAAGACCACAAAATTTAGGAAATTTACATTTTGCACCTTATTTTTGACTTACATATTTTGCTTTGCTATATAATAATTATTTATTTTTTCTTTGAATTTTGTGAAACACCATTTTAAACCCTAGATTTAAAACGTAATATTTTTAAAAATTTTGATTTGCTATTAGTCTCAAAACTCACTTTTTTGTCCGTATCACTTTTCAAATGTTGCCACCAAATGTCATCTTCATGCAATATTTTAAATAAATAATCTGGCTAATATAAAAAAAATGTATGCCGACATTTAACAATTGGAATTCTGCATATAACCGATATAAAATGGTCTTAGCATGATTTATAGATTCTTTGAATTCACGTGGCTCGTAAAAAACAAATCATACGACAGGGCTAGGTTTTAGTGTATTCGGCAGGGACAGTGTGTAGTGCATTCGATAGGGATAGTGTTTCGTGCTTATTCCATCTCGAAGTCGATGTAGAATACTTGTAGTAACAAAATTTACATTAATTTTCATGTGCTTTCAAGTTTTTTTAAGCCCAAAAAGGGCTATTAGTCTCGAAATGAGATTTTGCATCGGTTCACGAAAAACAACGAATCATTTCACAAATTCTTGCCACAAATATTATAGTTTTGTATTATTTTTTAAAAAGTAATTAATGAATATTCTGCATTTATACGTGTATGTTCCTCGTACTGTGGGAAAACTACGGTATCTAGAGCCATCAAATTTTGAATAACGTAGTCCTCCACCGGAACATGAACACTTGAAAGCCCGAATTTTAAGTTTTGAATTTCATTTATCACATTTTGTGAAATATTAATGAATTTTTTTATTAACAGTTTCAACGATATGAAAACGAGCAGTGGCAAGAATGTACGGAAGAAAAGATTTTTATCTCCAATGCGTGAGACTGTCTATCGAAAATTCTAAAAATATGCTGTCTTTAAATACTTTGTGATTTTTCTGTTGAATTTTATGTGGCGTAAGTGCGAAGAACATGACATTTTTTAAAACATTTAACGCACAAAACGTTATAATAAAAAATGAAAAAACGTTTGCAAGCCATCTTATTAAAAAAACTGAACATTGACATGATTAAAGGAGAAAAGGCTGAAAAAAATAGATAATGTATGACAATCCTTAATAATGCATCGAAGTCGATGTAGAATACATACAGATGTAGAATACAGCATATTTTCATTCTAAAAATATGCTGCTATGATGCTTTTAAAATATTTGCGATTTTGCTGTTGAATTGTATATGGCTTAAGTACGAAGAAAATGATACTTAATAATAAAGCTGAAAAGACAAAAGGCAATGAGTTAGTAGGAGTGAGCGCAAGAGCAGACTGGTAGACTGTGAGCTCAACCGAAAATGCAAAAAGCCTCAATAAATCATTTCATTTTTTCTTCTTTTTTAAGCAAGAAATTAGGTCTATTTTGATTATGCTTCCCGTTCAAACTTTTAGAGATATCACGCGAAACTGTAAAATAATGTTCATGTTTTCTGAAGCCTTAGACCAAAGACCTTAGACCTTAGACCTTAGACCTTAGACTTTCTGAAGCCTTAGACCATAAAGCAAAAGTTAAAATGCGGACTATTCTGAGATACAATTCTTAAGATACAATTCTTATTTCAACAAAGAAGAGAAACACTTCAAAGTAAAATAAGGCAAAGCAACAATCTTGCGTTTGGCATAGTTTTTAACCAAGACTGTATCGATATCGGGGGCAAACAAGTATAGATTCCTCATCATCAGAAGCTAAGAAATCGCCTATGATGATGAATTTATTTGCTTTACTTCTGATGATGAGAGACCTGAACCTATTTTCCTTCGAATCGATTACAGTTTTGGTTAAAATATACACCGGTTACAAACACAAGGTTGCAGGTTGCTGTTTCTCTAATTTTGTGAGCTGCTATTTCATTTAAAAAGCAAGTTGCCAGTTCCATAAAAGTACTTTCTTACTATATAATTAAATAGTGTAAAGTTTTCATAAAATTTTTATCAGGATTTAGTATCCTGTTAGAATTTTAAATAAATAAAAGTAAAATGAAAAGAATAAGGATATTTAATTTTTCATTTTTTCAAATGTAATTTTTTACTGTATCATACCTGAATACAGTAAATTTCCGGGCTTCCTGAACTGGTTTTGCTTCCTAGGCTTGGAGCATTAACCAGTCAAAAAATATTTAAATGAAATTGGCGGACTAATAGTTTTTTAAGAAGGAAAAAATATGCTTTACAAATATGCTATACGGCTTTATATTCTTAGGAGATTACCTTTCTATTCAATAAAAATGGAAATTTCCACGTGAAATGATACAGCCCTTACTTCATTTTAAGTGCAATCAAATGGAAATGCCAAAGGACAATATGTCTATATGTTGATTTGTTTGCTTAGCTAAATCAAAGTCCAAAGAAAATAAAATGAGTTACGTTTGTATATCGAAGAATGAGAATTGTTATAATTGTCAAAATTCAGAACATAAAAGCAATTTGGAAGAATTAAATTTAATCCTTATGCTGTACTTTGAATTTAGTTAAAAAATTAAATTCTTCAAATAACTTTACTGTAATAGCCATAGAAACTTGTTCTTTTCATTAAATTTTTCTATGGATTTTCTTAATCTATATATATAAAGAAGAAAGTCTGTGTGTTTGTTTTTTCGCTAATAACTCAGTTACTACTACATCTATCGCCACCAAACTTTCTTGGGTGCTGGAAAAAGTGGACGTCCACTATTTTCCAAAAAAAACTAACTAAAATCAGAGGAAAAAATTATTTTTCATAATCTGCATCAATGAACATGGGAAAAAATTATCTGTCAATGCCACCCGATTTCAAATAATTTAGTTCGTTAGAAAGGAAAGATTTTGAAGAACAAACTCTGAGAACGAGACATAATTAAAAGTAAAAAGAAAAGATTTTTTCTTTGCCTAGCATGTTGACATCATTTAATATGAAGAGGCAAATATACAGAAAGGGTTTACGGTAAACAATGGCATCGAAATCATTGCGGATAATTAGAATATCAAGAAAAGAAAGGGAGTTGTCAGATTCAGTTTCAAAAGTAAACTAGATAGCTGGATCAGTCGAACTCATAAACGATAAAATCTGAGTTAGATTTCCTTTATTACCGTCAGCATCACCTGGAAGGGAGAAGGCATACCATACCTGAGATTATGAGATAAACTCCTCCCAGTAAACTACCATTATCTTGGCAATGCAGACTAAATTCTTAGAATAAGAAAAAATCCTTGAAGTGGTATCCTGGATGCGTCCGAGCGGTAACTTCGTAGACTTTACTTAACGTAAAAGAGCAGACAAAAAAAGGGGAATAAACAGTCTACTTTGAAACTCTTAGTTTAATAACATGAAGAGTTTTTTTTCCCCCTGTCACTTTCAGATTTCTATCATCTTGCTGTTGATTTATGCTTCGATCACCAGAATTAGATTTTGTGTTGTTGTTACCTTTAGTTACGACCTAATCCAAGGCCTCTTTTATGAACAGTAATTGTGTATTTTAAATATTTACAAGAAGATCACTTATTATGTTAAATACCAAATTTAGCTTACGATTTCATACATATCTTTTTCTATGTTTAGTTAATAAAAACTCGTTACTGGTGGCGCGCAAACGGTTGTTCTGTAATAAAGAGAACTGAAAACATCCTTCTTTAATTACAATAATGGTATGAATGTTTTTAAAAATTATTGGCTAGATATATTATAAATCACATGAATTAGATGTATTTGCATCAATATGAAATATATTAATTAAGAATAAAATAAAAATGTATGTTAATGAAATACTATGTCGAATTAAAATAGCTCTGAAACCTGGAAATAATAAATGAACGATGCTATATAGAGTAGAACGGCAACACTTGCCTGAACACGACAAAATAAATGCTTTAGTTACATAGAATAACTTAAATACCATGAAACAATAAAAGGCTAATTTGTAATTATTTCCTGAGAAGAAATTTAATATGGAATCTGTAGCCTACTTTTAAGAATATTTCGATACAAAACTCTACTAATATATATGAAATATTTTAATAATGATTATATAGATTTTTGAAAGAATAAAATTTTTAAATCTTTCAAAGTCGAATGTTTTAGTGTAAATATATAGATAGAATAAGTTGCATAAACTCACTTACAATGAATCTTTCACTCTGATTATATATATATGTAATAATTAACTTAAAATCGTCAGGATATTTTTTTCATTAACGAAAGAACAAATTAAATAAAACTTAGAAACGAAAATTAATGAATCGTTGCTAAAAATGAGCCTTTTTAAGGTATGTCTTACACTGAAAAAAGGGATATTGCTTACTGGAGCAAGAGAAAAAAAGCCTGGCATGGGTTTTAATAATAGTATGTTGATAGTTAACAATGCAAAAAGATTTAATAAAATGACTAGCAGTTTCCATGAATTGATGTCTTAGCTATTTTCAAATATCATTATTGTAATTGTTTATATTCCTTAAATGATTTAGAATAAAGATAAAGAACAGAAAGAAACACTTATCCTTGAAATGTTATTTAACAAATACTTTTGTTGCATGAAATCTGCTATGCCATCAGTATTTTTAAAAGAAAACATCACACATTTTTCTTCGTATAAACAGACTAAAAAAATTTTTATTTACTGGGTCCATGCAAGTAAGTGAGTTTATGCAACTTTTAATTAGTTCGGTTTATTAGTTACTTTTTACGCTGAATATTACCACCGATGTATTTTACCCGTATAGTAAACTAGGTACTTGCTTTATTATATATCAGTGGGTCTTGCAAATGGAATTTGATTTTAACAAACATAAAAACCCTACAAAAACTCAAATAATTCGTGCATAAATGTGCTGGACGAATTTGACTTTAATGTAAGCCAGATACAACCAAAAATGTTTTTCATCTTTCGGAAAGAACGTTTACAAGAAAGTATTCCTTAAAAGTAATTTACCAGAAAAATAAAAATCAAAGTAGTGATCATTAGAAGATGTTCAAAAAGTGGTTCAGAGTATGGATCATTAGAAGACAATTTCCTGCCACATACAAATCAATAACTTTCAAAAATGATGAACCTTGAAATTGAAACATCGAACTGACTTGCCAAGAAATTGAGTATGATATGAGTAAGGAAACAACAGAATATCAATTTTATCAATGAAAAAAACACTGGAAATTAATCAACTGAATTAATCAACAGGTTGCCTTATGACTTGAGGTCAGAAAGAGGCTACTTGAAGCTAAACATTTCTATCACACTTGAAAATGTAACCTTTTTTGGATATAATTCTGACATACAATGAAAAATGGATATTTTATTCTTGTAATAAATGGTCATATTACCGGTTATTGCCAGATGACCCTGCAATCAAACGTCAGAGTGTCAATTAACACCATAAATAAAATCCTACTCTAAGTTTATAGCATTTAAGTTGGAATAATTCATGATGAGTCGGTAAAACTAGCAATGAAAGCATTTACAGTGAATGAATTCAAAGAATGAAAGAAATAACACAGTAAAAATAAGTTGCACTAGTGAATTAGGCTTTCCAGAGCAAGATTATATATTATTTATCAAGTGAGAGTAGAAGCCATTTTTCTCAATCATCTGACATATCTCCAATAGATTAATACTCCGCTTTTATCTCTAGGCAACTATAAGCACCACGAAATACTTTATAATGATACGTAACTGTACTCAAAAGTTCTGAGTATTTTGCAAAGGAGGATTTTCTCAGAACTTCATTTAAACATATTGCTGAACATTTCGAACAACTTTCACAGCAATTAGGGTACAGTACTTAATTGGTTACAGTAAAGCAAGAAAATGCTTTCTGAGTTAGGACATTGTTTCGACTATGTATCTGTAAAAACGTAGTGTTTCATATTTGAACCTACTAACAGATAAAACCTAAGGAATGTCACTAATTCCATTTTAGTTACGAATCAGCTGTAGCAAAACAATATGAAAATACATTTTATTTAAATCAAATATCAACAGGAAGAATGTTTAGTCGGTATATTAAATACTGAAGTTAAAAACAATCACAGAAGAAGATTCTAATCCTGTGGGAAACACTTGTTATTTTTGTTCGCTCTTCATAATAATATTTAATCCATTAAATCTACAGGTGAGAATGGTTTTGAGAATGGCTTTGAAGAATGGAGATTCAGTAGATATCGAAATTACTGTAAAGTGCATTTAAAAATATTTTTATTGATATTTATGTAAAGCGAAAACGCAATGAAACAGTAATTCATCGTTATTGGACGCGATGTATACGTATCGTATCCCATCTGGGAAATCGGAATTATATTTCGTGAAAAATGTTTCAAAACTTTTATAAATTACTAAATATTAAAAAGAGCAACATACATGAAATGATAAGCTGTGAAAGGAATTCAAATGCAAGGAGAGTAAAAGGAATGTATTATCAAATACAAGGGTTGAATTCGGTTTTAAGAATGGTAATGCAGAACCAAACTAATTGGATTACATTTCTACAAATTGACTCTTACACGAGGTAAATTTAATATCGGAATTCATGTTTCTATACATTCCAGATCATTAATGAAGATTTCTACTAGTATATAATAATCAGAGCAACTATATAGATGCATCTTCCCATAGAAAGGAATTTTTACCATATTAATCCAAATTTAAGCCATATTAGGCTTTTAAAATAGAAAAACTAGAAAAATAATAAAATTATTTTATTGTAGATATCGGAAAATACGTATGTTTCTTAAGTAGGTATTAATGCACATATAACAATAATATAAACCCTAATTTTACGTCTTAAATATTTGCATTAAATAAAAGGAGGTATACAAAATGTACTCTCTATCACCATACTAAATAAAATCCTAAAAAAGGGCTTAGTTGATGAAAATATGTGCTATTGGTAAGATAAAAGCGATTTTTATAACTCAGCATTTCCGTTTTCTTCTACACATGTTTTCATCTACTTTACACGTTTTAATAAGTATTTATTTTACTTTTTATGTTAAAGTGATTTTTATTTTATCATTTTAATGCATTAATATAGTCTGTTTTATTCCCTTATACTTGAACTGACGGTTACAGAGTTTATACGTGGGAAGAAAAAAACTTTGTGTCCAATAATATCATTCCTAAATAAAAAAAGAATTTACCTTTCTTGATATAGCTTATTATACTTTTCCCTTTGTTATAACGAAATACATTATCTTCGTTTCAAAATTTGTTTGACCGGAATATCTTTTCTTTGAATTATTACTGTATTTTTGTTTTGAATTAATTTCACAAATAGGCAAAATTCTATTTCTTCATTTCAAACCTTTTAGCTGTTGGTTTTCTTTTAATTGTTTAGCTAAAATGCTACGTGAATTTACGAAAAGGAATTGAAAACAGAGGGAGAAAAAACGCGATAATTTTTGAAATCCAATATATCTTTCCAAAAACATTGAGTAGAAAAGTAATTACAGTTTAATGAAAAGAGTTACTCTAGTAAAATTTTATCTCCAATTATTTCCGACTCCAGGAAGTAAACTCCTAAGTCTTCTGGCATCGTACGAAAGGCACACACATTAAGCAAATAATTGCTAAATTAAATTAAATAACGGAGCCTCATTGCTAAACATTAAGTTTTATATAAAATCAGCTGTCGTCTCTTGGCTTTAGGGATAGTCATGCAAAAATAGTTCTTGATTTATAACGATCTAATTAAATCCTCAAAAATCCTTTCCCTTCGAAGGGTGTAATAGAATCCCATTTATACTCTATCGGAAATATTACAACGGCTCAAATTTGTTTTCCGACATATGTATTTTTGAAGTTTATTTGAGTAGCTATTGCACTAAATATTAATAAACAGATTTCAATTTTTTCCCTAAAATATTATTGTTTTCTCTGTTTTTAAGTCTTGTTTACTGCATAATAAATATCATTAAAATATTCCCTGTAATAAAACAATTTATTCTTAAAGTGGTAATCAGTACGTAATAATTCGGGCAGTACAGGCATAATGATATGGGGACTCAAGTTCTATCACGATAATAATCCTTATCACGTAGCCCTACAAATTCACTTGTTGTTATAATATACATCTGCCTTGAGGTTACCAAAACTCCTACTTTGAAAACTTAAATCCTTTCGAACATGTATAGAATGAATTGGAGAAGGGAATGAGGCAACAAGTTATTTATTCGAAAGCTCTATTAAAAGAAACTGGAGGAACAAGAAAAAAAATGGAACATTCTTCCCGAAAACGTTAGTTGAATCCACGTTAGAGTGGAAGAAAACGGTAATTTTAGCTAAAGGATATCCAATAAAATATTGAATGTTCCGTTATTTTCATGCTTTTGTCACATGTGGACTTTTTTAAACCAAAAACATTTTGACTAACATTTTTTAAAACAAGTAGATTTTAATATGGAGGATCACAATATACGCGAAAGGAAAAAAAAGATCGCTCTCTTATACTTAGTAACTGATATATTTGTATATAAAATCAAAAAACATAAGTCTCCGAAAACAAATGGGAGCCATCATAGGTTGAAGGCAATCGGAAAACGTATTTTCAGGTAAGCCATAGCATCTGTTTTCAATAGTTTAAATTAATATGTTTGACACAGTTTAGCAGATGTGTTTTAAAAGAAATAATTTGAATTGGAAATTATCTAAAAATAATAGAACTAAATTTCGACTATCGTTAAAACTGTCGCTTTCAATTTATTAAAACAAAATCTCATAAATAATTAAAATTAAAGAAAAAATAAATAAATAATTTATCTTAATATATCCCATAACGTACAGCCATAAATTCCCAATTTCATAAAAACTTTTTAATACTATTACCATTATCAGACATTGACAAATGTTCTCGCTGAATGAGAAAAATTTACTTGGAATGCGTTAAAAAATATATTTACAATTTACTGAACCTTTAATGTTTGCCTTTTCAACAATTTAGCAACTTTCAGATGCTTTAAGTACAGTAGGAATTTTAATTGATTTAGTTCATCAATGAACATAGACATATGACTTCCTGTCCCGAACAGAGACATATGCTCCATTTCTCTGATTATATTTACAATAGAAAGTCAGTTATTTTTATTATAATACGTGCATTTAACGCTAAATTAAACCATGAAAAAATTCAATGTTCAACAATATTTTTCTCCCCATTTCGATTAAATGGGATTCTATTGCATTATTTTTCTTTTCTATGGATTTGTAGAGAAAAGTAGTTTTCCAGTTAGTCTAAAATTTCGAACAAACAGGATGCATCTGTGGAAATAAAAATTTGAAATTCTACTGAAAAAGAAATGAAGGAGTAGATTTTTCTTAATGAATGTTTAAATACCTGCGTTTTGGGAAATATAAATGAAAACTCCACAATGCAGTTTAATACAGAATGGTGTATAGTAGTACTTTTAAGTGTTTTAAAAATTGTTTTCTTTCCGATTTTCCTTTTGTATACTTTCCAGTTTATTTTAAATATTTTTTCTTAATAGTTTAAAATGTGCCAATAAGCTGTTACTACCAAACCTGCTAATCTTGCTCATTTTGTAGCTCACCTTTAAGTTGAACGTTTAGGTTACCTAATGATTGTTAACATAAAATACAGCTATTTCGAGATGAAACCTTGCTTTTATTTTTGGCACATATTAGCATGTATCTCAATAAATGTTATACTTCTGAATTCCTCTGCAGAAATATTAGTTTCTAAATTTATTAGAATGTTTGCCGCAATATAAATATTAAAATATGTGCCACATACTTGCAGCTACGTATGGCTCGGATTTCCTTATTTTAATTTATGAACATAAATAAATGCGTATACAAAAGAGAAAATGTCTATTTCTCATTGATATTCCAAAATGGATCACATAATTTGCATTTTTCACTATGGCAAGTATGAGGACTGATTTCTTTTTAGATGTTAAAGATATTTTTGCGCGCGTAGGAGGTCATAATGGATTGCTAGCTTGATAAAATTTATTTTACCATAAGAAAAATTTTACAGTTCTGGAACTTTACACAAAACTACTCGTACAGCTGTTCTCAGTTTCACAGAGCACAATCAGTCGTCACACTTCAGACTGCTAAGAACGTTAAACACAACGCAATGCAAAGTACGTCTAAAGAGCAAAGCTCACACGGAGATACCTCAGTACTCCGTAGACGACTTTGAACAGAGAAATTTGAAAGCTGATGCCTTCTTCGGACTTAATATAGTTTTCCCCGGGCTGCCGGGAAATCTGCAGTATATTCCATTTCTCGAAATTACTCGAAGGCATATACGGTGAAAGTTACACATAAGGATCAATTACAATTATTCACTTACAGTATCAGTTACAGTTATACAAGGAGCGGACCAAATGTCGTCAAATGGTCACCAAGTTGGGCGACTTTTGTCCATTTTTCGCCATATTTTGCAACAAAAATAATCTCCAAAACTGTCGCCAGCTTGGGGATATCTTGCCAATTTATCGAGATAGCCATTTATTTAAATCTTGCATAGAACTGCTCCTGTAATCTTATTTTTCCGGCGGAGCTTTGACTAAAAACTTAAAGGTGCTACAATTTTAAACATAACTTTACTAAAATTGTTTACATATATACAAAAAATCCGTACTAGTATGTTTATTAGAGGTTTATTAGATTGGAATTGGTTATTTAGATTATGGTAAAGAATCTGAATGTTTAAATAAAATTCCAAATCTACCTTCTTTCAAAATAAAAAAGCTTGTTTTATTTTACATTATATAAAGCCCCAGTAAAAGTGTTTCCCTAGGAAGTATTATGTAATTTAAGTTACTAGTATTCAACCATTTTATTCTGTGCGCTACTACGAACAGATCATAAGTATATTATGTACATACTTTAGGTACGTGCAGATAATGATTTGTTACAGCTGTTCAGCTTAATACTCTCATGCGATGCAAAACTCTTTTGCTGAAAATTCCTATTTGCCGATGTTTTTAAACGTACACAAAAGCAATACAGTAGAAAAACTGTAAGCGACGATAATTTCAAAATTTTTAAAAGAACATAACATTAATGATTCAAAATTCAAAAAAGAAAGAAAAGCTTTCAAGAAAACGCTTCATCACTATACACTATAGAAGATTCTCAAGATTCCTACTTTCAAATCGTTTTTAATTTTGACTTGATTAACCTCTAGAACTACCAGTTTTTTTAAAATTACGAATTCTCCGCATAGTAAAAACAGGCATAACTAATCATCTTTGGTTCTGCTGCGAAATGCATACATCTGCCTAATCAACTAATTTTACGTATTTTCCTTGTTTTTATCTTAGTTATATCTTATATCTAAATTTCCATGAAAACTATGTAATTTAATATTCGCATATTCGCATTTAAGGAATTTTCATGAAATATTTACATATCATTCTTTAACAACTCAAGAGGAAAATGTAATAAATAAAAAAAAAAATAAATAAAAAAAAAATCTGAAAGGTTTCAGATTTTAGATTATGTCCAAAGGGGCATTTATTTAACATTCTGTGTGTTACCTTTATTTGTTAAATACAATGTTCTTCGCACTTAAACCATAAAATTCAGTTCAACAGCAATATCGCAAAATAATTTTAAATTGAGCATATCTTTAGAAATTTCGGTACACGCTCTCACGTGGTGGAGATAAAAATGTTTTTCTGTACAACGTTGGTATTGCTGGCTTTGAAATCTTTGAGTTTGTTAATGAAAAATTCGTTAAAGTTTTAAAGAATATTGTTACGAATTTCACATTTATTTGGCTATTTATTTAGAACTGTAATTAGAATTCCTTTTTATTTTCCCGTGCAACGCACGCAGACGATTTTTGAAGAGAAACGTACGTCAAAAAAACAAAAAAAAAAACATGCATACATTTATGCAGATTTTTCATTTTTTAAAATTTAATGCAGAGCGATAACATTTAGTGGCAACAATTTGAAAAGTGATACGCCGTTTTTGTGTTCGGACGCAAAATCGCAAAACGAAAGTAATAGTCCTTCGGGACTAAATCCCTTTGGACTATTAATAAACAATTTATATTTACTGTTATTAATCCACACATTTTGATAAATTTCTATTTTCATCATTTTGCAGTCACACTTCAGTCACATGCAGTCACACACAACGACAGGCGTAATCTTGCGGTTCTTACCACGAGGAATTTCGTGGGCTTGGCTGGCTATAAGTCAGACAAGTTAACATTATATAAAAACAACAACAAAAATACCCAGCAGCGGCAGAACGGTAAAGTCGCTGCACACTGGGGTAGTTCTGCCGGGTTTCGAATACTGACGAACGGGCTGGCTGCACTGGCATTTCGTGGTTTTCCCCATGTGTAACATGTATACAAGCCAGTTTACCTTAGAAATGCATCCACAAAGGCATCCTTCCTGTCAGGCAGACAGCCTTCGCGTGCTTTGTTATAATCAATTAAACCAAACCAAAAACCCAAACCAAACTTGAAAAAAAATTAATCTGATATCTTTTTGCATACAGGAGCGATAGTTAAAAAACCATGCACATAATAGAAATAGGTGAACTTGTAGCATTCATTATTTTAATTAACCAAATTATTTTTAGTTTGAACTTTCCTATCGATATCTCAAAGTTTCAGTTGCTGCCCGAATTTAGCGCGAGCGAGATATTTATGCAAATCGCATATATCTGATAGCAGTTTAAAAGGCAGGAGTTAACGAGGAAACGAGACAAAGTCTTGGATTTATCGCCCTAAGGCTGTGCGCGCAAAGATTTCCTCTGTCTAGTGAAAGTTCGCCTTCATAGGCAATTGCAATTACTAGTTCTTACTCGTGAAATTCGCATTGTTGCATTTCACTGAGAGTTAGGCTTCCCTCGCCGTCCTACTTAAGGTTAAGCTTAGGTATTTGAATTGTTAACACACTTTATTTCATATTAGCTTAGTTCAGCCCAAGTAGTGGCTTACTGTCAAGCTGGAGAGTTGTAATTATTTGAATTAAAGGGTCACTTTAAACCCTCCTTTCTGACTTTGTAGTTCTTCAACACTAAAGGACATAGCCTAGATTTGCTCGCTGTCCTCCACATAGGGTTTCATAGCGTATGCTCACAAAGAAAGTCAAGAGATTGAAGGAGAAACCTTATAAACTAATAATATAGATTAATGAATCTGAAGTGGCTAAAATTACTGCCTATAGCAGCAACAAAATGTCCTTACTTCTTCCTCTATGTTTAAATTACATGAAAAATTACTCCCGTCTATCAATAACAAGAGCGAAAACTGCAGTCAGTCACATTGGCAAAAGGGTATATGATCTTCCGTTTAGATCAAATGGGAAAGAATTTCCGATGTGAGCTAAGTACGCCATGTAGAGTATATAAAATAGGTTTTGATTTGAAAAGAACTGGAAGAGCTTAGGTGGCTGCCTTAACAGAGATTGTTTAAAAATACCAGAGATAGACAAAGACACATTTTTTGCAAGTAAATAATAATTCCTGAAATGTACGCATGCCTATAACTCTTATACCTTTATTAAACTAGTATATGTTTCAACTAAGGCATTGAAAGTCTCAGATTCTGCAGTTGAAGACCAATGAGAGTTTATCCGTACTTAAACTAAATGTCTAATTATCGCAGTAGGAGTGTAATTCAAAAGTATTCGTTCGATAATCAGAAATTTGATACGGTCAGCAAACTTTAAATGATGTTTTAAATTATAGAAATTGTTATTTGTTTGTTATTTGATTAATGATTAAAATTTATATCGTTATTTGATTATTGAAAAGTTAAAATCTACTTTCCAGAAATTAGCTTTGTTTGGATTTTATGCTACCACATTTTTTACAGCAGTAAATTCCATCAGCAGAAAACTCAAAGGAATATGTAATATAGAATTCTTTATTCACTTACTTTTATTTCACATAGAGCATTTACAACAAAGATAGCATAGTTAATTATCCAGTTTACGACAAATCACCGAAATATTTCAAGTAACTAATGATAAGTTATTTATACTAAAATTTCCGATTTTATGAATATTAAAACAGCATACAGCCATCTTTAGAATAGGATCTTAATCTCGATCATAAACTAGTTTTGTCTAAACTAGTCACAGAACAGATACACTAGTTTTTCTCTCCAATGCTATCAAATGAAGTTTGCCTTCACTGCAGCTAAAAAACACACTTAACGTTCGGCAATCAGTCCTTATCAGGGCAACTGCAATTTTCTTCTTTTTAAATTCAATATCGTAATACGAGAGCTCGAATAACTGCATTTTTAAATACAGTTGGGAACTTTATTGATACGGATACGCATACGTATGAGTTCCTTGCTTCCATTTCAACTTCAGATATCATTTCAAAATTTGCCTTAATAGAAAATCCTTCTTCAGTTTTTACCAACAAATGCTTACAAAAACGTCATTAAACGCCTTGAATCCAACACATTATTGATACCCAATTTCATTCCTTTTGCATAGAAACATTAATCGGTCTTTCCTTCTGCTTTCATCAAAATGTATTCTGTCAGGGCAAAAAGATTGGTATTAGATAAAAAGAAGCTAACTCCCATAGACAGTGGCAGCAGTAGCATATAGAGACAGATATTGCAGTTATTACTAATAGTTTATTGCACCATATCATAATGCCTTTAGGAGACTTTCTGGATAAGAACACACTTCCAGAATTCAGACGTGAGGTAAGACACTTTATTTTGATAAATAATTCCGATTAAAAAGTGACAGCCGTCCTAATTTCTTCTCGATTTGTGCGAGTTACTTTCAGTTTGTTATCTTTGTGCAATTTGTTTTTAGTATTTTGCAATTTGACAGCTATGTACTGCCAGGAGTAGGTTATGTTTTATGATGTGAATAACTTCAGGCTCTGTTAAATATAACCTTTTCTTATTCATTTTAAATTTTGGGGCTATTTCTAAGAAGACAGTTGTTGGTATTAAAGACTAGAGCCACACTTTATATCTGGGTCTGGACTCAAACACTGTTGTTTAGGTTGTTAAATGAGGAAATCAAGGCCGAGATTGTATATAGCAGGCGTGGTCAAACTTCACATCGATAGAAGAAACACATTAGAATTTAGGAACGCATAGAAACTGTAAACAGATTTCCCAGCTCTTAAATATTTATACTGTTTTTAAATAGAAAGAAGAACTTTAAATAAATTAACATTTTTAATTAATGAAATTATTTATAAACATAATTAAGTAATTACTACTGAGCTTGTTCTGTTTTTATGACAGCATGCTTCTATGATGCACAAATTTAAATGCTTTGAACCACTTATTTAATATTCTTTTTTTTTGTATTATACAGTGACATAAAAGGCATTTCATTCGAGTTAAGAAACAATGCAGTAATTTGAAAAATTCGACTAACGATTTTTGCTCTTAACCCATAAGCTCTCCTTTGAAGAATGAAATAAGCAAGATGGTATAAAGCATTTTCTCCCTCTTCTCTGCATGCCTTTGTGGTGCAACGGCAGCACACTTGGCGCGTATTCGAGAGGTCCAGGTTCGAGTCCCGGCGACGGCATTGCATATATCTTCATGTCTCCAGAATCAAAGTAACATAATGACTCTAAAATGGGACAAAGGGAAACTACAGTTCGAGTACAGTTATTTTTTCTAACGCGTATTACATTTACGATGCGCATAAGTGATGCATATTTGTTGTGACGTTAAGTAAAATTAGAAGTACACCCTGTATGCATCCAGTAATTGTTTTCTCTAATGTCTCGACAGCCACTACCTGTTCTAAAAGAAGCATTCTCTACGGTAGAATATTTGCTTTAATAATTATTAGCCTTGTGTTCTTAATTTATTGTTTAGTATATAGCAAACAGCTTGAAACTGCTTAAAATTATTAAACCAAACTGAATTACTAGTTAGTAAAAAGTCTTAACATAACAAAATTTATGTTTCAAATTATAACTTTTCAAACTGGAAACTACAGCGTGAGCCACATTTAAAGAGTCAAACAGCCGTAGCTTGCTCCAGCCTTGATATATAGTTTGATGGTCCTATTATGCATTTTTTAATAATTAGTAATGATAAGCTGTGAATTAAATAAAATTTACCGCAGATGTTACAAACACGGACGTAGTAAAATCAGTAATCTCTAAAATATTCAATCAGATGCCAACAGTAAGCAGAATGTGTGAAAGACTCGCATTGAGATGACTACAGGACATTGAAAACAATTACAGAACATTGGAACGATTACAAGGGAAAACTACGGGATATTGATTTTAAACTTAAACATTTTCAAAACTGGAAAACCCTATCCATAAAAAAACGAATATACTGGAAGAACACTCTGGGGAAGGTTCTGGCCCACTATGGGGCTGTGGTAAAGTTGATGATGATTATGGTGCATGTTTAGGAACGCATGATTAATCACTACAAGCTATAGCTTATATACAGAGGTATTTATATGACAATAATAGATCTCTTGTCTTCCCCATTAAAGCGTACCGGATTAGATTGCAATTTAAAATAACTTTTTAAAAATGCTTCCTGGTCCATATAAGCAACATACTGTCTCTAATTAACCTTTTGCGTAAACAATACCAGGGTAACAATGATTCTTAAAGATGAATGGCACTTGTGAGTGCAAAGACAACTTTCAAAACACCATTTCTAATTTCTACGAGAAAAATAATTGTCTAAGTAGCACTGTGTTACCCAAAGTGATAGATGTTAAAAGGCAAAAATATTGTTTCAGCGGAAAACAGCAAACTGAATAGCAAATTTAATATTGATGTTATTCAATGAGACGATAAGGTTTGAATGAGATGATAAATGAGACGATAAAGATAAGTTTTCAATGAGACGATAAGACGACGATTCAATGAGACGTTAAGGTTTGACATGGTGTATGAAAATTCACTAACCGACCGAACGTTTTAAATAAGAAGGAATGATTTAATATGATTTGACAGACAGGCAATACACAGAAGACTGAAAATAAATTAAAAAATCTGATGTGTACACCACATGACTTCCTTGTACGGAATATTAAATTACACGCACTTTGCACTTCATTTAAACTTATTGGATTGAATTAAAGCTACTTCATCGATAGCGCAAAAACCACAGTAGAATAAATGCGCTCTTTAAAATTCACTATATTTGTTTACCATAGCGACACTCTGGCGCTAGTTTCACTTAACAGCGTTACATCTCATTCACTTCACTCATCAAGAATGCAAAAAAATATGTATATCATCTGGAGAACTACCTAATCGTTGCTACATGTTCTATTTAAATACTATAATAAATCTAAAACGATGTGTAAAAGAAATTTAAAAAAAAAAAAAAAAGAAGGAAACAGTTTGTTTTTCGCAGACGATTCAGTATTCTCATTCAATTAGCTCAGTTGTCACTTCGGGACAAGGCAAAAATACATAAAAACTCAAAATATCTATATTAAAAATTACGAAGTAAATCTTAAACACTTATTTCACGTATAAATTCCGGAGTGGGTTAAGCATGATTCAATTCGCAATAATAAAAGAAGGCGTTATCTTTGTTGTTGCAAAGCTTAGTTTCTCTAGATTGGCAACAAATCCAATATTCTCCTAAGTTTTAAATGTAAACAAATATGGCTGCCATAGGAAAAATGATTAGGCTTAGCCTCATTTAAACAACTTTTAAATTGTTGACAATTCAACAACTGTTCCGTGGGAGTTAACTAAGGGCATAAAAACCTTAACCGGAAGATACGAACAACATAATTGAATCATTTTTAAAGCAAAAAATGCGCAATTTACCAACCTATAAGAATAAAAAAACTGAGCTCACTGAGCCGAGTAACAGAGTGGATATATATATATATATACATAAATTTATATACTTTTGGCACGGCCGATTGCAACCAAAATAGGAAGTGCACATTTACATGTTATAGCAGTCCTATATACAAACTTTCAACATTCTGAGGCTACTCGTTTTTGAGTTATGCGAGATACATACATACATACATACGTACATACGCACAGACGCCACGAAAAAATCTCTTCAAAATCCATTTTAAATCAGTTTCATAATTTTTTTTTTTTGAAAAAGAATCTTTTATTCTGTTCTTTTGTACGAATGTAATTCAAAAACATCGTTAAACTGCATTCGATAGCGGTCAAAATAGATGTTTTCGTTGAAACATGATACCCGAAATTTTTCGCGATTACAGTACTTCCTTTTTACTTCGTACAAGGAAGTAATAAAAAACATTACTTATTTGATTTAATGTGTTTGTAAGCATTATACACCATGTTCACAAAAGCCCTTACCCGGCCTTTATTTTCGCAATCATCGGTCGTAGACATATAAAAATGTTTTAAATGATGCAAATATTCACGTTTTGGCATTTTAAAATACAAAAAGAAACCAGTTTTGTAAAAAATACGAATTCGAAATTGATTTTTAAGTTTGGTAACGTTAGAAATATGCTGGAATTCTAATCCAAAAATCACGAAAAAAATCATTAAATTAGAATTATTTTTAATTTTTATTTTATACAAAAAAGAAGAAAAAAAATTGACAAAATGACAATACTGAAGCTTGGTAAGCGTTACATGTAAGATTCTGTGATTAAAGCCTGGCAGCGTTAGACGTCTGTAAGATACTACGAATAAATCTTTTTTTTAATCGATCAATATTTTTCACAATAATATGCATAGTCATTAATATTCATCATAGTCACGCTCATCATTTAATCTATTAACTCGTTAAAGTACAAATGCAAGTACTTGCGTTTTTACTTTGTGTACGGCCCATCAGTATGATATCCAACTTTAAACTAAATACAATCGATCAATTTTTTGTCACATGGGAGTCTCACTTTCTGTATTATGCTTTTTTTAATGAGTATAATATTTTCTTAACTATAAATATAGGGTGCCGAGGGAAGATATAAAAAATAAGATTTTGTAATCTTCACAAAAATTTAAAAATACCAAATCATGAATATTTGTGTGATTTATAACATTTTTATAGCTGGAAGTATACGCCTCGCAACTAAGAGCCGGGTAAAAACTTTTGTGGATCCTTGTATAGATATGTCTTTGTGTGCATAGCACTCGTCCTTTAATAAATTCAGCGCTTATTTCGTTCAAATTTTCAGAAACCAAAACAAGTACATACCAACCAACAGAAAAGCCGCCGTTTCTTAAATTCATCTCTGCCGCTTACAAAACTCAGATTGATTCTTCAGTACCAGAATATCCGACTAAATACCTATCAAACCTTTTCACTCATAGTGTTCGTAGTTTAACCATTTTAGTAGTCCATTCAGGATTAATACCTGTTCCTATAAATACATGTTTAACATCCAGCCTTTATGCCAGGGTATTATAAAAGCTTTCAAATGTCTTTACAGAAAAGACGTTTAGAAAATTACGAACAGAAATGAATTTTGCGAAAACGGAAGTACTTCGAAGGAGATAACTGCGACGATATCTTTACCAGAGGCCATTTATATTATAGCCATTTCAAGACGATAATCTCTTAAAAATAGATACAAACTGTTTTTAAAAATGTGGTTTTTATGTAGAAGAAGCCTCAGAGGAACTGCAAACTGAAGTTAGTGTCAATTCACAACAATTTTGAGACAACGAGTGTAAAAACTGACCATGAAATATATATATATAAATTCAGTAATATGACTAAGAGATTTTTTAAGGTCTCTCCGTCTTCTCTGACGAAAACTTATTTAAAACAATCTTTATTATTCATTCAATTAAAATTTCTAATTTTGCTCCTTAACATATTTTTAACATCTTTCATGCTTGAAAAGATTTTTCAATGTTTATTTTTTGTTCGATTTCATTACTTAATTCTTAAGAATTTATTAGCACTTTTCATATCATTTTAGGTTTATGATTGTTTCATGAGGATGTTATAAAGTTTTTGCGAAATTTTAATGTTTTAATTCATTTTACTAATAAAGAGAATTAACATTTTCCTTGAAATTTCACATACGAAATTGTTCTTGCTTCCTTATAAATGTATAAGGAAGCAAAAATATGCGCTTGTATGAAAATATTTTAAACGTGTTTTTAATTGTATATTCACTATAGAATAAAAATAAAATTATTATGAAATTCTTTAAAACACAGTTTCCTATAAAATCCTTAAATGTGTTGCCTATAAGGAATACAGCACGCCGCTAAAATGAGGTATGTCCTTGATCGAGCCATGAGGAATTGAATATCATCTCAGGGAAGAAATAAAAGAGATACATAAATATATAGAGAAATTTAATAATGGGTAAGATCAAAAATAATTTAATAAGGGAAATTTTGTGTAAGTTACAAGCTCTGTTGAGAATAAACCAAAAAGCGCAAGATAATAGTAAAATAATGTGCAAAAGATGTAAAAACTTTACAAACAGGAAACTAAATAATTAGCCAAAAGTTTTCCGGCAATAAATATCCCAATTCTAAAAAAAATCCAAGTTATAAATTACAACTAACAGTAAAGGAAAATATTACAGGAAAATAACAGATACAATAGAAGTATAACGATTTAAAATGTTAAAAGCAAGTTACAGAATATAAAGACCTCCTTTATTTCTCTATATGTTATGTACCACCACAAGATAATTGCCTGCATTCTCTGTTATGTTTGGATATTGTGTACCTTTGTTTTGTGTGTTTACATTGATTATTTTAATTGTATAATTTATTTTCATAGATTCAGACTCCCAGTATTTGCATTTATCTCTAATATGTTGAAACACACTAGCTCGATTGCCTTTGTCGCCCGATACCATTAACAGCTTTTAATTCCCCAGCTAAAAATTGTACCAACTTTTTGTTACTAGTACTCAAACCTCCTACTAGTCACTCTGAAATTAACAATCTTAATTATATATATAAATCTTATACTGACTTGATTAGGTTAACTGCATCACCTTTCGTAATCCCAAATTATTCTACATGGGGCAGAGCCTAGAGCTCAGGCACCCGGGTGTAGCAAACACCGTTCCACAGGCGAAGTAGAATATAAAGCATATTTACTGAGAAAATTACAGATTGCTATTAAAAAAAGAAAGGGTAAACATTAGAGTAAGTGTGAAAACGAAAAAAAAAATTGGGAAGGGGCAAAAAAAAAAGAAAGAAAAAGGAAAGATAGCTTTTTATCAAGAGAACACAGGTCATGGCCAATTAGTTTCAGCTTGATATTAGAGATAGGTTGTTACAAATATATGTGCTTGACGCATATTGACTTTAATATACTTTTTCTTATTTATATTTACATTAAAGTATTATCTCTTGCAGTTTTTATATTTAATCACTTTCTTTTCCATTTGATTTCTATTTATAACATGTAAAAAATGCATTCTTCGAGGAAAAGAATTTTGAATATCTCACGAATATAAAATATTACAAAAAATTAAGAACAATCCATAGAAGAGAATAGATAAATAGACATTCCTTTAATTCGTGTTTTATATCTTTATTAAATTTAGCTTAAGATTTATAAATCGGAAAGGAACTTTCTAAATTTATTAAATATAAAAAATTAACCATAAATAGTATCACATAAATAGTATCACAAACAGCTAACAAAATATAGCGTAGGAATTTTCATGCCACTGAAGGCTAAACTTAAACTAACATTTTGATTTCTCACGGTCTATAAAGAAATTCAGATATTTTTGGGAAGAAATTCTCTTTTCAAAATCTAAAACAGATAATTTTTAGAAAGAATATCATCTTCATTGATATAAAGCTTAGAAAAGGAGGATATCACTTGCCTTCGCATTCCCTAAAACTAATACAATTAATATTGAGACGAGAATTAAATAATTAATTTTATGTCAAATTAAACGCAATTTTTCTGACGAAAAAAATTCGGCAGATCAGAATTTTTTTAATTTAAAACAATAAGATAATTAATTATAATGAAAAATTTATTTCGTAAATATTCAAAACTAAAAACTATATCGCTTTATTAAATTTTACAAAAATTTACTAGAAAGGTCATAAATTTTTCTCCCGTAATAATTTCTATTCCTTATTTGTTGAAGCAAAATTTTCATGTGGTCATTTAATTAATTAGAAAGCTGAAATGCTTTCTTAAACTTTTAAAATTGGAATGAACCATTTAAGCAAACAATTCATAGCTGAATCTAATTAAAATTTATTGCAATGCTAACTTCTTTTCCTGAAAAATGCTAACTTCTTTTCCTGAAAAATAATAATCACTCCGCGATAAAATATACATATATATGCGCATATTTACATGATAGAAAAAAAGAGAGAAATAGTTTTTAATTGAATGTTTTCCGTTGCGGTCGCTCTCGGTCTATGTATATATGTGATATAAAACATAAGTTTAATGACGCAAGTGACGCAGCACAAATTCCAGAAGGGGAACGCTGCCAAATTAAAAGCAGGAGTTAAAAGGTCAATTGCCAATTAAGTTAGTAATTTGCTAACAGTTTTCTTTCATATTTCATATCTGGTTATAAGAGAAACTCTCCTTTACAGTGGAATATCTCATTAAGAAACGAATTCCTGAAACAAAATTGAAAACCTGCAATGTATATAATATCATAAAGAAAAATTTTAAGCTAAAGATATAATGTTTTTGTTGGAAATGTAATAAGACTGTGACAAGCTTCTTTCCTCTTTGCAATCAGTACTTTTGAAATCTTGTAATAAGAATTCGTTCAGAAGAGGATGAGAGAGATTTCTCTTTTCTTTGCTACAGGTAAAAACACAAAGTTTCATTCTTCAAATAATACACATTTTAATACACTCATAGAACAGTTAAAAAATATATAAATATTTAATTGCATGCACCCATTTATTATTTATCTGTGTTCTTCAATATTATATAAAAACATAAACTGCTGTTTTGTAAATGATTTTTTGCTCAGAATTACTTAAAAGTTTTCTTTCGCATATCATACTTTCATTATTTTAATCCTTCACTTTAACTTAGAAAAACATAACTTATCCCAGCCTCAAGCTCTTCACAATATAATAAATATTTTTTTTAATTATTTTCATCCTACTTGCCTGTTGAAAGAGAAGAGAAAGATGCTGATATCCACTTTCAGTAAAATATTTCTCGGAACACCCATGTGCAAAACATCGCTAAAAAATGAAGCTACCGTGGTAATTCAACCCTTTGGTAACAAAAACAACGCAAATGATGTTAATACCCGGTAGCATATCAAGGATGATAAACATCAGAACGACAAAAGATTCCGAGCGTATCAGAAAATCTGTCCTTTTAAACGGTTTGAGGTCAAGTTCGGAAAACACACCGCACAACCCAGCTGCGGTGCGTTCAGGATACAGGACGATTTGAACTTGCGTGGGTTAAAGAGATCTATGCACGTGAAGGCTGGAACCTCACGAGACTGGTCAACTGTACCTGTAAGCCACCCTGTCAGGCTTACGCCTGAAAGAAGTTATAGCTTTAAAATAGTTAAACATGGTAAACTTACCGGGAACGTGCGAATTTTATCCTTTGGAATTTCATAAAAAAAAAAGAAAACGCGAGTTTTCTACGGGCCTCTGACCTCCGATCGGCGACTGCCAGCGTTCCTCAAACCTGTATTCTCGTCGGACAACCTGGCTGCTGCCTTCATCTCTAATAACAAGTTGCCAGACTTCATTGCTTGCCCTCTCTGTGCTTGTTGAAGCCTTGGAACAAGGTCGCCATTTCTTCGCCACGCTCTGAGAAATTTGGGAGTCCGTCGCCAAAATAGTCGTCAGCCGTTTAGTAGATTCTTATGGAATTATGTTTTACTTTCTTTCTCTTCAAAAGGTCAAAGAAGTTTGAAACATATTTTGCGCAGACACACATTCGAAAATCTGTGCGAAAATTTCGAAAGAGCTTTACCCTAAATAAAAGTATCAGGGCAATTATACTCCCAGAGAAATGATTAAAATTTTTTAAAGTAATATAGCTTTATTTATAACAACCTGGCTGCTGTTTTCATCTTCAATAATATTTTTTTATTAGCGTTAATTCTAAGTTTAAAATGTGTGATTTGTATAAAACTAAATTTATATACATAATTTACATAACGCCAAATTTCAACTATTTCATTTGCAGGAAACAACATTTAAAATACCATTTTATTTAATTTCATTTATGGCGGTAATCGTAATTTAAACTATATAATTCAGCTTATAAATGCTTTTAGTTTTCGTTTATTAAAGAATCGTTGACTTTAAAATTAAAATGGCATGCACAGTGGAATTTCAGCTATCCGAACTCGACCTCTATCCTTTATGAAACAAGAAAAAATTAAATTTGCTTCAAATTTATACGTTTAATTTAAATTTTTAATAATTTTCATTAAGATATAGTACGATAAAAGAAAAAATAAAATTTTCCAAGTGCGCAATGCAATAATGCATTACATTTTTGGCATTGAGGTCCAATACGATTCTAAACACAACCCAATTAGAAAACACAATTTAAATTTTTCGAACATCGAGAATTTAGATAGTCCGGTTATTGAGAAATTATTCTGTGTTTAAGACTAAGATTAAATATACAAAATTCGAAATATGGTAAATTGTTTTCCATAGCCAAATCAGTCGTAACAAATTCGTCTTCATAATTTTAAAATTACCCATAATATCTTGTATTTTTAGCATAAATATGTTTTAAATTTATCACAGATGCATTATGTTATTGCTTAATTTTATCTAGACTGAATTGCATAATTTAATTTATGTGAAGCACAATAAAGCTATTAGCCAACAAGAGTATAACGGCGGTTAAAATAATCAGAACAAAGCACATATTTGGTACTTTCTATATTAATTTAAATTAGAGAAAGTACCCAATGGCAGCTAAGTTAGATTGAGAGTAATGCATCTAACAACAGAGAGTACTGTAATCCTTCTCTAATAAAGATGCAAAAAATACGATTCATGGTCATACATTTTTCAGTCTGAGAGGATATGGAACCCACATAAACAATTTCGATTGAAAAATAGACTAATTATATCAGCAACAATGGCACGCAGTTTTTAATGATTTTCGTCTTTCTAATCAAATCGTCGTAAAAGCTTAAGTTCCATCCAATATTTTACTTATTAAATGTGAGAAAACATTGATCATAATTAATCAAAAATCAATAACGTGAACCAAACAAACACAAAACAGACATTTTTCTTTATATATATAGATTTTGTAAAACTTACAAATTTTTTATTAACCAACTCTACGATTTGAAAGCGAGCAGCAGCAACAGTTTTCGAAATAAAGCATTTTTATCTCCAAAGTGCGAGACTGTTGCCACTCGGAAAAATGAATGCGAAAATTAATGTTTTCGGAGTTTTTAATTAATATCTCGGCTAATTAAAGTCGTGTGCACTCGAAATGGCTTCCCACGAATTTTTGGAATCGTGAATAATGTATTTAATGTTTGCAAAGCTATTTTTATTTCATCGTAAAACTTAGAAATTTTTTATTAACAAACTCTACGATTTGAAATCGAGCAGTGGCAACAACTTTCGAAATTGGTCATTGGTCATCAGGATACAGTAGGCATTTAGCATTTAAAATATGCTTTTACCTATATTTGATGTTTGTGCCCGAGGGCGCTGGCTTTATTTAAATATTTAAGAGCACAAGAGTGCTCACGCCGAAAAGAAGAATCCATGGACGGGTGCCGCCAATGATGGCTAAAAGAGTCTTTTCAGCTGTTGGCATGACGAATTTGAAGATTAAAGCTTGGAGAAGCAATTAAAAATTTACAATTTTGTATTGAGATGAATGGTTCTTGACCTTTTGACAGTATGTTCAATAGTTGGGTCATAGTTTACAAGTTCTCTTATATGGTGGTATTCTGAATTTCGCATTTTCTGGAAAAAGTTGTATTTCGTCCTGTATGGAATCGATCTTCATTTCTTTGAGTATTTGTTTGTTCCGAACATAGCATGAGGCGTTTAAAATCATCCTTAGTAATTTACTTTGAAAAACTTCTAATTTTTTAGGATAGGTTTTTAGCAACGGTGCTCCAGGCAGGCATACCGTATAGTAAAATGGGTCGAATCATAGTGAGATATAATATGCGTTTTGTTCTTATGTGAAGTTTCGAGTTTCTTCGTAGGAACGGATAAAGGACAATAACCCCTGAGTCAACTTTTCGTAATGCATTCATAGTTTCTTCTGTAAACAACAATTGTTCGTCAAAGAGCACACCTAGGTATTTAATGTAGCTGTTAACTGGTATTTGCACATTATTAATTTGAATATCAATTTCAACAGGAGTATTCTTTTTATATCTTCTAAAAATAATGATGTTATACTCATTTGGGTTTAATTTAATTCTCCAAATCTTGAACCAATGATCAGTGATGTTAACTGCGAACTTTAGATTGTCAATAGCGGGTTTCGGTTTTAAAGACTTCGTAAGAACGACAGCATCATCAGCATATTTAGCGATTTTTGCATTTAATGGCTTTGGCATGTCATTTATAAAAATGTTAAATAGCATCGGGGCTAAAAATGCTTCCTTGAGGGACGCCACGTTTTAATCTTTCTATTGGAAAGAGATTTTCCCTTTCGAACTTGAAAAGTACTATTTTTTAAATAGGAGTATATTAATTTGATGAGATTGATAGGGATAGTTGCATTTTGAAGAGAAGGCCGGCTTGCCATACTCTGTCGAATGCCTTTTCTATGTCTAAAAAGCATGCAGCAACAGCATTTTTCTTAATAAAAACGTCAGCAATAAATTCAGTCACATTAATGAGCTGGTGCGTCGTATTATGTCCTCGACGAAATCCATATTGTTCGGAGTCGATGATATTATTCTTTTCTAAGTGATTAATTAGTCGAGTTTCAATATTTTTCTTCGAAAATTTGACCAATTCAGGGAAGCAGGCTTATTGGGCGGTAACTGGTGGTTTTTTTTTTTTTTTTTTTTTTTTTTTTTTTTTTTTTTTATACCAGGTATAAGGAAGTTTATGACTATAGCATGCTTCCACTGATGTGGGAAATAATTTAAACGGTCGTAGGCACTAAGGAGGTTTGTTAATAATACGATGTAATGCCAGGGAAGTTATCTGATAGATTTGTTGGAGACTGAATCGTATGCTTGTGCTTTTCTGATTTTGAGATTCTTAATGACGTTCTGTACTTGTCTAGGGGAGGTAGGTAATAAATGATATATGTCAGTGAGAAGAATTAAATTCTGGTTGAATTCTTGAACTTCTCATTCAGTTTCAGGATCGAAGTTGGGATTAGGAGTAAAGGTGTTTCCAAGCTGTTGAGCTAGAACTTCTGCCATCTCCTGTTCAGAATAAACCAGTCCACTGGCGGTATAGTGTGGGCCGATGCGATCCGCAAATGGCGTTTTAAGAGCTCTGGCAATTTTCCAAATAAGGGTAGGTTCATATTCCGCGTTATTTGAGAGTTGTTCCCATTTACTTGATTTATAATCACTGAGTAATTTAGAGATTTCTCGAACTTTTTGATTAAGAAGTCTTTCGCAAATTTGAAAAGTCCAAGGTTCGAGTCCGGTGGGAGCACTGCATATTTTTCACGTATTCAGTTTTAAAAAACGTCCTAATGATTCTGCAATGGGGTCCGAACTAAAAGATGGGGGAAAATAATTCGCCATCACCCGGATTTGGTGACTGGCTTCCATAATCCCTAGTCGCCCTTTAAAAGGGGAAGTACGAGGTTATTATATACTCGTATATAAGGTATTTTCCTCCCTCCTTCTAGCATGCCTTCGTGGTGGAACGATAGCACACTCGGAGCGTATTCGAGAGGTCCAGGTTCGAGTCCTGGAAAGCGCATTGCTCATTTTTCAAGTCTCCTGATTCACGTAACGTAATAACTCTACAAGATAAACACACAAATATTTCTCAACTTCTTTTTTTAATAAAAATCACATTGAGTGCTGCTATCTATTAAACTAAGTATTCATTGCTTAAATAAAATAGAAGAAAAGAAGAGCAAGAAACCGCTACGTGATGGCAGTTTGTGTATTGTTACAAAATTTTGTTGTCTTGAATTTGATTTTTGATACGGAAAGTACTATAGATAAGAGAAAGTAACAGAAAAATTCTGTACTGTATGTATCTTTATATATATCAGAAGTATATACTTAAAATATATATATATATAAGTACATAGTAGTATATACCTTTCAGAAATGTTTTTAACTTTTCTCATGTTATTGAATGTTATTATAGAAAACATTTAAAAAAATTAAAATCTGAAAGGTTGCGATCATTTTGAAATATTCTGTAATAGTAATATATATTATTTTTAAATAGTTTTCTGAGTTGCAGTGGTAAGCAGATGGCTTGATAGCAGCTTCACGTTTCACTCCGGACTCGAGTTTTTCCACTAAATAAAAACAACGTTTCTCTTAGATGTTAATAATAGACACATATTTTCTCGCCAAAACATTTATCATATGAATTCCAGTAGTCTTCATTAATTAGCTGTGTTCTTTGATTGATAAATTGCTAACATTTTGATTTGATGTAACATGACATCTGTTGGTTATCTCTACAAAACAGCAAGCGGTAGTTTGCCGAAAAGCAAATATTTCTCCAAGATTAACAACGCGTTTTGAATAGAAATATGAGGGGGATGGTAAACGGCCGTACAAAATTATTTCTCAGAGAAGCTCGCAGTACTGAGGGTTTTTCCAAGACATTTACTAGGATTACTAGATCTCGATGTATCTCCCAGCTATTTGAGAAACCAGTTTCTTGAATATTTCTTCCGTATTATTCACAATCAACTATCGAGTTAGGTAAAAAATTGTTCAATACTCTTCACAGATACTAAAATTTCTTTATTATATAAAACTACCACATAGCATTTGCATTCTGAAAAATTTATAAACACAAAAAACAAGCTACCATATAGTTATTGAAAGGTTGATGTTGTTTAGCTCTCTTTTAGGCAGCTGAATTTCACTCAAAAAGGTAAAAAAAACTTTGCTTTAAATACATTTTTGCTATGCTTTATTATGCTCAAAGCTGATAAACGTAATCAGGTAATTGTCTTTAAAAATGTGCAAACAAGTTAGATCGTGCAGGTCTTTGTTTGCTAAGTTGCAAGAATCCTTGCTCTATCATAGATGATATTTTGGCTTCAAACCTATTAAAGTATCTGTCAAACCATGTTATTTTCTCCCAATGCATTTTAAATACTCTTTAATTATTTCTTAAATGTGTGTGTCATTAAGCCTTTCAGTTTCAAATTAATTTTAATAACGGAAAAAAAACGTTTTTGACATTAGAAACGTCTTTAGCGAAATTTTGGAACGTTACACTACTTCAAGTTATGATACCAAGTACTTACCTTCCATTGCTTTAGTAGAGGTTGCCACTACCACAGTTTTGCAGTATTCCGTTATGATAATAAAAAATCCATAGGCCACCAAAAGACCAATAGCTTTGAAGATAACTGTGACCATAAATTTGGCTGTCACGGTATGCTTCTATTAAGGTCGAATGTGCCCTTCCATTTTATTCAACTTTTTTATTTTAGTCAGCAATTTATCCAAATTTACTCTACTATAATATTGACTGAACAGCTATTAGTCACCAATGACCAATTTCCTTAACTATCATTGGTGAGCATGGAGTTATCGGTTTCTTCGTTGCAGTTAATAGTGCTATTCCGTTTCATTTAATTTTAACAGTTTATCCATATTTACTTCACTGCAACATGCCATTGACCTTATGAGTTGACAATCAGCAAAGATAACTTACCAGTGATCGATGCGTTGTTCACTAGTTACCAGTAGCTTTGTACCAGTGCCCTTCGATCTGATTTTATTTTGACAAATATTTCAAACATGCTCCATTACCCTACACTGAAGTTGACTCTAATGACAGCCAAAGACTAGTGATCCCCAAACACAGTTGACTTCCAGCGAAATCCTGACGGACATTAATTTATTTCACTTTAATTGTAATTTTAAAAGATTGCCTAAATTCATTGCACTGCTCCATACTTGTGATTCAATGCTTTATGCAGAGTGACAGTGACCATCAACCTTTCGGTTATTAAACAGATCGACTTAGAGGAAATGAACGCACTTCTTAACAGTTTAAATCTTCCTTTTATTTTTAATAACTTAGATAACTTATGTAATTGCTAACTGTGTACATTAAAATACAGAGCACGTCAAATTTAAATGATTTTGATAGAAATAAACCTTAATTGTCACTTTTTGAAAATTGATTAAAAACATTTTATACAAAAGCATGATTATCTAACTTAAATTTCTATGTTTGCCAGTTGATTAATAATATAATATTGAATTTAAAGTCGAATACATGGAAATTTTAAAATGATTAAAACATGATCGGCCCGTTTTCGTAACCAACCTTTCTTTAATATGATATATGGTCACATCTGATAGCAATGCAAATCTCACATATTTAATTTCATAGAACTTATTAAATTTGTAGAGTTTGGCTTACTTTGAGAGCATTCCAAACTGCTAACAGGCATAAAAAGAATTATTGCTATTTCTGAAGTAACTACCCAGACTTGAAAAGGCTTAAACAACCTTTTTATTGAAACAAAACTTTGAACATAAATGCACTTCTTATGCTAACAGACTCAACCACCACTTGTGGCAATGTGACTAAAGTAACAGTCAAATTCAAATTTAAAACGTAGGCTAGTAGTCAGGAACTACACAATTAAATTTAAATCTAAGCTCTTTTAAAAACTCTAACCGAGGTAACAATCCAAATGTCGGCAGTAATAACGCAAAACTGAATAATCACAAACTTTTCAGAGCTGGCAGAAACTATGTAACGTGGCCACGAGAGGCAGAAACACGCTGTGTTTTACAAACTAAAACCCTTAACTTATATACTCTCTAAATCATTTACATTCTGATTAGGAAATGGAAAGGAGAAGTTATAGTAAAGGCTGAAATTAGGATTAACTGATTAATTTAAATAAATCTTACAATTTGTTGATCA
Organism: Stegodyphus mimosarum; assembly: GCA_000611955.2. Lineage (NCBI taxonomy): Eukaryota > Metazoa > Arthropoda > Arachnida > Araneae > Eresidae > Stegodyphus > Stegodyphus mimosarum. The sequence goes on from KK121160.1 coordinate 334,633, forward strand.
AACCTTGTGAATATTTATGCTAACCTATAAGGTGTTTCTCCCACCTTCTTAGCATGCCTTCGTGGTGTAATGGTCAGCACACTCGGCGCGTATTCGAGAGGTCCAGGGTGGACTCACTTCACTTCCAACCTCATGAAATTTTCGTGTACTAGTAAAACGAATGGTTTGGAGTTCGTGTAGTAGCTTGAATGTCTAAAATCAACTCTCTTGTAGTCTCTTCTTGGTTTCTTTGGGTAGACAATCACAAAAACGCAGTCTTCAGGTACAACACCTACCACCTACTTTACCTGTATTCACAACTGTATCTAATCTTCAGATGCTCTTGGTGGCCTGTGACAAGGCTATATACGAACTGATTCACTTCGTATGTAGATCTTGGCCGGTCTCCAGTTTGTACTTGCCTTCTCGAGACTATTAATAAACAATCATTTTTGATCATCGATCCCTTTCGAAAGTTTTCTTTATTGACTCCTTTACATTTTTCTCTGTAATATTCAGTAACCAACATTAGCAAAATAATTGGGCATGAATAACTTAGAGACAAGAATTACATAGATTAAGAATGTGAATAAAGTTTAAAAAAACTAAACAAAATCACAGACTCTTATTGCAAGAAAGTTCGATTTTAATTAATGTGACGGCTACGCTTGAGGTATTGACGCAATGTTTTTCATAACTTAAACTGCTTTAACTGCTTAATTTTTAAATCATATCGGTCGAAGATATTCAACCTGTTTCCTGTTTTCCACTCTAGTTGCACTTTTTGCATTTTGCGTTTTACTTTTTTTTATATTCCATTTATAAAATGTTTATGCTTTTTTAAAAAATATTATTGTTTAAAAGATAAATAATTTTAGTGTATTTTATCCTTATATTTATTTCATATAATTTCTTCCTTATTACAATGTACAGCTGTATATCAATTAACAATTAATTGTCAATTTTATTAACAGCTTTTTTTATATATAATCAATGGGATCTTGATTATGCCGATCAATCTCTGGTGCGCATGTGGGTATCGATCCCTTGACCATAATTCACCCTCTTGAAAATTTTATGGATCTGTGGGGTTCAGTAATGACCCCTCTGAGAACCTTTGCTTTAAATGATGCTTTTGAGTCATAACTAATGAATACTTATTATGTCAGAACACATATTAATTTTAAACAGTACTACCCACCTGAATTCCAGCATACGCGACACGTTGTCAATCGGCTAATTTGCAAATTTCATGTGCAAACCTCTGCGCAGAATTCCAATTTTGGTTCAGTTGCATATAATTAACATAAATAATTACATTATTCGACAACATACATATACATAATTACATTATTCAGTTTCCGTCCGCTGTCGAATAATGTAATTATTTATGTTAATTATTTTATTTTAGATTATCGTTTAATTTTGATAAACAGTGCATTTTACTATAAGCAGTGAAATATGTTCCTAACGCCATACATTACCCACTTGTTACAGAATTGTTTTAATCTTTACGGATAAAAAAAAACTCATGTGTTTTATTTAGACACCTCATTAAAGAAAAATTGCAAATTTATTATTTACTGAGATTTTATGGTTATGTGAACTGTAATGGGCAAATGATATTTCGTAGCTGTACACCTAACATATTTAATCTTTTTACATGCATTATAACTGTTGCACTTTCTGTTATATACTTGCTAAATTACTAGACTAGGGGCGTAACAAGTATAATCAAATATAAAACTTTGAATTAATAAATTTTATCTTATTATTTTGCAGTAGAAAATTCGATAGTAATTGTAAATCAAGAAATTAACAAAGCAGTTTCATTTCCTCGAAAAGTGCAAGCATATGATGCTACATTTGTTGTAATATATGTGCATTTCTGCTCAGCTGCTAAAATGTTTGTAGCGTAGAAACTTCGGAGAAACTCCATAGTCTTTCATAATATTTTAGCAAATGACTTTCCAAATTTCTTCTCATTTCAACATGAGGTCTTAATTCTGTATAACCAATACATGTCTTTTTATTTTCCATATAACAGTTGTGAGGTTCAACTCTTTAAATCTTTAAAGTTCTAACTCCTAACCCCACGAACACTTAACAAGCGAATAATCACTTAAGTTTGAACAGAACACGTGAGGCTTGAATAATAAAGGGTTCAAAACCCTTTATTATTCAGTATATTTACAATCAGTTCCCACTTGGAACTTTACATAAAGCCGCCACTCGGGCTTGAACTTAAATACTAATAATTTGAACTAAAACTAGCTTAACTAAAGCTCTTAAATTATATAGCCGAAGCTATCAAAATCTAACTAGTTGGCCCCTAAGTATTAATTAAATCGGCGAAGCCTAGCAAGGGCCTAAGATATGGCCGAGCGTAGTAATAGCTGAGAGAGATGTAGCCCAGAAGGCAAATGCGCGCTAGTCAGGAAATCACTCTCTCTCTCTGTTGAAGTTTACAGTTTACAGTTCGAGTCACATGGTGCTGGCACCAGGGTGCCTGGGCCGAAGGCCCTACCCCTCATCGAATATCATTAGTAGGTTTCTAACAATATTCTGTTGAAGTCGGTTAAGTCACGACTTAAATAGTACTCATTCTCATTTGCATTCTCTGCCTTCCTGAAATCACATTCTGGCAGGAAATTGTAAGCTGAAATTAGAATAAGATAGGGAAGATACAAAACTTAAAATAACTGTTAATTAACATAAGGGAAACCTTACACAGTGACTGAAAAATTTTCCTTTTTTACTCGTTCCAGTTTTAATAATAACTTTTTATTTAGCTTTCGCAGTCATGTGCGAGGCTTGACAACAAAATCCCAAGACTGTTGCTGCTCTGTTAATATTGATGTCAAAAATATGTTATTGCTGGAAAATTATAACTATGCTCTTCGTCTTTTACAGGGCACGTAAAGATTTGGAAAAGTGAAGATCAGTAATCAAAGGCAGCCGCATTTCCGTTGTCATAGAATGCCACTCGGAATAGAAAGTGAGCATCAAGCTGTGCAGTCGTTAGGTTTGTCGATGGAGAAGACGTGAAAAATGTGCAGTGTCCTTGCCGAGATTCGAACACCTGACCTCCGGACTGCCAACCGAACATTTTATCCAGTTACACCACGAAGGCACGCAAGAAGAAGGGAGAAAATGCGTATAAAGATTTTCTGCAAGTTAGAGCAATTTGCGATGCAGAATTAGGAAATGACTAAACCCGCTTACTGGGATTATGTTCTAAGACAGTGGTCGTACATTTCAGTGAAGTACTTGATTACGCGAGACAGGGAATGACGTTGATTGATGACTGTCAGCCAGCCATTCAAAGGGAAAGGAAATTGGGTAGAAAATTAATTGTGCCTTCGACCTGGAAGCTCTCAAAGCACTGTTGAAGAGCTTCGTTAAGTAAGACCGCATCTAAGACAGCATATTAGCAGCTAGACACTCCTGAATGACAACACTGGTACACTCAAAACTGCGGTTGTATTTGGTTCTGGGAATATGGCAAAACAGACGAGGACTATCTGCCACTGTGGCGTATTTCTTAGCCAAGTGCAGACTCCAAGCTCGGCCATTCACCTTGGCCCTAGATTGGGCTTCCATTGGCTTTTTTCTGCTCCCCAAATTGAAGCTGGTGTTGAACGACCATGTTTCTTGAATTATAAGACGTCAAGAAAAACATTGTACTGAAAAATAACTACAGGAACAAATTTGAACCTCTGGTGAACGACAAAATTTTGCATCTAGAATAAAAAGGAAATTATTTTGAATAATTAAGACCATAGTTTACAGAAGTGTCTTTAAGTTAGCAGTAATTCTAGGACTTTATTATCAAGATTGATTGTATTATCTAGTAGCTTAGTCAAATGTATGAAATAACTTTCAGATTCCACTTCCGAATATATTATAATCACTGATTATGTTTTTTACAATTAACTATCCAACCCTTTGAATTATTATACACTTTTTCTACCGAAGCTTTTCCAGTGTCAGAACATATGTAATTTTTGTCTCCTTTTACAACCATAATGTTCGTTCGAATCCAGTAAAATTAGATATTGTCGTGCGTCCCATAATATAACATTCAAATATCATCATCTATAATATATATTAGTAAATAATCCAGTAGACATTTAACTTCTTCATTTTTATTATAATTTCTTCATTTGGGAACAATTCTTTATTCATAAAATTTTTCTTATGCGAATTTAGAATCCTCCTTTTTAGAATTAAAGATTATAACTTCTTAACTACTGCTATAATCTAAATCAAGAACTTTCAGGGGAAAAAAACGCATTAGTAAAGTTAAAGATAATGTTACTAAATTTTTATATTTATTTCTTATATTATTTACAAATATTAAGCCGATAAAACCCTAAATATTTCACGTTGTTAAAATTAAAAAGAAATTGTAATATTATTCCATTTTATATTTATTATAAAATCATTTATAAATATTAAGATGTATCATTTATAAATATTAAGAATATAAGGTTTATCCTAATTTTATTAAAAGTTATTTTAAGTTATGCTTCTTTCCTATCTTTCTAGCTTCAGCTTTCAGCTTCGTCCCAGAATGTAATTTCAGAAACGCAGTGAATGCAAATATTTATCTCGATGTTTCACCGACTTGGAGAGAGAGAGAGTCTGATTTCCTGACTAGCGCGCGTTTGCCTTTTGGCTACGTCTCTCTTAGATATTACTACGCTCGGCCGTACTTTAGGTCCTTGCTTGGCTTCACCAATTTAATTAATATTTAGGGGCCAACAATTTAGAGTCCTGATAGCTTCGGCTATATCTTCAGTTAGTTTTAGTTAAGCTTAGTTAGTTTAATTTCATAATTAATTAAGTTCAAGCCCAAGTGGAGGCTTTGTGTATACTCCGAGTTAGGAGTTGATTGTATTTATTCTGAGAAATAAAGGGTAGTTAACCCTTCTTAAGTCTTACGTGTTTGTTCACACACTTAAGCGATTATTCATTGAACACTGAATTAAATAAGTGAAACCCCCCAAGTGTAACAAAATGCTTAATATTTTATTCTACGTTTATCACACTTTATGTTCATGAGAATTTTTTAATATTTTTCTCTATTGAATTATTCTGTGTATTAGAATTGCTATCAAATTTTCAGCACTTGAAATTTCAGCGTTACTTAGGTAACATGAACTATCATTCAAACTTCTCGATCTCTCAAATCATACCTTTTCACGAAATAAAAATTGCTTAGCTTTTCGTATTATTCATACAAGGCATTTCTATCAAAAATATATGAAAAAAATGCTCTTATCTTTACAATTTGCACCGACTGATTCTGGATACTCTTTGTCCATTGCAATGAACGTAAGCATTCATGTCCCAAACAATATGTCGAAATAAAATAAGTAGGTAGGTCATAAGATGCAGCAATAAAGATTGAAAGTTTTTATTCCAGAACAGAGAAACTGGTTGATAAATATTCCTGTTAAAAAAATCTGATGTGTACGCCACATAACTAGTGCGGAATATTAAATTATACGCACTTTCTCCTGCATTTCATTTAAACATACTGAATTGATTTAAATCTACTTCGTAGATAGCGCATAAACCACAACAGAATAAACACACTCTTTAAAATTCATTTTATATTTATTTACCATAGCGACTCACTAGGTTCACTTAGCAGCGTTACATCTCGTTCATTTTATAGCTCAAAATGCAAAAACATTATATCATCTAAATAATTATTTAATCGTTGCCACATGTTCTATTCAAATAATACTATAAATCTAAAACGATGTATAAAAGAAATTAAACAAATAAAAAAAGAAACAATTTTTTACAAACGATTCTGCACCGATTTACCTAACGCGTATGCGCTACTCGCAAACATTTTCCTCTGTCCGAGACAGACTGATCACAATATTTGCTGCTAATACGAAACACTTATTTTCTCGAATTTCATTAGAGATATTTTTGTCATTCGATTAATTCATTTCTTACTTCGAGGCAAGGCAAAAATACATAAACACTCAAAATATCTTCATTAAAAATTGAAAAATATGGGAAAATATAAAACACCAAATGCAGTTAAAACGATACAAAAACATTTTTAGAATTAAAAATTAGAGTTTCTGCCCAAAAACAAGCAATTCGGCCAACAGGTAAAAAGGTAGATTTTTCTGTTCACGAAACTAAAACTTTCCTTTTGGTCCAACTCGGCAAAACGACACTGAAGGTGCGGAAAGCCTTAATTCACTATTCTGTTAAGTTTCAAATGTCAACAAATATGTCTGTTATGGTAAGAAAAATTAGACTTTGCCGCACTTAAAGAACTTTATGCCTGTATAGTTTGTTGATAATTCTAGAACTATTGCATGCATATTTACTAAAGACATAAAAACCTTAACCGGAAAATAAGAACAACATAATTCAATCATTTTTAAAGCAAAAAAATTGCTCATTTTAACAAGATAAAAAAAGCTCAGCTCACTGAGCCGAGTAAACATATATATATATATAAAACAGTACACATATATATATATATATATATATATGTACTTGTGATGTAGCCGATTGCAACCAAAAATGCACCCTCTATATTATTTATTACGATTTAGGAACTGCTTAGTGTCATCTATTAGCAAGATATTAAGACACCGAATTTTCTAAGCTAACTAAAAAACTAACTATTCTCTTTCTTTAAATTCTTTTCAATAAACGCATGTTCTTGACAAGACATGAGACAAAGAAAAAAAAATTATATGCTGGATAATCTAATAACACTCACTCTGTAAAAAATTGTTTATTTTACCCTTGAATTGTGAAGCATCTTTCCACAATAACAGTTATGATACTTTCTGATAGTAAAACGCTAGTTTAGAAACATTTCAATTAAAGAAGTGTTAATGTATCTAAAAACAAGACTTCGAAAATTTCATTTTTTACACACTGGAATTTAAACACTACAATGGCTATTCATATTGTGAATGTTTTCATTAAATAATTCAGCAACTGAAATTAATCAAGTATAAAAAATTAATTGGCAACAGCTTTAAAATTAAGGAGTAAGTTATCGTCTGCTGCGCTCAAAATTTTTATAAGCTCAAAACAGCTTAATTTAAGCAAATTTTGAATAGCAGGCTAAGTTTTCGCAAATTAAGAAGAAAAATACATTCTTATTTCAGTAAAAAAAGCTGTAGAAATATTAAAATCAAAATATCTAAAAAACAATAAATTATACCATTCATAACAAACGAAAAAACCTCGACAATTACTGTTTTCTACAGAAAATAAAAAGCCGAATGCTTATGAAATAAAAATGTGTACTTCGAAAACCATTTCAAAAATTAAATCTGTGATCTTAAAAGGAGATCTAGTTTCTCAATGTACAATATTAACAGCTTTTAAAATACTTTGTTCTGATTACAAATAAAATAATATTCAAAAGTTAAAGCAAAAAAAGGGGACATATACGGTAATCATCGTCCTAATATCGAAGCAAGTGGAACAGCGTTATATCCAATACTGCATTCATCACGATAGTATTTTGTATATAAACAAACGGAAAATTCTGATTGCAGATGATATTTGAAAGATTCCAATAGAAACAGGTCCATTTATTATTATAAAACAGAGAAGAAGACTGGGAAACTGGGATACAAGAGGCTTAAGAAAATTTCAGTGAAAGGGTTAATGGTTATAACTAGTTTTTCATGCAAAGGAAAACTAAGAAGAATCGCAAGAAACTCAAAAATAAATGTTACGCATTATTAAAGCAATGTTTTGATCCGCATATTTAAAAAAGAAATCCCTTTTTTTAACCCATACAGTGTGAAATACAAGTTGAATACCAACAGGGCAACGTCACGAGTGAAGTATCAACATTTACAACTAAAGTTCTAGAAAAAATAAAAACAAAGAGTAGTACAAAGTACATGCCCCTTTTCAAATATTCAAAAAAAAATTCGAAGAGTGTATTATTGAGTTTCAGGACTGTCAAAAAAGGAGCTTTCTACGCGTCAGCCAAAGACAACTAAGTAAAGCAACACGAAAGGAATGGGGAAATAATTCCTATGTTGAAATTTAGAAATGATGGATGACGAAATGCGGCTCTGTTGTTAAAAGAAAGGCTACTAGACTGATTACTTAAAATAATAATATTTATATTATAATTAACTGTTCTGCTGCATCAGAATCATAGGAAAGAAATATGAAACGCCCCGTTGCAATTTCTTTTATTAAACTTTGGCTAAATCAAATTCATTTTGTTTCCCAAACAAATACTTTCTTTCAAAAGAGGTTTAGCAGTGGAAAATTCGCATTAGTTTATTCTTTGCTAATATTTACATGTATTATTTCGATAAAAAATACTTATCTTTGGTTTTTTTTTTTTTTTTGAGTTATTGCTTTACATATTTTCCTGACAAGAAAGGCGCTTTAATAAATATTTTATCAGCTATAAATTCCATTGATTCTGCGTTCCATTTCCCTTCTGAAATTTAATTTCTTATATCCTATCTTTTTTCCCCATTTCTAATACTGTGCGATAAATTTGATTTCAGTACTTTATTCAACGAAGATTTCATTTTGTTTTCTTTTCTCCACGTATCAGGTTTTGTCATTCCGGTATACAAATTGCATCTACTCTGCCCATTCTTATATTTTTCCCCATCTGTCCTTTACAATATGCCTATCCATAGGGTCTCAACTATATTTGTAAGATTTTTTTTTATTTTACTTATTTTAAAAAGCGTTTACAAAATTTTCTTTACAATATTAAAGACGAGAATTTTTTCATTAAAATGAATCACGCAGGATCCAGTTACCATGCTCTTCTTTTCCTTGTTCAACCGATTATAATAATGTTGTCAGATCTTGCGATGTTTCGCAAATTTGCTAATTTTGATAAACCTTTGCTACTAAAATTTATGTGTATGCCACTTCGCGAATTTTTTGCGATTTCGACATTTCCTTGTACTACGTTTTGCTACCTTAAAAATTTTAGCTTATTATATTTCTTAATAATATGTATATTTGAAATTAATTTAGAATAAAAAATAATAATTTATTTATACTTGAATAAAAATTAGCAAGTGGCAATCCTGTGACCGTAGTGCATGAAATCTATGTTTTCTCGTGTTTGACTGATTGCTTTGTTTAATCTCTACATATAATAAAACAAAGTGTGTGTGTGTGTGTGTGTGTGTGTGCGTGTGTGTGTGTGTGTGTGTGTGTGTGTGTGTGCGTGCGTGCGGGGATTTCTCCTGATGATTAAATGTAGTCTGCATCTTCTCTACATATAATAAAACAAAGAGTCTCTGTGTGTGTGTATGTGTGTGTGTGTGTGTCTTTCGTTCGTGTTGCGAGTAAGCTAATAGACCCAGGGCCACGAAATTTGGTACATAGGTGTGTCTACACAAGAGCCAGTGCACCTCGAAACGATTTTTTCGAAATTTGAATTAGAATTTTTTTTATTTTATGTTTTGTGACCAAATCGCGTCGTTTTGAGACATAATGGGCTACAGGAAAGCGAGATTTCACTCTATATATTTCATTTTTACATCGTCGTAAAGCGTAGACACTTAGCTATTTTACAAACTTAAAATAAATTTCGTATTTCAATAAATCCATTAAATACGAATTTACTTAGGAAGGTGAGCTTAACACCTTTCCAGCGGATTTTTTTTTTTAAAAACTTATTTTAAAAAACGTGCTGTTTATTTTCATTTCATTTTTGCACACGTTGAACTTTAATCCTTTAGACTCCTTTTAAAAAAAGAATTTTGGAAAAATAATAATATTTTGTATTTTTTTTAAATTTTTTAAATGAAACTTCCGAATACACTTCTGACATCTCAGATATTTTAAAATGTAGTTTTGGCAACAATTTTCCTTTCTTATTGTTGTTGATAGATTTTTGATGAAATTGCATCATTTTGAATAGTTTCATTCTTTTAAAAATTTCGGTTTGGCAACAATTAATTTTTCATCGTATTTCTTATGTTACTGTTTTTAAGAGACTGAAAAGTTTAAGAAATTAAAAAGTTGTTTCTTTTTGCAACGGTAAATTGTTTAATTACTTTATTAGGATAATTAACATTTGTATCAAGGGATATTGCTTATTTCATTGTAATATTTTATACAAGTTAAATGGCTGCGATGTGACTGCTGACACATTTCCTCAGAAGATTACCTAAAGTATCATAACATTTCAAAATTTCAGAAAAAATTTGTATTAAGGGATACTGCATATTTCATTGTCATTTTTTATATATATAATACATTTTTATTGATTTCTTTTTTGATAAAGTTGTTCTGCAGAGTAAAATTCTGCGCGAAATGTTTTGTTTTTTGAGTTTCTTTCATGTTATTTTTTGCTTATTTCACTGTTTGTAAGATATTGAGAAGTTTTGCATGATTTTTTTGCATGAGCCAGTGCACCTTGAAGCGAGATTTTGGAAATTCGAATTAGATTTTTTTTTTAAATTTTATGTTTTCTGACGAAATCGCGTCATTTTAAGACATAATGGGCTATAAGCAACGCGAGATTTCACTCTATTGAACAGTTTAAGAAATTGAAAGATTGTTTCTTTTTGCAAAGGTAAATTGTTTAATTAATTTATATATCTATATTTAAAAGGGCGAGTCTTTCTGTGTGTGTAGGTGTCTTTCGTTCGTACTGCGCGTAAGCTACTAGACCCAGGCCTATGAAATCTGGTACACAAGATGCATCTAGACAAGATAATAGACAAGACATAGACTAGACAAGAGCCAGTGCACATCGATTTTTCAAAATTCGAATGAGTTACTTTTTTTAATGAAATAGTATCAAATTGATGATTTTCTCTCATTATATGAACAACAATGGCGCACGCAGCCATTGTTGCTGATATCAGCACTATTGCCACACGGAAAAATGAGGGCGATAATTCTGTGCAGTTTTTAAATTTAATGTTTCTCTTGGATACTGGACGTTTGTCTAGAGAAGGCAGCAGGAAGTTGGTTAATTTATTTATTAGGCTTATTAATATTTGTATTAAGGGATATTGCTTATTTCATTGTATGCTTTTTATATGTAATGCATTTTTAACTGAATTTTTTTTTCCATTGTTGTTTGTTTCTTTTTCTATAAAATTGTTCTGCAAATTCTGTGCAGTTTTCAAATTTAATTTGTTCGGCTCTTTAGGCATTTTTTCGGTACACTTAAAAGCCAGACGAAGGCTGGCCGCGCAGCGGCTAGTATCTTGATAATTTGTGAATAGGATTTTAAACTTTGGTTATATCTGCTGTGTTAATTAAAGTATAAATCACAGATTCGTAACATTTATGAAATTTAGACCCTTTTATTTTCAATTCCATATGTCTAAATGTATTATTATGCATCTATGTTTTGTTCTTTTATTTTCATAATTTGGATTTTTATTAAATAGCGAAGCCACAAACGGCTCCTATTTCATATTTAGGGTGACGAAATTTGGTGTAAAATATTTTTACTAACTCCAAAAGTTAGATACGTGTCATAGTCTGTCATGTCTCTCATGTGAGGAAATATTTAACAAAAGTCAGTACCAGTCTTAAGTTTAAAGTTTTGCCTAATTTTGAGTAATAGGTTAAGACATTTGGTAAAGAAACTCAAAACTACCTTTCTCAGAAAAATTTCTACAAGAATTATGGTAATGAAATTATCTCTGAAGATTTAAAATTTAATATGAATTCCTTTCTATATGCTCATCACATTTTTGGATATAATTTTCTTTCCATTCTCTAATTTTATTCATTATTTATTGCATTTGTGGCAGTAGTTTCCAGAATTTTAATTTATTTTAAGTTTAAATATTTATAAAACTCTACTGTCACTGAAAACTCACTCTTTCTGCACTTTAATGCTGTTTTAAACAATTCATTTCAAATGGCAACTTCAAATCTTGTAAATGTTTTAGCTTACAAAGAGTATCAGTGTTCATCTGCATTGTATGATGCAGGATTAAAAACTCTCAATATTTGCTTTCGTAGTTCTTGTTTTAAAATCTGTTGACTGATCTTATCCAATAAGACCACGTCTAAGACCAAATCGTGGATGCAAAAGGTGTAAATGAAACTCTTTTGTACTCACTTTTTCCGCCGGAATGAAAGATCGGCAGGCCTAGATGATTTGGCAAGCCTAGATGTTCGGGTGCCCTAACCACTTTTGCCTTAGGATATGCTTTTGTCATCTCATGCTTGAGCACGGAGGCGATGAACGAGACGAGTCGCGTGGATTAACACCTCAACGTGTGGGGCGAATTTTAAATAATCACGATATTTATCACATATGACAGAAATATCATCAAATAATGGCAGAAATTTGTCTTCGACCGTGTTCGTGTCAAAGCAATGTATTCTGTAATCTATTTATATTCGACGACGTGTAAGTGATGAATATTGTGCGTTAGGGCTTTTTTGCATGGCGATTTCAAAAATTGGGTACATATTTTGAATTTGAAATCCATTTTCTACCATATTGTTTCGTTACGATGTTAGGATTCTTTAATTTTCTGCTATAAAATCGACAATTCCTTTTATTCAATCTGTTATATTTACTGTACTAAAGGTAGACCTGATGGGTATATAATTTGGGAGCTTTCTTTCGGAAAAAAGGGGTGAATATTGGTTTTCTTTACGAATCATTTCAGAAAGGTATTGAAAAGTAATGAAGATTGCTAGAAACGAATTGGATTCTAGCAAAAGAAATTATAACCTCAATATTTTTAAAAATGAAATGAAAATATTTTCAAATCAAAAACTTGTAATTTAAGTGTGGCTTAAAATTGATCGTTATTAGTTAGTTTTCATTTAAGACATTTCACATTAAACATCTTTTTTCTTTCATTGTGCCAAAGGGTATAAGTCACTAACATTGTTTTTTTCCTCTTTCAGTCTACAAAAGCTAAAACCACAGTCTAAAAAAAAAAAACATCGTTATTAGTTAGTTTTCATTTAAGACATTTCACATTAAACATCTTTTTCCTTTCATTGTGCTAAAGGGTATAGGTCACTAACATTGTTTTTTTCCTCTTTCAGTCTACAAAAGCTAAAACCACAGTCTAAAAAAAAACACAACGAATAACTTTTAATCATCTTATTGGTTCTATATGTAATAAACCTAACTACATCCGCCAGATTCCAACTAAGCCTAAGTTAAGTATATCCACCGAAAATTCTCACTTGTGGAAACTGGCAAACAATTTGCCTGAGATATAATCCAGAGTACATTAGGAAAAAGTGAAATTAATTTTGAAGATTCACTACCACTAATTAAAAAAATCTGATGTGTACACCACATGACTTTCTTGTACGGAATACTACATTGTATGCAATTTTCCTGCATTTCATTTAAACATAGTGAATTAACAGTTAATGAATTTTGAATTAAATCTTCTTCGTCGATAACGCATAAACCACAATAGAATAAACGCACTCATTAAAGTTCACTTTATTTATTTACCATTGCCACACTTCGGCGCTAGGTTCATTTAACTAGTTCACTTACATTTCATTCATTTTATAACTCACAGTGAGCAAAAATTAGTGTATCACAAGTTCTATTCAAATACTATAATAAATCTAAAACGATAAGTAAAAGAAATTAAACAAATAAAAAAGAAATAGTTTTTCACAGACGATTCAGCACCGCTTACCTAATGCGCATATACTACTAATTAATTCACTTCTCACTTCGCGGTAAGGCAAAAATACATAAAAATTCAAAATATTTCCATTAAGAATTGAAAAATGTAAAAAAGAAAAAAAATCTGAAATGTTTCAGATTTTAAATTACGTCCAAAGGGACGTTTATTTAACATTTTGTATGTTACCTTTATTTGTTAAATACCATGTTCTTCGCACTTAAACTATAAAATTCAATTCAACAGCAATATCGCAAAATAATTTTAAATTGAGCATATCTTTAGAAATTTCGGTACACGCTCTCACGCGCTGGAGATAAAAATGTTTTTCTGTACAACGTTGGTATTGCTGGCTTTGAAATCTTTGAGTTTGTTAATGAAAAATTCGTTAAAGTTTTAGAGAATATTGTTACGAATTTCACATTTATTTGGCTATTTATTTAGAACTGTAATTAAAATTCCTTTTTATTTTCCCGTGCAACGCACGCAGACGATTTTTGAAGAGAAAGCTACGTCAAAAAAAATAAAAAAATGCATACATTTATGCAGATTTTTCATTTTTTAAAATTTAATGCAGAGCGATAACATTTAGTGGCAACAATTTGAAAA